>CAOLHI010001713.1:0-339371 GCA_948474755.1 Ctenosaura bakeri | reverse complement strand
TGAAGAAGCAAGAGGCCTGGTAAACTATTCACAAGTCAGAAATGAAGTGTTAAATCTGTGCCTTGTTGTTGTTGTTGTGTGACTTCAAGTCATTTACAACTTGTGGTGTCTCTAAAATGACCCTATCACAGGGTTTTCTCAGCAAGATTTGTTCAGAGGGGGTTTGCTGTTGCCTTCCTCTGAGACAGTGTAACTTGTCCAGTGTTATCCAGTGAGTCTTCATGGACAAAGCAGGGATTCAGACCATGGTCTCTTGGAGTCCTAGTCAAACACTCAAACCACTACACTACACTGGCTCCTTAAATCTGTGTCTAGGATGTATTATTTCAGATAGAGCTATCATAGTTGGTTGGAAGAATAAATGAGTAAATAAGTGAACAAAGAAAACTACATAGCAGGAGTGAGGTTCTTATTTAAATTCCTTCCCATTTTCAGTGTCTTTATTGTTTAAATTGTGCATAATTGTAAAACTGACTGTTGAACCCTAATATGATTTGCATGCAAATAATCCCAGGTTAACCCCAGGCCTCCTCACTTAGGACAGGGATTTGTCTGAAACATGACAGGAGGGGTAGATAATAATGTGATGACCTTCAGAGGTTTTGGGTGGCAATTCCTATAATCCCTGACCACTGCCCATGCTGGCTAGTACTTAGAAGAAGTTTGATTCCACAATATATAGAGGTTGCCAAGTTGATTTTTCCATTTCCCCCAGGTAGCTGCTATCAGTCAGTACATACCAGGCTTAGGGAGGCTGAATGCTGAATTACAACTTTCTTCCCATTTCACTACTTGGCCAGCAGGCTGAAATTCAACTGCATTTGGAGTGCTACTCTCCCCACCTCTCAGGTATAAAAAGGATATATTTAGATTTTTTTTCCTCATGTGCTTTTAAAATTGCTTTTACTCTAGTAGTTGTTTTTAACACAGGCTGATAATCCCTAATCTGAAAATCTGAAAACGTCAAAAAAAGAGAAACTTTTTGGCAGCCAGCCACCTGCTTCTACTTTTGAGGCGGCAGCTGCAGCACTCTTGTTCTTTCATCTCTCAGATCCTCAGTCCCTCTTCAGCCTTGCCTTTCATGCACAACACAAGTAGCAAACAAAAGAGGTGTGAGGTTGGCAAGAGATGCGAGGATCTGTGAAACAGCAGGAATCCAAGCATGGTGCTTCGCACAAATCCACACCTCCTACCATTTCAAAAATCCTTGCATCTCCAGCCTCATGTCTCATTTGTTTACTACTTGTGTTGTATATGAGATGGGAGGCTGGAGAGAGACTGAGTATATAAAGAACTTGATATCTGTGTTTGGGGGAAAAAAGTTACATTGTTGTACAGGATATTTTTGAGTATCCTGTCAGTCACCCAGTTCCACCTTTGAGGCAGCAGCTGTGGGGTTCCTGTTCACTCATTCATGGACTTGCTGAGATCTCCTGTACAGTACTATATTTTATGTATATGCAAATACAGGTATTCCAAAATCTGTAATATGAAGTCCCAACCATTTTAGATCAGGGACACTCAACCTGTATTTGATTAATTGTGTTTAGACATTATAACTTGGTATTTTTTAATCTTAATGTTGTGAGCTGCTGTGAGTTTCAGTTCTTTGAGGAAGATGGGCTATCAATCAATCACATAATTAAATACAGGACAAAATATGGTCTGATAGGCTTACCACCTCATCTAGTATTCAAAACAATTACGCCATTGTCCATCATGCCAAGATTACGCCTTCTGAGGCAGCTGCATGAAACCCAGCTATGAGGAGGGCAAAATGAGGGTTCTCCCAAACAAAGTTTTCTCTAGTCTCCAAATTTCTAGCAGTACAGAGTGAGACACACAGAAAATCATCTGCACCTAGAACTCTTATATTTGCTGTATTTGTATCCACTTGGTATCTTTCCCTGTCCCTTTTCTTTGAATATCATAACTGTACAGCAAGTCCCCCATAGTGGATAAATTCCTAGACTTACCACAGACGGCAAAAAATGCAGATAATGCCAAATGCTGACTTTGACCCCCAGGCCACACCTGGCCAGGTAACGGAGGGAGGGAACTCCACTGTCCAGTGCTGGCAGTGGCAGCTTCTCCTCCTTCCTTCCCTTTCCCTTTCCCTTTCCCTTTCCCTTTCCCTTTCCCTTTCCCTTTCCCTTTTTGCTTCCTGGAGAGGCTTGGCGAGCAGCTCCCTCCTTGGATGCCAAATCTAGCTTCAGGCTTGGCTGCTTGGAACTGTGTGCCTCTCTCATCCAGGGAGAGCAACTCCTTCCTCGACTGAGAAAAGCACAGGGGCGCCAGCTGTACCTTGCCACGCACCCCTCTTGGCCAGG
Source organism: Ctenosaura bakeri (assembly GCA_948474755.1). Taxonomy (NCBI): domain Eukaryota; kingdom Metazoa; phylum Chordata; class Lepidosauria; order Squamata; family Iguanidae; genus Ctenosaura; species Ctenosaura bakeri. The sequence goes on along the minus strand of CAOLHI010001713.1, from coordinate 337,041 downwards.
AAAGGAGGGAGACTCCTTTGGCTAAGAGACCCACAGGGACCGTACTGCACAGAACAAGGATCCTAGCTGGCAGCAACAACCACTGCCCTGGACTGAATAAAGAACTTGATATCTGTGTTTGGGGGAAAAAGTTACATTGTTGTACAGGATATTTTTGAGTATCCTGCCAGTCACCCAGTTCCACCTTCGAGGCAGCAGCTGTGGGGTTCCTGTTCACTCATTCATGGACTTGCTGAGATCTCCTGTACAGTACTATATTTTATGTATATGCAAATACAGGTATTCCAAAATCTGTAATATGAAGTCCCAACCATTTTAGATCAGGGACACTCAACCTGTATTTGATTAATTGTGTTTAGACATTATAACTTGGTATTTTTTAAGTGAAACCATGGATACTTGTCTAGCAGATACCAGGAATCTACTGTGTTTCTAAATGTTTAAACTGAAGTGTTAAGTTCATGAGGAAGGGGCAGAATTTTTATCTAGGGGAAATGCCTTCATTTTGTCTGCACTCCACCCGATAAATGCATCCCTGATGCAACCCCAAATCCCTGCACTTTCCATATAGATATGGAAGAATGCAACTTAGGCTATGCATGTCTTGCAAGTCTTGAGGGCACCTGAATACATGGGCCTAAGATCACAAAATACACTTTCAAAAGGAAGTACTTGGTGCTCTGTAATGTCCAAACATCAACAGCCTGAGTATGATCGCTCTGATGGTTTTACCTAGGCTGACCCAGAGATAACAAGGTGCCTTCAGATAATTATGGAAGATTTCTCCTAAAAGAGCAGCCTTAACTACTGTATTTCTTGTACAGGTTTTAAAGCAGTAGTGTTCATGTTACTATTTTCCTCTGGAGGATTTTATTCAGTGAAGTCACATATGGATATGTTCAAGACTGCTCGTTTCTGCTTAGCATACACTGTGGTGGGCACAGCACATTGCTAAAAAAAAAAAAAATGTACTCCTATAATTTTCAAACAGTACAGCAAATAGTTTATCACATACTTTGAAAATCTGTACTCTTGTTCCTTCCTCATCTTAATTACTTTCTACATTTGTATGATTTTGTCCTCACTTATGTCCACTACCACCTCAAGGTGTAAACAAATGTTCCACACCCCCACATATATGCATGAACTCTAGACAAGGATGTCTCAGTCTTTGGTCCTTTAGATATTTTGAGCTTCAGCTCCCAGAATCCCTGACCATTAGTCATGCTGGCTAAGCCTTGTGGGAGTTGAAGTCCAAAAAACACATGGAGGACAGAAACTGAGAACCACTGCTCTAGACCATGGTTATTACGTACGTGATGTCCCTCGTCCTGCAGCCACTGTAGTGTAGTCATAGCTTGCAGAAATGCAGCAGCATTATGGGTTGCAAAAAAGGAATCAAATGCAGCAAGAACACATTCATACCACATCTCAGGAGACCTTTCCCCTGGGATTTCTTTATCCAACCACAAAAAATTCCACACTGTGGAAATTCAAATTGTGAGATCAGAAGGAATGTGAAATACTGGCTTTTTGCGCACAATACATTCAGCTTCCAAGACTGAGGTTTTCAAACAATTTGTAATTTTGGAGAAAAGGCTGGAAGGGAATAAAAAAATGGGAAAAGTCTAGAGATCTGTGAGCTGAGCTAACAGCTGGGAATAGGGAATAACAGCCACTGGTGAGGATGAACATCAGGCACAATGCTTTCTTCAGACAGGATCCAAACTATTTAAAATGCAAAACCAGGAGCAGGCCTAAGTTCTGCCCACCTGCTCCATTTCATCTGGCACAGAAACATTCTTTTGAGAAAGCACCAGAGTTCAGCAAAACTGGAAACGATTAAGAGACTGCAGTGCATCCAAGAACAAAATGTGTGTTGCAGATTAATCACTTTCCAAGACTGGAAATGAAAGATAGGCGTGAGAGATAAATCTGGCCCCAGTGTTTATGCAAGCATATCATACTTCATAGTACTGAATGTCCCAGCACTTACAGAGGAAGTAAACAATGTTCTCCTGTGTATATGTATGCACACAGCACTAAATATGATAGCCTGTAAAGCATGCCTAACTTTGAGTTATGAAACACGTACGTCAGAGGTCTCCCGGTTGTTAAACTACAATGCCAATGTACAGTACTGTGTGTCTGTGGGGGTGGAAACTTTAAAAGAGGGGACCCTTTGCATTTAAGATCTAGGAAATCTAATCTTCCTGTGCATACTGAGGGCGCTTCCAGGCAAACAGCAACTAGCTCTGTTCCCAAAAGTCATTGTACAGCTTTTGTAGGTTTTCCACCTTAGTCATGGGGTTTTGCTTTTGTTTTCTTTGGTGGAAAGGAAAAAAGATGGGGGAAGCCATAGGAAAGCACAGGAGGGCTGCAAGTAGAAGACAATATCTGCTGGACTGCCAATCCCACCCCACAAAATTCCATGACTGATACAGGGCAACTGCAAAACAATTGCCTCATATGATGGGCTACAATCCTGCATGCGCACAGATGCACTAATTACTTTACTCAGTTTGATTAGCTGCAAACAGTTCATCTTAAGGAAGGTGCATTTACAATTGTGAAATGCAGAAGGAAGGGGGGGATCAAAAATCATCAGCTCCCTTACCCCACCCCATCCTGTTAATGGAAGCTTCTGCCAAATTAAAATAAATAAATAAATAAAAGCTGTGAATGGAATAACACAGTTGGATACAGTTCATAATATTTAATGTCCTAAATATGATTTCTGACCGGCCAAGTCTATTAAAAAATAAGTACAATTAGGGAACCAAAATCAATGACAAAAAGCTAAATAAACAACAGAAAGTTAAAAATCATATACATACAATGTATAAGATATGCAAAGCATTTTATGTGTAAGTCACTACTGATCTAATGAATAAGACTGAATTGTAACCAGTACAGTGTGCATGCATCTTTCTGTCTGTGGATATGTGCATACACACACACAAACATTAGCTCCCCTATCTGTTTTGCTTATGAACTTTGTTTAATCCAGAGAACTGCATATCTTATATGATGACCCAAACTATCAAGTATAAATGAGGTATGGTAAGTAATCACAAAAATTAGTTTTCAGAGGGTTGTGGAAGGGATGGCTGTGGCTACAACATTCCTCTCTACAAATACTACTGTCTTGACTTTAATATATTTATCTCCATCATGCACTGATACACCCCAATTAACCATCCACTATTAACAGGCTTATGCTACAGCTGCAAGATGACCTAACAGCAATATTGAGCCAATGTTAGTAATTGATCCAGAGATCTGTACCAGCTCAATAGGGCAGGGTGTCTCCAATTCTTGGAAACATTACATCCAGCCTAGTTCCTTCCCAAGGTTACAAACTGCAAGGTTATGATTAACTCAGAAAAACTCCTCATGGCCCAGAGATCTGTAACTACAGTTGTTAACATTCATCCCAGGCAATAAAGAACTATTTAAGTCTTCATGGTCATAACTTGGTTCTGATTTACCGCAATAGATTTCATAGTAGACTGTTGGGCTTTGCTGTAATTTCATGTCAAACTGTTCTTACTAACTGTTTCGTGTTCTGACATCCATTTATGGATGGAGGTTTTGAAATACTGAAATAAGCAAACATAATAAACCGCTCATGGTAACAATTATTATAGGCTTTTCAAATACCACAGTTGTATAGAGGAGCAGAAAAAAAGAGGTAGATCCTGGTGGTAAAAAGAAACACATTTCTCTTTAAGAGAGATGTTAAACCATGGGCTCTTTCACAGGTATAGCAGTTATGATTCTACTTTAACTACCATGGCTCTCCTATTTGGAATCTTGGGATCAATACTTAGAGTTTTCAGCCAAAAGAGCTCTAGTGTCTCAGCAAACTACAAACATCAGGATGTCACAGAATGGCAGTTAAAGTGGAATATAGTGATATAATTGTGTGATGTGAAAAGGCCACAGAACTTTAACTGCATTGTGTTAGTATATTTTGTATATACTACTACAATGATCAAGGCTGGTCTTATAGGCCATTGAAGTGGAGCAGCCTGAAAAATTTAAATTCCATTAACTTAAAATACTATCAGTTATCCTCATTCTTAAACACACATAAAAATACACACCTGTTGCAGTTATTCCAGATTAAGTCTGTATTCCTAAACAGATTAACCAAGCAGCAAACCCACATAAAACAGCAGAATTTGTGCCTGAGTAAACATCCATGGGATTACACTGCCATTCCTGGAGAAAAATGGGGAATGAGAAGCATGAACTGACATAGACCTTGAGATGTGAAGTGGGAGATTTTTGATGAATTTACGTGCTTTAATTCACACCTTCAACAGAGTCCAAATTTAAACATTTCGCACAGTTTCCTAAAGTTAGAAAAACAGCCCATCACAGGTTTCCATGGCACCAGCTGGGAGGCAAAAAGTCTACATTCCTTTATTTAAAAGGCAAGTGAAAAACTGCCTGTACCACCATGGATTTTGATTCAGTTGCAGCCATAATGTAGATGTTATGCTGAGTTCCCATCCCCACATGCCAAATGGGAGTGCACTTGTAGTTTTCAGAATTATAGCTGTGTTGATCTCTAGCAGCAAAAAGGCACAATGTTAAGTCTATATCACATTTAGCTTGCTGGGCTGTAATACTCAGTCCTGAGCAGGTTGTGAAGAAATTTTGTTTTTAAAATACAACTGGCATTTGGACTAGCAGAATAGGGTAAATGAGACATTGTGACATGCCTTTCCTGCTGCCAGCCTCAATGATCAAGAAAAGATTGAGAGTCAGGTGCTACAAGGAAGCAGATAAAATGTACAAGTCTAAATACTATGCAGACAATAACAGAAGACAAACCATCAGGTGTGTAGGTAATTCTACAGCAAGAGAACCAAGTACTCTTTCAGTTAGTTCTCAGCACAGCATTAGGCGCATTCATAATGAAAGAACTCCATTTATGGAAATAAGCCTTGAAACGCATTTTCAAAGGAATTGTGTCACACAATGATAGGATGGAAACTGCTGGACAGATATTCCCACCAGCTATTGTCAGCATAGTCAATACTGAAAGACACCAGCACTTGCAGTCCAGCAACATCTGGAAGGCCACATGTTCCCCACTCTTGCACTTTCAATTTATAGGACCCAGTCTGTAGCAAGGCAAACAAGCTTAAGTTCTGAGAAAAGCAGTGGCACTGAAACACTGGATAACCTGAATTGCTTAGTTATGAGGTTCCCTTTCCCCTTGAATGTGGAGACACAGGAATTTTTAAATTAGCACGGTTAACTTCATAAATTCAGTGTGCCTTACAGACCAGGAGATGAACAGAGCTTTCAGGTTCTCACTTTGTTCAAGGAAAGGGTAACAAACACCAGCACAGCTGTCAGCAAACTTTTCATGCATGGGTGGGCAACCTGTGGCCCCTTAAGTGTTGCTAGCATTCCTCACCAACAGCTAAGGAGATGGGAGCTGCGGTCTAACATCGGAGGAGCACAAGTTGTCCAACCCTCTTTCAATGAGTCTGAACAGGAGTTGAGGACTAAGGCTTGGAAAGGTCACTTTTTGAGCTAAAATGTTCAAAGGAAGGAGTCCAGGTAGTTTTAAGTGTTGCAGTGAAATCGAGGACACAGGTAATTCAAAGGCTTTTTTCCCTCTAAGAGATATATTATCCCTTTCCCCATCTACTCTATTCAAAGACATTAAGAAGAGGACAGGCAGCTATTTAAAACACGCACTTTCAGCCAGAGTCTTGGAAAACTTCATCTATTTCCAGAAAGCCCCAAAAAGAAGTATTCCAACCTCTGGGGCCCTTAACACTACACAATCACAGCCAACTGTTATGGCTGTATCCTGTGGAATCCTGGGGTCTGCAGTTTGGGCTATAGCTTCCAAAATCCCCCAATGGCAGCGCTTGCTGAAGATTCTGGGCACTGGAATCCAAAAATAACTTCCACAATTTTTGCTGAGAACCACTTTGAAATACAATCAGCCCTTGGTTCTACATCTATGGATTCAATAAACTATGGCTTGAAAATATTTGGGAAAATAAATCCAAAAAGCAAACTTTCAATTTTGCCACGTGCCAAGCACTATGCTGATGTGTAAGTATGCTCTGCTATAGCTTCCAGCCATGTCACAGATCCTCAGGCTCTCTCTGGCACTCGTTTGAGTTGTTTACCATTTTATATAAGGTACATCATTTTACTACATTGCTGTACATAATGGGATTTGAACATCCATTGATTTTGGTACCCACAGGACGTCCTGAAACCAAGTCCCAGCAGATACCAAGGGCCCACTGCATATCGTGGGCACCACAGATCAGGTTTCACATGCAAGCTAGTCTTCACACTTCATTGAAACAATGGCCATTTCCGCCCTACACTGTTATGGTGCTATTATTCCACTTTCAACATCCTGTAGAATTCTGGAGTTTGTAGTTTTCTGAGGCCAAAGAGCTCTCTGGCTGAAAATTCTAAATGCCCCTCCCTAAACTGCAAAGCCCAGAATTCCATAAGATGTTGAAAATGGAATAATAGCACTATAGTAGACTGAACAGTAGTCTAAGTAGTAGTAGACTAAGCAGAAGGTAGACTAAGAGCAGTCTAGTGCAGAAATGGCCAATGTGTGTACATACATTGATTTAGGTTTCTGATACCCTTCAGGGCTCAGGTTACCTCCCAATGATGAAAACACAGGAAGAAAATAAAAAGCAGAGTAGTCAAAAGTATGTCCTATGCTACGCAAAATCCAGCTCTTCCTAAAAGATGCCTTTTTCAGAGAAGTACCTCCCAAAATTATGATGTGATCTTCTTTTGCTCAACAAAAGTATTTCTTCTCAGTTTATTCTAAGGAAAAATGGCTACAATAGTGAGCCTTGCCATCGTACATTAATAAAAAATGGAATAAGTAGTGAAATGTTAAAGTTATTGCATTAATATGCTTCTTCACTGAGCAAGAACTGTCATGGATATAGATGATTCAGTTATGACAAGTAAGAGTTGTCATACTGCTTTAGAGTTATAAATCTGCTCAGACCACAAATAAAAAAAAAGCTAAACTCTGTCTGTATGTCTTGCCTTCGCCACATGTAAGATATTTTCAATGTTGTTGTTGTATGCCTTCAAGTTGTTTCCTACTTATGGCGATCCTTAGGTGAACTGGTCATGGGGTTTTCTGGGCATGATTTGTTCAGAGGTGGTTTGCCTTTGCCTTCCTCTGAGACTGAGAGACTGTGACTTGCCCAAGGTCACCCAGAGGGTTTCCATGGCCAAGCAAGGATTCAAATCTTGGTCGTAGACCAATGCTCAAACCATTACACCATGGCTGCTCTCTCCCCTTCAATTCTTAGGTACTGAAATCTCAAGTTTTGGATGTACACTGTCCATAATAAAGCCAGTTTGTTTTGAACATACAATAAAAAGCATACAATGCAAAAAAAAAAAATTATGAAAGCTTAATTCAGCAGCAGGTACAATGGTTTTAGAATGGATGAGATAACATGAGCAAACTGAGTCTAAGTGCTACTTTAAATGAGAAAAACAGATCAAGTAAGCTATGTTATTTACAGTTCTAAAGTATTTTACTAGCACATTCACCCACAAGTTGACTCAATCTACACTGTAAGCTACAATCAAAAGTTGCAGCCTGGAGACAGCTGTTGGAAAAACCCAAAGTGAACCTTTTCTCCTAGCCAATTCAATGTTCTTTTCACTATGTATATTCTTGGATTGCCCAGCTGTGACTGATACTGTAGGTCATGGTGTCCTAAACCTACAAAGAATGTGATGATGCCGTCAAATCATCTGAACTTGTACTTAATTATCCTGGTTCTTAATCTCAACTAGCTGTAGTTAGCATCTTGCTGACTATGCTTACTGCGAGTTCATTAGGGAGTGCTATTTTGTCCAGCAATAATCTCTTGGGAAAGTTATTTGTTTGTTCTTGCTTTATAAAAAAATAATCAAGTACCTACATTAATAAGGAATGTTTCCTTGATAACATCCAACTCTAGTGGACTATAATACCACACTACAGGAGCTCAACATGACATTATTCTGGTGACAGTCACAAGCTCTACCAAATGATCTCTGAAATGATGAGGTGTCCCAACATAACCCAAACCACCTGGCTGAGAATACAGTGGAGGTTTACCCAAGGACAGTCAAGTCTCTCTGCCTAGCCTCTACATACTTGCTACACAATTTTGCCAGCCTCACACAACACACGCTAGGTCTGATCTCACAGTGTGGGGAAGAGAAAGTGTGGAGCTAATGCGCCCACACAAGGTGATTTTTGAAGTCTTCTGGGTCTCCAAGCAAACTCCAGTTGAGCTGTCTATTCTTCTTTAACAAAAGGTCTCTCCTTGGACTAATACTGCTACTGGGGGCGAACAAAAATGTGATAAACTTGCTCCCTCACCCACTAGGGGCGATATCCTATCCCCCCCCCAAAAAAAAACCACTTTAAAGACACTTTTAAATTTTGAGGGTCAGGACACAGTGCAATGTTGCCTGGAGGGCTAATGTGTACCCCAACCTCTGGCAGTTGCCCACCCAGGTTCAGCACAGGTGAGCTGTAAGCTCCTACTTGTCCATCTACAAAATGACTCTTGCCAGATGGGAACCTCTGGGCATAGATGAAATGAGGTCCACCTGGCCGCTGCAAGTAAGTTAAGCAAGTCTTCTTTGTTTATATATAGGTTGAAAGCTGTGAAGCACAATGATGTAAAGTGTGGTACAGAATGATTTTATATCATGATAAATAGCCTTTACTAGTTTATGTATGACAGCAGAGAACATGCTTAACATGTATGGACTTGCTCTGTGCATTTTATTTGGCTTTAAAAAATTAGTGAGTAGGATTAATTTAATTTCTTCATATATTATCAATCATCACCTCAGGCAAAGCATCTCTCTTCCTCCTGCCAAGAGCTAGTGATCTTGGTAAGTTCCCAATGCTATGAAACATGATGAAGGCATTAAATTTGACAACAGGGCTACCAAGTTCAGTCCTCAGAGGTCGTTTCACACACAAATACACATATACAAAAAAAACCCCCATGTTACTGCATAATTAAATGTTCTCACGAACATGAAGCTGTTTAATTGCTCCTACCAAATAGTAAGATAATGAGTGCTATGACTCATTTTTCAGTTTCAACAAATGCCCACTGCTATCCAAAAGACACCTTTTTGAGAAATCAATACTGTAGACACCTTTGAGACTCTGTGGAAGTGGAATTTGTTTAAGTCCTGTGGCATCATTTCTGTCAATGTCCATTATATAAACTTCCAAGCATCTCAAATACTTGCTAGATGGAAAGGGCTGCTGGTCAGAAGCTTGAAGAAGTTAGATCTTCTTGTCTTGCCAGCAATGAGAGAACTGCAGTAGAAAGATACTGCAAATATAAAGTTGTTGGTTTTTAAAAAACTGCAGTTGTGATAATTTTTATGATTGCTGAATCATAAATTGTATGGTCTTTTGGGTTTTCATAGTACATTTATTGTTGCTATTACCACTTCAGTCAGACCTAGCATGCTGTAGTGCTTTGAGTGTTGGACTACAACCCTGGAAACCAGAGTTCAGTTCCCTGCTTGGCCACTGAAACCCACTGGGTGACCTTGGGTGTATCACACACTCTCAGCCCCCCAAAAAACCATGATAAGGTCATATTATGATTGCCATAAGTTGGAAACAACTTAAGGATAGGCAATAATAACACCAAATTTCAATCAACAGCTGATTCTAAAATATCAAATACATATGTGCACGCAGCCTGATTGTGGTTGATACTCATGTATATAAATTACAAACTTCTTTCTAGTTATAATCATCTCATCATCATCTATTTATTTATTTATTCATTTATTTATACCGCACCAGCACCGTACGTGGTGCTTTACAAGCAAAAGAACAAGAAAACACAAACGTTCTGCCCACAGACTTACAATCTAAAGAAATACACATGTTGTGGTCATGGGCAGCTGGACCTTTCCCTAACTGCTACATTCATATTTTTTGCACAGTGGGGATGCAAATTCACAATTTATGCATGGACTACCATTTATGAATAAGGTCTGTGCTTATTTTGTCCTCCCAAGTACAAAATGTAACAAGTAGAACAACCCCCAGAAGTTCATTCCTGTCCTTTGACAACTTGCAATTTCACAAGCTGAATTAAGAAGAAGCTCTCTCCTTAAAACAGACAACTACATATGGTCACCATATTCTTTTGAGTGTGGAAAACCAGAAGCTACATCCATCGACTTGTATAAAACAGAACGTGCGACAAGCTCTAAATATATCCAAACAGAAAGTAATCCAAGTAGGCTGTTTTCATGAGCATATTTCTGCATGTTCCCAGATTTGGCAAACTGCTTTCAATTAAACACACACCTTTTGTACAAAATGAATGCAAAGGGTAACCTGAGTAGAGATCTTTGAAAAGCATCGTTCTAATGGAGAAAGAAAAATAGAGCCTGTATCAATACTAGTTCTATTCCCTCTCATAGTTCTAAGCAGAGACTGACAAAACCAGTCCTTACATGTGCAGCAGATTACATCATCCTTCCCCTTCCCATTATATAAAATGAAACAAAACAAGACAGCTGCTGATAGAATGCAAATCTCCCCTACCCCACTGCAAAATGCTGAGGGTCATGGATAAGACCACTTTACTTTGTGAACAGTTTACAACAGCCTTCCACAACCTACCGTGTTCTCTAAATATGTTATACTACAGCTCTCATTGTTCCCACCCAGCACAGTGATGCTAGCTGGGGACAATGTGAGATGCATCCAATTATCTGGAGGGTGTCAGTTTGAGGAAGCTAGAACTGGCAGGCTAGATAGCCTAGATAGTATGAGCCAAGCTATGATTATAAAGGTTTTAAGGCTATAACACCTCTGCAAACCTGGAAAAATTAGTAAAGGATGCACAGGTGTAATGGTAGGCAATGCTGTGGCTACCTCAGCACAGGGAGCATGTGGGAAATCACAGCGCTGCCCTCTAAGGAAATACAGCTGCCAAAACTTGCACAAGTAGGGCCTGAATACCCTACAGGCATCAGATCTGGTCAGCAGGGTCATCCCTGGTTAGTACTTGGATGGGAGACCACCAATGTATTTCCAAGGAAGGAACTGGGAAAACCACTTCTGAGTATACCTTGCTTAAGAAAATCCTATGAAATTAATGGGGTCACCATAAGTCAACAACAAGCAACTTGAGGGCACATACACACACATACAAAGCTTGAATAGCTCCTCCATATATAACGAAGAAAAAGCATCAATAAAAGTTTCAACAGAAAGATTAATTTTGTTTGTCCATGCCTCCATACGTGTGTGCACCTGCATATCCTACTGTGGTGACTGGTGCTCTTCCTTCTCTTAGCACACAAATTAGAACTATCCAGACCTGTCACAACAGAGCCACCTTGTTGACAGTTTAGAGAGAATGATGTGGTTTGGGCATACAGCTAAAACTATAGCTCAGCATGACAGGAACAAGCCCTGAAGTTGCACTTTTGTCACCTCCCTTCTCCATTTCAAGAAACCTTGGAGCCTGGATGCTCTTGTTTCCATTTCCAATTAACCATAGATTATCACAATGCCCAGTTGTGTGGTCAGTCTTCATTACGGCTTATGAAAAGAAGCAGGTTTGTTTTCCCCCTAACCATAGTTAAGACTAACCACAGTCTTAACATTTTAGTAAACTGTAATTAGTTAAAGACCTCCAACCTCTTCCTTGTAGTTTGGGCTAGAGAAAGAGAGGTGAGGAGGTAGTGCAACCTCGCAAAGTCCCTTTTTCGGCTGATAATCCCAGAATTGTGGGAGTTATAGTCCCCCCCCCGCAAAAAAACTTTGCCAGCTCTGGGAGGGAACATAAACATTCATGCCACATTCCTCTAACTCTCCTGTAAGACACTGTTTAGCATCATGTCCAAACAAAGTCAATGTATCCTAACAGAACTCTTAATTCAAAGTTCACTAATTTCACTTATCGGCGCTTAATTATTTAGGGGTACCATGTGAGCAACGATGCACATTTTGTCCATGAATTCATGTAATCCACAAACAATTCAACATATCTTCTTGCAGTTCAGCAGTAGTTCTGTGATATAAATTGCTTTTCTAGTATTGTTGGCCTTTTAATGTACGAACCAATCTTGACTTAGGACATGTGAAGGTTCTGCTGATTCTGATTGAATTTGTAACAGACAAATGTTTGGGAAAAATCCAGTCTTCAACAATATAAGGCATACAGTCTACTGGCAACTAAAATGCAATCATCTGGCATAAGGTAACTATATTATATTAGTGTGGATGTTGTTATTCTAAATTGCTTCCAAAATCCTAAGTCTGATGCCTCCTTTTGTCTCTGAGCCCAAAGTAGCATTTTGACTACCATAAATAAAGTAGAAAGCATGCAGATTTTAAAAAGCCTGTGTTTACAAAAGCAAATACCATTAAATAAAAATGGGCAACTGATATCTGAAGGAGTCCTCCATACCAGAAGATCTGAGTCTGAGCCTCTGTGTACAGAAAACATCAGTCCAATGCTTCCAACATTAAGTTTTTTAAATTTATTTGTTATACAATGTAGATTAATCATGGGGCTTGAAAGAATTATGAGGTTACTTTTGGTAATGAACCACCGTTGTTGAAGACCAGTTTATCATTTGTTTTGTCAAGTTGCTAATAAATGACTGTATTGTGACTACACGGTATTAAGAAGCTATATTATATATACACGAAATTAACAACTCTAACCAGGTGCTTCAGATTTGACAGTGATAAACAGTGTCTACTATTCTAAGTAAGAATCAGACTACAGGTCACAACTCTTGGTACAGCAAGTAAATCAGTTAGCCCTGAGTATCTTGACGCTAATCCCAGGATGGAAACTATCAACATTATACTCGCAACAAAGTGTTGTGATGTTCTTGAAAAGAACGAGCAGATACATCTGCATTTCAAATTGTAGCCCACCCCCTCCCCAGGCCAGTTGGTCAACCTTCCCATTTTTCCTTCCCCAGTGCAAATATAGGTAACATTTTCTCAGTCTGGAGCAGCAGACTTTCCTTATCCTTGGATACCTATGTTACCCAGGGCCAGTCCTACCATTAAGCAAAATGAGACAGCTACATCAGGCAGCAGATTTTGGGTATCATGAAAATATTGCAAATGGTTAGGTATAAATTTACTATTTTTCTTCTACTGCTAGGAAGTTTGTGCCAGAGCTATCAAAATAATGTGGTAAACTTTGAAAACTATTTACCATGACATCAGAGGAAGTGGTACCACTTGCTGCTGTACCTTCAAGGCCAGGTATCAAGGTAAAAAAGAACCAGCACTATGAGATTTTCATGGGAAACAGAGTTTTGCCTGGGCCTGTCTTTTTCACTGAAGAAGGTTAAGTTCTACAGACATTTTACTACCATCACCACTGCTTCCCAGAAAAACATACACAGAATGCATTATTGAATACAGAGGAAGTATAGTATTCCAAGCCCCAGTTACCTCTACATTTTGGTTTATGGGAAAGTCCCAGAGTTTGGAAACATTACTTTACTCATCTTCACCTCTCAAAATCCTGCCCCCTGCCCCATCCAACATATTCTAGGAGTCATAGACCCATTATGTGAAAAGGACTTTTCCCACAGGATTATACCACATTTTCAAATTGTAAGGAAAAGCTTTTTGTGCAGTTGTATCTGCTCTGGACCCAAAGCATGGCTACAACAGAATATGACCAGTGGCCAAGTCAGAGGACAGTGCTAAAGGTGATGGGTCTATTTTCTTCATTAAATGTGTGGTTAGGATTCTGAACAACAAGTAATCGCCTCACTGTTCTCTGCTAACCACGGGCTCTTATATTTTACCTTATAAAGGAGCACAGAAGTGGGAACCATGTGGCTCTCCAGATGTGGTTGGACTGCAAATCCCAGCAACCCTACCCAATACATCCAATGGTAAGGAATGCTGAGACATGCAATTTAACTGCAGTCAGATCTGGAGACCCACACAATTCCTGCCCCTAGAAATCGAGGGGCTTTGGGGTGGAGGTCAGTCACTGAATTCTTTATAGACAATAAAGCAGATTTCTTTTTCTGAGGCACTTTTATTATGTATTATATCCTACCTTTAGTCAGAGTGGATTTTAAAGCCTGTGTAAGTGTATGTGTTGGTACCTGCCACCTCTGGGATAAGGCCCCAGTTTTCCAGAGATGCCATGCCCCTTGTTCTTTGGTCCTCAGAGAGACCTATCTTAAAAAGCTGTGTCCCATTTATATTGTTGGATTTGGATGAAGGAGCCTTGTTACATATAAGAAGCAGGATGCACCTTCTGTTTACCCTCGCTCCTAAGCAATGTTTGAAAATGTGTCAAGTCAACACACACTACTTATCGAAATTGCTAATCACACCTCATTTCCTAGTCTAGACAAAAGGTTAGAAAGTACAGCATGTGGCAACAGTCAGGCAGGCATATAAAAATGAAGAAAAAACCCCAGCATGAATTCGCAAAAGAAATTCATACATGGAGAAAATCAGCAAATAAACCTTACTGTGGAACACACATAGCATTTTGTTGGGTCTGTGGTTAAGAATAAAATTGCTCTAAATCAGGAACAAGAAACCTCCCTCATTTCAAAAATGGAAAAAGTATACCTACCAAAGTCAAAAGGATACATAAGACATATAATATATTCTCTCTCTCTCTCTCTTTCTCTCTCTCTCACACAGATGAATATCCTATCCAAGCAGTGCACTTTCTGAGTCACATGAGGATGTTTCAGGAAGAAGAGGTTCAAAACTCATCTTTTCCAAAAGATCACTTCCTTGTGTTGTTGAGTTAGGCAAAGAACAAGAGTCTTGAAGTAAGATAAGAGAAATCTTGTGTTTCCAAAACACTTGCTTTTCTAGAAATGGAGGGCTATCCTGCATATTCTATGGTTAAATTAAACAACAATCAACAGAACATCTGATCAGTTGTTTCAAATTTCACTTTTCTTCTGTATTTGCCAGTATATACAATGCACTTTCCCCCCCCAAAAAGTAACACTTGTGCCTTATATGCCTTTCTATGTATTTTGCCTCAGTGTGGAAAACTCCTGCTAAGGCAAAACAGAAGGGGGTGGGAGGGGGAAACCATGTGTGAGCCCTCCCCTCACCCTCTTAGAGCTCCCCCTCCCTTTCCTATGCATTTTTCCTATGCATAGGAAAGGAAGGGGGAACTCAAGCAGGCAAAGAGAGGGCTCACGTGAGGCTTTCCCCCTTCCCTTCAGTTTTGCCTCAGCAAGAGTTCTCCACGCTGAGGCAAAATGCACAAGAAAGGGGGAGCTCTAGGAGGTGAAAGGCACACTCATGCAAGGCTTCTCCCACCCCCCTTTCCCTTCCTTTTTGCCAAGATGAGTTCCTTGGGTTGGGGCAAAATGCATAGGAATGAGATAGGGAATTCTGGAGAGGGAAAACCTGACCTCATATTTTGCATTTTTCCTGAAAAATAATGCTAGAAAATGGAGTGTGTCTTATATGCCAGCAAACATGATAGTTGCAATTTTGTGACAAATGGTGGGGTATAAAATATACTGGAGTGATAAACAAACAAACAAACTATTGGAAAATAGAAACCTGACACTGTGACATTTCTCTTGAGTTATGCATTGCTGGTAACTTTACAAAACTTCGTATCATTTTAGAAAATCTGTTATAGATATCCACACTTTCTATAGCCAACCCACAGGGGAAAAATGCTGTATAATTAGTGAACCTCAAAATCTAACTACGCAGGGTAAGATTTTGGATAGAAATGAATAAAAATGCCTTTTCAATGACCATTTGAGATAGGGTCTGAGGATGAGAACACCCTTTCTCTACAGAAAAATAACAAAGCCTGGTAATCATTGGAATTGCCACTATCTAGATCATGAAAAATAAATTCAAACTATCCATATTATGACTACATCAATAATATGAGGGAAAGAAAAAAATTAAGTACTGAAAGGACTAATTTCCTTCCAAATGTGGGTCTTCCTTTCCTCTTTGAAATGCTTGGGGCAGGAGAGATATTTTTAAAAAAGAGCTTTCTACAGGCTTATTAAAATAAAGTAAACATTAACTGTTACCATTTCATCTGGTAACCATTTCATTAAATTGCTCTTGGGCTGACCACACATATGCATATTTTAGACATACATTTTATGAGAACTAGCTTTTAAATTTCAGAGGATCTGGCAAAACCACCTCTGAGTATTTCTTGCCTAAGAAAATCCTATGAAATTTTTGGAGTCGCTGTTAAGTCAACAACAGGCGACTTGAAGGCACGTACAAAAATGTACACAGCTTTTAAACCTTCTGCTACCAGATACTCCAACACACAGAGATCATGGGGAAAAGTTAAAACCATATCAAAGACATCCAGGCTCAAAGAGTTCAGTTTATCAGGCAACCCCACTCAGCCTGTTTAGTACTTATCAAGATCTTGCCATGTGTCTCCTGCCATCAAATATACAAAGGATGTCTCCTATCTTTGCTGTGGACAGGAATGCCATTCATTTCAAGGCTCTATTTACATTACACTAAACAAAGATGATCTACTGCAGTTATGATTAACACTTTAAGGGACATGAAGTGCTAAATTCCCAATGTAAAAGAGGCCCAAGAGCTCTTGTTTTATTAATGTTTAGCTGTGTCTGCCAATGGCTGGACTTACAGATTCACTATATGTTTTTAGTTCATTCTTCTCTATACTGATCAATGGGCCATTTTACCTTGTGCACACAAACATAAATCAATGAACACATACAAATCAGCAATCACTGGTCATTTTCTCAAAGAGAAAAACTTGCTCTGCATTTATATTATATTAATACACTGCATCTTACAATCTCTAATTATAAATTCAGTGCCTAATTTAAATAGCAGAATATATAGTTGCCAACCATAATAATCACCTACTCTTTAAACGTATAATGTATTCTTTTCTGATTTGAAAGCCAGGAACCTAAATGGGAGGGTTACCAAATATTATAACAAGCAAAACAAACCCCCCTACAAGCCTCCTCAAGGAGAGGCAGCTTAAGGCTACATTTGGAGTTTTTATCCTTAGTTACATCATGTACCTCACCCACTGTATTCCATCTTGTTTCAAGTGGGATCACGTGTGGTCTTCGCCACAAACTGAAGTGGATGTACTGAGGATGTGGAGCCAGCTATTATTATCAAGAAATCATGTGCAATTAAAAATGGCCTAAGTTGGGGGGAAGAACTCCCAATCATTTCTCACCACTGCCTACAATGGCTAAGGCTAACAGAAGTTGTAGTTCAGCAACATCTGAAAGATGACAAGATTCCCACCTCTGACCTAGATGGAATTATTAGTTCCAACTAGAGTAAACCTGCTGAATTAATGAAACTTTCATAAGTGGTGACTTACCAATTTCCCACTGATCTGATGGGCCAATGAACTGGACTAATGTCAATGAAACATTGACCTCAATATGGATAGATATGGCATACCTGCTAATTCTGAAATATACGAAGCAACTGTTAGTTAAAGAATGAGGAATGTGTGGTCCTCCAGATGTTGCTGGACTGCAACCTCCATCATACCTCAGTGCTGGCTGTTCCGGCTACAGAGATAGGAGCTATGGTCAAACAATATCTGGAGGACCACCTGTTCCCCACTCCTGTCAGTGACGCTCATTCTCACCCAGTATTTGGAAAGAGGAGAGTTGAGAATATGCCTGGGTATTGTTATGCCCCAAGTGAAAAGCTGACAGTCTAGCATCCTGCTTTAACCTTCACATTTCCCTGCTTCTCCAGAGGCCAGAACGGTTCTGGACAAATCAAGAAAGCAGGGTGTAGTTCATTGCTTATAGGAAAAAATCAGTTTCCATCTTTGTTCTAGCTGTATTTTTAAAAAGAATCATCCGGTACTTATTTGGGAAGGAGCAGGGAAGATGCGGAATTTGAGAGCCAACTGCTCCTCAGTGAATAGACACCAGAAGATTTTAAAACAACAGCCAATATTTAAAGCAACTCATTCTCTCAAATATTGAGCTGTGCCTTCTATTTGCAGCCCAGGATCTTCTCTCTTTACTAGGTGAAACCCTCCCTTCCATCCATCAGAGAACCATGCTGGGCTTAGCTGGCAATGGTGGTGTCTCAGTGCTTTGAGTTGTACCAGACAGTCAGATTTACAGAAGTCAATAGGTAGTGTCAACCTAAGGCATGGCAGGAAGATTTAATAGTTGCTGGCATGTTGGGCTGGGAACATATTTCTCCCCCAAGGATGTCAGTGATAATCTCTGGGGGAGCACTGGGCCTTGGCAGCTGCCTCTGTGTGTCAAGCACGAAGACCTGCCCACAGTAGTGCCAAAGCTTCCAGCTGATGGTCCTTTACTGGGAAGGAACCCTTTGAGATGCTAAACAGTCAAAACATGCACAAGCATCTGTAACACATGGCTGAGCTCTAAAAGACTAGAAAGACAGGTGAATTACATGTACCTTGAGAGCATTTTTATGTTCACAAGGAAGATACGGAACTGGGGAAACAAAATAAAGTAAAAATGTTCCCAAAACATAGGTTAAACTAGGCCTCTGAATAATCACCCACAACCAGTCAATGACTACACATCCCATGATGACCCTGGACCTCCTTTTAACTGAAACACAAAACAATTCATGCAGAGCTATAATATGACAAAACAGAGAAGACTTAACACTGGATCCCCAAGCTAAGGCCAGGCCAAGTTGCTTGCTAGGATATTTCCCCCCCTCTACAACCAGTGGAATGATTTCTACATTCATCTCAATGTGGACAAGAGTCTAATTTGCAGCAAAGGCCAGATATAGGCAAACCTCCTTTGGTCTACAAGGGGACTATTTCTAGGGAATTATTATTAATGCAAATTTTAGTGGTAGGAATTCATGCAGTTCCTGCAAATCCTGCAAGCCATGGCCAAGGAAATCTATCTCATGACTCTTTTACTTGCCAGTGTAAGAACTGCACTGCGTAATTTTAGACTCTTATTTCTTTCAGGCAGTAACTCCCCTCACCTTCACATCTGATCAGCTCTGAGCCCACAGTTGGAACTCTTTCTACAAGAATCATGACTCAGCAAGCTTGGAAGAACTAAAGCCAGAAATACATTACAATCTATTGATAAAGTCGTATCAAAGTCTGTATCTCAATTCTGTATTCCATCTTCCCACAAATATCAAAGAGTTCAGGAGGAGAAAAATAGCTTTCTGCATAATAGATGAAATTGAGAAATGGCAGCCTGAGAGACAAGCCATTCACATAACCAAACTGACCTGATGAGGACTTAGAGTGAGTTGATATGTTTTCTATATGGCACGTGGAAAAAGATACAACAAAGACCATTTAACAATTCATCCTGTATTTTCTGTTCCCCAACACCCAACTTTGGAGTCAGAAAGGATGTTAAACAGGGCACAGAGCAAAATAGTTTCATTACCACAGCCCACAGGCCACATACTGATTTAGCCATATGAATGGACCTTGATTTTGATAAATATTACCTTTGCTTCTCCCAGAAAAAAACTGCAACTCTAAATGTTCCTCTTGGGAAACAAATCTGACTCAGTGTATTTCCAGGCCAATGGGTTTCAGACAGAAATACTAGCTATGTTAAATAAAGCACAATTCCTACCACAAAAGAAATGAAATAGAAAGAGATGTTGCTCCTACTTCTCCAGAACGCTTCCCAACATCAGTCCAAAAAGTACTAAAATGACTTTTAATATCCATGTCCGATGAAGAAGTCTGTGAACCTATAAAGCTTGTGTAATGCACTTTTTAGTTGGCCTAATAAAGGTATCACCACAATGTGTTTTGGGATTTTCCTATATCTAATCATCCATAAATTAAGTACAGCCCTTCTGCAAATGAAAGGAATACTCTGATTCAAAAAAAGACCTGTAACACACTGGAGTCCCCTTTAAGAGGGATGACAAAAATTGCCTCTTTTCCCAGCAGCCTCTTGAGCCAACTACCATGCTGCTGAGAAGTGGTCTGGAGCATTTTTGAGGGACTATCTACTAGGAACTATAGGGTGAATCAGGAATTGCCTTCTCTGTTCTAGAGGCAGATCACGATTCACAGACCTCCATTCACAGATCTTTGGATTCCACCCTGCGTGTCTGGAAATCAAGTTTTTTTTAAAAAAAAACACGCTATATTAACATTAAAATACAATGATTCATAAGGAATTTGAAAATCAAAATACATATACGTACTGGAGATATTTTCTGTACTGCTGATATTCGTAACAGAACTGGCACTGCAAATTAAAATGTAAATGTTCAAGGCTGAAATTTTGGTGTGGAGGGCTGTTAGATAACATGTTTGGACCATAGTTCTTCTTCTGTAGCTTAAAGATAGTCAAAGACAATCAAGCACCTTAAGCTTGACTGTTTCAATGACTGATATCAAACATTTTGATTGATTCCTAAGGGGAGATATATTTATAGTTTCTGTTCTTCTTAAGACTTCTTAGACACTGGTCATTTCTGCACTACACTGTAATAGTGCTGTTCTTCCACTTTCAACATCCTGTGGAATTCTGGGGTTTGTAGTTTACTGAGGCCAAAGAGCTCTCTGGCTGAGAATTCTAAATGCCCCTTTCTAAAATACAAACCCCAGGATTCCACAGGATGTTGAAAGTGGAATAATAACACTATAACAGTGTAGTGTGGAAATGGCCACTCTAGTTTTCCATTCTCTTTATCATTTATATATGGCAAACTGTATCAATCCACAGGTTCTTCAGTCTTGCATAACAACCTTTTGATAGCAAGACTACAGCCTGAAACCAAGATCTGCTGCATAACTAAACAGGTGGCTATGAAGCAGTATAGCAACTACTATACTAACACATCATCACAAGCTGTTATTGTTTATATGATATACTGCAAAAACAACATTTTAAGATTAAGGCTGCAGTCATCAGTCATGCGATGTAAGTCTTGGAAATATGCTCACAAAAGTTATTATCCCCCTTCAAAACACAAAACAAAACCAAACCAAAAAAACCCTGCTACCAGCCTGCCCACCTACAATATGTTACTCATCTCAGGCTGAAATGAAGAAAGAGAGAAAAGAAATACATTTTAACTACAGGAAGCCCCCACCTTTTGACGCCCTGTTATCTGATGACTTGCTCTTGTGTTGCTTCCAAATTAAGGACAAGTAGAAACAGGGGTTCCACTCTTTCATTGGTTCCTCTTGCCTATGGAGGCTCACTTGGAACCGTTTGCATGCATGTGCTGCTTGCAAAGTGAGCTGAGAGAGGGGCAGAAGGGACTAAGCCAGTTGACAGACTTTTCAGCTACCATGCATGCAGTTGGTCCCAACTGAGCCTCTGTAAGTACTTCATGCTCCCTACGGTACACTACATGGGTTTCACTTTTCAACCAATTCCATTTTCTGACAGTGCTCCAGCCCTTAATGTGTCAATTAAGTAGAGTACAAGCTTTCCCACTTAAATACCAAAGGCAATATTCTTCACTACAGATGATCAGAAAAACAGCTGATTATCCAGTTGTCCGGTAATACATATTTCTGCCATCGCCTCATTCTTACAATCTTCTTTTATTTGCTAAAATTGAAGACTCTCCAAAAACACCCACTAAGGACACAGTATCAATCACACTAAGCAAAATGTAAAACTGAGTTACAACATGTCTTCACAGGATGTCACTTTTCTCGAAAACACCATGACCAACTAAATATACCAGCAGCTGGTCTTTATCTTTCATGGGAAAGATAAACATAACAGGTGTAGAATAATTAAGCTTCTGATACAAAATAAAATTAATTAATTGATTGTCTTGTAAGATCTGAAATTATTTACATAACAGAATACTGGCTTAGGATATAAATCAGAAAAACATGCAGCCTGCTGTTCTGCTAATGTTAAAAAAAAACCAGATACTGTGTTTCATCAAATCAGAGACTGCAAAACTCAATTAGCCAGGTGATGTACAGAGTACTCAGAAGAGCTTCAGTAGGCAAAATTCCAGTCCCCATGTCCCATGAAGGTGGTTGGCACTCTCAGCAGAAGAAAAGAGATCAATATTGAGCAGTGAGGAATGGATACTGCATCGTGTCTATTTTAATCAAGTTAAGCAAACACAACTACAGATGTGTTTATTTAATGAATATGCTTTTTTCCAATACAGGCACTCTCCTAACAAATTGTTGAACGCAACTTTTGAACCTAAGGTCTCCTTTCATTATGTGATGTGAACTGTTCAAGAGAGTGGTTTTTTACCTTTCAGGGGTCACAAATGCCTTTCAGGAATCTAACATGCCATGGGCCCCCAAGAGGTCTTTGGACCACAAGTTAGAAATGTTAATTTCAGGAAACTACTCGGTTCTAGAAAAGTTTTAAGCTCCTATCTCCCTTTTCCCACCCTTGTGAATAGACTGACATTCCCACAAAGAAGTGTTTCTCCAACCACTGCCAGTTATAACAACAAAGACAGTTAAATGGTGTACCTATTACTATTATTAAAAGGAATGGGGGAAGGAATGTAGCAGCACCTTTAAGACTAATTGGTTTTGGGAGTGTAAATATGCTTTATACCATAGCATTTATAATCTCTCTGTAGCGTATCTGAAAAACTGGGTTTATATCCACAAAAGCCCATGCAAAAACAAAACCCAGTTAGTCTTAAAGGTACTGCTACACTCCTTTCCCCCACTTCCTCTTTTTTATGCTGCAGGAGACTAACATGGCTACTTCTCTGAAAACTGAAAGCTAAAATATCAATCTATATTAGAGTTGCCAGTTGCCCTTTACTGTACTGTATTTAAGAGTTGGAAAGTTTTTCTTTACACATACACCAAACTAGATGCCAAAAAATCCTGTAACTGTGGTAGGGCCCCTTCATTCAGAGAAATGTATGTTTCATATCATTCATGAATGCAGGCAATATGTTATTTTACAGAGAAAATCATAGTCTTTTTGTTGCTGTGGATCTTCTAATCTTTTCTGACTTATGGTGACCCTAAAGTGAACCTATTACAGGCTTTACTTGGCAAGATCTGTTTAGAGGGGGTTTGCCATTGCCTTCCTCTGAAGCTAAGAGGGTATGACTTGCCCAGGGTCACCCAGTTGTTTTCCACGGCCAAATGGGGATCTGAACTCTGATCTCCCAAAGTCCTAGCCCAACACTCAAACCACTATACCATGCAAGTTACCTGAAATCAATACTTCCATTTGGTATTTAGCTAGAACGCAAACTTGTTATTAGCTGTTTCTGACAGTCAACCCCAAATTTCATGAGTTTTGACTGTCTCTTATCACTATTTTGAAAACCTAACAACGCTAACCCCTAATTCCAGAGTCTTCCTTAAAGTCAGCTGCAGCACTGCATTCTACCTCTACACTTCATCGGCTTATTTACATTCCCAGGTAAGAGTAATACTGTCCAACTTTCTGTACCTTAGTTATTTTGGAATAATTCACAGAAAATCTGTCCCTCTCCCCTGCATTATGGAAGCTCATTATGGATTACAAAACTTGAGGAAACCATAGCCAATGAAATGGTCATGACGAGGGCAGATACACACTTGTGAGGAAATAAATTCAAAGATCACCTTAAACAGCACAACTGACAACATCACCAGGAAGGAAAATCGCCAGAATGTTTTGTTTCTGCACAAAGCAAGAATGAACACTTTGCCCTTTCCTGATCTCTTAGCTTTCAGGCAGGGTCAGGCAGCTGCAGAGAGTCAGGTGGCCTTTCTGCTGTCCTCTAGACTCTGTATGTAGATTCACACTTCTGCCATACTGACAAAAACCGGTTTGTAGTCATAAATGCATGGGTATTTTTCACCTGTTTCAGGCATTTGGGGAGTGCTGTAAGGCCTGCCAAGAATGTAAGAGAAGTAATCATGCTTCCTGGAGATGTGATTTCCCCCCTCCCATTTTTTTTAAAGAAATATTGCTTTGGATTATCTGGGCCACACCAAAGCCCTCCAGGAGACATGATTCCCAACCCTCCTTTAGGGAAATCAGAAGCTAAAATACAACTCTCTTCACTCTCATTAGCTATTCAAAGGAGCGTGCAGATACTGAGTCACATAAATAAAGCACTGTGGGGAGGCTTGGAAATGTGTAGGTGAGTGTTAAAATAGCTGCACATATGTTTATTAGAATGTAGATGGCATGATGGATCTGAAGAGATTTATTGTATAGTAATGCTAAGCTTAACTATCAACCAGCATTCTGTAAGGATATGGGCGAAATGTTAACCATGGCTGAATAGTCAGTTTTCCCTTAATGCACAAAACAAAGCAAAACAAAACAACCACCCATGACAACTATGCTTCTATCACACATCATTTTCAAAAAGTTGAGGAAAGGAATATTTTGCTGCCTGCAGTGGAAAAGCAAATACAATAGTCAATCTCCCACCACCCAAAGTGCACAGTGTTCAAAAAAACAGCCAAATCATTTTGGCATGCAAGGACAAAAAGGGGAAAAATAAATAAATACTACAATAATTTTTCACCTCCATTAGTGGAAAATACAATAACAGAGAAAATATCTGACAGGTGACTTGCACTTTAATGATGTCCCAAAACTGCTATCTGAGGTAACTGCCTCAATTTACCAAGCAGAAGGGCTCACGCTAAAGATAGGCTTTTATCCCCAATCTGTTGGTACAAACTCCTATAATCCTGTATAAACACTGGGAAATTGAAGGAATAGGTTTAAGCTATCTTTCCCAAATGTTGGGGTGAGTACAATGTCCAGGATCATTCTTTCTCAGTGATTTGTTCTCCAGTAGCAAGTGATACAAGCCCTGTGCCAAATACAGGACATCTGATACCGATCTCCTCTCCTAAGTTCTCAGCAAGTTCCAAAGAACTTGGGGACTTTTTTTTTTAATGTCAGGATGACCTTTGGAGCAAACAAGGTTTTGCTTGATAAGAAACTGAACACAACTTGAGACCTCTGTCTCCCTGAGAAAAGCCTCATCCTTACTCTGAATCCTCTGACGTATGAAAGAGAGGCTATCCATAACGCATTGCACTTCAGAGCAGTCCGAAGTCCAGTACGATACGACTGACACAGATACATACCTTCCTCCTGAAAATCTCTAGCCATACACTGATAACTTTAGGGAGAAGGAAGAGCTGGCTACTAAGTCAAAATAATATGTTGGGATCCTCATTGTAACATCAGCATAATAATATTTGCAGTGGCAAAGGAACAAGTCAGTCTGCTAGCATAAGCATTTTTTTGGGTGGGGGGGAGATGTAGCCTTTACATCCTACTTTATGGTCATCAATTGTGCAGTGTCACATACAACATGGGCACTCATGTTACAGAATAAATATAGCCCTACATTAAAAATTGGGCCACTTACTACCACCACCAACCCCAGATTAGCTTTTGGTATATTCTCATACTGAAAGACAGGAAACACCAGTTCTTCACACTTCCTTTATTTTCACAGATCAACTTTTGAATCAAGCCTGCATAAACGTGAAACGTCTTTCTATTATAGAAGAAAAACTTGTGTATATGATCCTCCAAGAATTACAAAGGAAAGAGGTGTAACATTACCTTAAAAATATGCATACCAAAACCCCATTATCAATTCTTTTAATTTAGTGTAGTATTCAATTATATGTCTTTTCACTCAGCTATTAGCGCAGAATGAAGTCAGGAGCCATCTGTCACAAGGCCTTTATATACACAATTAAGTTTTCTGGTTCCATATATGGGACCATAAACAATTTGCATGATAGCTAATAACAACAAAAGGTATTTTTTTCCCTGTGGTTCTGAGGACATTTCGAGAACAGTAAATGTAAGCAGTAGCAACTTTAAACCTACCATCTCCAATGATATATAATGGTTAGTGACATGCTCGTCCACATAGTACGCTGCTTACAGATGTTACAATCGTCACTTGAGCAGTGTAGCTTCTGAACTGACCAACAGTTAATGGAAGATACACATTCAACTATAACTGGAGTTACAGGGTACTGTTTCCTACTTGGCACCAACATAATCTTCTGCAAGGCACTATGCTACTTAGTACTACTGCTAATAACTACTTGTAACGCTTTCTTACGTACACCTTTGTAAGTGGGCTAATTCACACAGTAACCACCTACAGGTCAAACATGAGGTGTGGCAAGTCTGCATTTTTCAAAAGTTGTTTAACAAGTTGTCTAATACACTATAAATATAGGCATGGACTAAACATGAAATAGGTATTCATTCAAACTGTCACGTGATAGACGTAGCAACTAAAATGCCTCAAAACGAAACACCTTTGAAAAACAAGCATGCCCTTATTCATTAACTGTTTCAGACATTCTAAATAAAATGGTGTTCCTAATGAATTACCCAATCCCCATTCATTTGAGAGGGGACACTCTGAACCTCTTTTTTGTATTGGGTAGGATGATGGTGAGAGCCAGCACGGTATAGTGGTTTGAGCACTGAACTGCGGCCCTGGAGATCAGGGTTCGATTCTCTGCTCAGCCTTGGAAACCCACTGGGTGACCCTGGGCAAGTTATACACTCTCGGCCCTAGACAGGCATAAAGCAACAAGGATGATGGTGAACTGGATGTGGTCCTGATGTCATGGACAGATCACTGCATGGCATGATTTGGACTAAATGGGAATTGGAGCCTCTGGTGGAGCAGGGTAGCAACTAAGGAGGTTCATGGAGTTCTTGTGGCTCTTGGAAATTTTCCTGCCTCCTTAGGACAGAAGTATAGCTTTTTCTGTGATTTTTCCCTCAGTCCTTTTACCCCCTGGAGACAAGTCTTAAAAGCACAGGAGAAAACCCTCTCAGAGGGCACTTCCAGGCTCTGAAATTTCCCCCAGAGAAGGAGGCAAGACTGTCTCTGTTGCCCTTCCAATAGCAGGCAGAGATGTTTTTACTCAGAGACACATTTGGCATTCAAGCTGGAGGACTGCTGGAGGGGTTCTAACTGTTTGGGTGCTTTTTTAAAAAAAATTATTGATGTTTTCCCATTCTGTTTGTCTGTTTTAATTATATTTATGTTTTTATCTGAATTACTATTCTTGCTAGCCTCCCTGAGCATCACTTTTAGGAAGCAGATGGGATAAAAAATAAATAACAATGTAAAAGGGGTGCTTTTTTCAAGCTAAAAAAATTGCCAGAAGTAGTGCAGTCTGAGGGAGCCCATCAACTGTCTAAATCCAAAGTATCTATGTAATAATAACAAATAAGCAAATAAAAACAAATGAAACTTTATTATAAAAAGATCTCTTTCTTTCACCATGGCTGTTTTGGATCCAAATTTAGGAGTGTGCAACAGGTTTGGCAGAATGAACCTCTGCACCTCCACCCTTCCAAAGTTCTATACAGAGGGCGGGGGGAACCTGCTGACTGAGGGGTAGAAGACTGAGAGGAAAGGGGAGAATTCCTGAAAATCACACAGAAAATCACACACAGAGTTCCATTCCACGTGATATGAGTGATTTTACCCCTTCCATCTGATCTCCTGATCTTGATCCCATTCTGAAGGGTCCACACTGGGAACAAGGGGGCTGGAGCAGTCTGCTTCTACAAACCCTGTTGCACACACCTAAAAATATAGATCAAGCTCATTGTGTTAAATATTTGTTGCCTCTGAGGCACAGAGGTATTCTATCATTCTAAATTTATGTCACACTTCCATGGCTCAGTCAGTGGAAATACCTACTTCCCCATTCTTCTGCAGAAACCAGTGGGGCTACTTTGAACTAATGCTTTCAGTATTCATACCACAAGAGTCTATATTCACTTTTATTAGTGAGAATATGCTTGACAGACAAAAATAGTCCATTTTAGCCTATCTCAAAAACAAACAAAACCTTGTATCTTCAGTTTAGGTTTTATCTTTCAATAAGGTCACGTCACATGTCTCTGAGAAAATTATGAACTAACTTATACTACCTAGTACAGGGGGATCAAAACCTGTAACATTTTAGTCAGTTTGGAGCACAGAGTTGTGACTCAGAAATGAAATCACCATTAGATTAAAATTATAAATTGTCCCAAATTTTTCAATTATTCTTAGCAAATTAATTTATTTGAGCACTTTGCTATATGGCCTAGATCCTGTTGCCATAGAAATCAATGAACATTTTGCCTACAAGTTCAATCTAGCCTGCATATTTCTACATTCTGTCTTTCTGGTTTTCTGCAGCCCATTTGATAAACTTGCCTGGAACACTGATTTTGTCTTTACAGATATGGTTCCAACAGCCATTTTGCAAATACCACCAGGTTTGATATGAAAAGCAATTATTACCATCTCAGCTCTAAACCTTCTTAGCATTCTTGTATCACCTTTAAAATCATATAGTTGAATGGAATCCCAAGTGTCATCTAGCCTGATTCCCAGCCCATGGGGGAACGCACAGCTAAAAGTGGCCACCTAATCTTTGTTTAAAAACTTTGAATGAAGGAGATTTTTCTGAAGCAGACTATTCCTTCCAAGCTAGTCTATTTCACTGTCAAAAAGCTCTTACTGCTGTGATGTTCACCCAAATGCATAGTCAAGACTTCCAATTCTATAATTTGAGGTTCTACCATCTGGAGAAGGAGAAAACAAGTTTGCTCCATCTTCCACATGACAGCCCTTCAGATATCTAAGGAGAGAATCTCATGGATACTGTGCATCATGAAATGAAAATAAATGAATGTGTTTCATGAGACAATAAATGTTTTAAAACTCCTGGTCATTTTGGGGGGAAAATACCATTTTCCTGAATCAAAGCAATGTACCAAATCATGTTCCCTTCCGTATGCAACTCAGGATAATGGAAATTCTTCATTTGCACTTTGCAAATCAGAGTGCAAATTGCACTCTAATTTGATTTCTATTGGTGTCTCTTACTGAGAATATATGAACTGGTCACTAATAAAAGGGCTGCAGCTGATCCAAACTGGGGCTCTTTCCTTTCTGAGTGCAACGACAGCCAGCATGCTATAGTGGATTGAACACTGGATTATGTCCCTGGAGAACAGGAGTTGATTCTCCACTCAACCATGGAAACCCACTGGATGACCTTGGGCGCATCATACACTTTCAGTCCCCAGAAAACCCTATGATAGGTTTGCCTTAAGGTCACCATAAATTGGAAGGGACTTGAAGGCTCACCACAACAACAAAGACAAGGATATCAGGAAATGCAAAATTCACGACATTTCTCATTGGGTACAGTGCACACCTATTGGAAGGCAGTGACGGGGACAGTTCAGGCTTGTGGAGTGTGTGTTTTTTTCCCTTAGACCCCAAAATCTGCCAACTGGACACAGCTGGAAAAAATACACACTTTGAATTTTAAAGAACTACAAGCCCTGGAATATGTTGTAACTACCAGCAATGATTAAAAGTCACAGTGTTCCCATGTAAAAATCCACCTTTAGTTCCACCACACTTTCTCCATTTCAGCAGTATTAAAGAATGGTGTACGTGAGCCATTTGATTGTTCCTCTTGTTAAGCAAGTGGGAATCTGCATATCACTCAGCAGATCTAGATCTATCTTTTGTCCACTACTGAAGGGTATGGTAATGAATTATATATTGTATTAATTCATTAAAACACTTATCTCCGTATTTATTCTGCAATGATTCTTTTTAAAACAGAAGTACGTTTATACACAAAACTCCGGTCACACTAACAAAGCAGATACAATATGAAAAAATGATTCTTGCTGGCTTACAACTGTGTGAAAAACTCAGGGCCAATTCTCCATGTAGGAACAACCAACTTGCATGACCAATCTCATGCAATAGTCTCACATAGGTTTTTGACCAGAGCCAGTGATTGTCTTGCTACATGCAAAATTGGAACAAAAATGGATAGTATGTATAAAACCTTTCCTCCACAGCAAATACACATTGACCACTACACAGAACTTTTCTGCATGAAAATACCTGAACCATATTAATTTCATTTTATGTGAAGTGGTTCTGTTTGGCCTGTACTATAAGACATGTCATTGGCTGGAGACAGTTACTAATTTTTTTTTCAGGACCACTAAAAGTGGTTTGATAGAGGTATCAGTGCTTGTGTGGTATATACATTCATCTGTTTTGTCCACCAAGCACCTCTAGTCAAACAGGATTTGCTGGCCTTTGAAGCCCTGCAAAGCCTGCAAATGAAGATGTCAGCAGTGTGCACTTCATCAGCAGCAATACCTCTTTCACAGTCCTCAAATCTCTAAAAACGAGACTGGCCATCTCCCGCACAGATGACCGTTTTTCCTTCTTTTTCCCTGGCACAGCATTCTGTTTCTCTAAAAAACAAAAAGGCAGGAATTGAGAAGAGATGATATCTCGCAATGGATACCTCACAATGTAGGTCTTAATAAAGGAAAGTCACATGATACAATTCTATCCTGCCCCTCCTCCAAGCACCTCAAAGTCACTTAAAAGTTTCCTCTCACAGACATCAACTCCTTGGGCAAAATGAACTGCACCATGGACCATGATTTTTCTCTTCTTATACATTACATTGTTATCCCACCTCATCTCCAACAAGCTTGAGGGAACATACACGCTTTTCCCCTTGCCCACCTTACCTCCTAACAGGAGGGAGAGGAAATGTAGCCAGAGAGAAGGTAGCTGGCTCAAAGTCACCTAGTGATCTTTATGGCTGTGCGGAGGTTTGACAAAGTTCTCTTACCCCTGGACAATACTGTTCCTTCTGTTATGTCAAGGGCATGAAACTTTGAAAGATTTGGAGATCAGTTTTCTTCTCCAGACTTCCAGGGCCAAATGGAGAGGGAAATAAAAGTCTCTAAAAGTTCATCTGCCATTTTGAAAAAACGGGCCTTTTCTTGTTATACAGTACATGGAGGCTCAACTATCTATTTAGAAGATGGACCACTGAAGGATTCCAGAAGAGGGAATGGTACTCCTTTTTGGTTAGAAAAAAAGGTATACTGGGAAGTTTGGAGTTGTGTAAACAGCTTTGAGAGTGTCATGCTGTCCTAAGATTGCACTTTGCCAACTCCTGTTCTATGTGGATTGCTCCTTCCTTGGACCCCAAAGAGAAAAAACTTCTGCTTAAGTAAGGCAGTGAGAAGTGAGAAAAAGGCATGCAATGAAACCGGTAAGCGTCTTTTCCATTCTCATCTGTCTTTCTGAAAGCAGCTTTTTCTTAAAATCACGTCAGAACTCTAATATACACATTTGTACATGATATAGGCAGCCTCCAAGCAGCAAATCAGACAAATCTCTAACTGCACTCTGAACTTTAGCTCACTGTGAGGCAGTACTGGTACCTACTGAGTGGAATGCAAGTTTTCCAATGTTCCATGGGGTTTACTCTTGAGTAGAAACCCAGAGAGCTCACTAGCATCTGCTTTCAAAGAAGCCTGTGAAGGATCAGAATTCTACCCACTGCTATTTGTGGTAAAAAGCTACCTACAAGCAGCATGTGCAACATACGGAGAATGGCTCGTATTTGTGCCAACAGCATACAGAAACGCTTTAAAAAAATGTTCTAGCATTCCATTCATAGTACTCCATTCATGTGTTAAAATGTCACCAGCAACAAAAGACAGCATGCAAGCACCAATGGAACTTCTTCTTTATAGATTTGCATCCCATATTCAACTTCTTGTAGTAAGTTATTGTAGGAAAAGATGCTCTTTTTTTTAAACAGAAACTAATACACAGAATTTAACAAGAGCAGCTCTCTGGCTCTCAGTGTGAGCAACAGACATGGTTTTCTTTAACCATTTAATATTTAACTTCCTGAGACTTTCATTTTTAAATACTGTACACTTGCAACACTCCAGATTTTCATTTTATTTTCAATTGCTTGCTTTTTAAAAAGATATTCCAATTTCCCTTTGTGTCTTGTCTTTCATTCAACAAGAGAAGGTGACACTTAAAAACACAGGGACAGAGATGTTATGTAGAGTCACAAATACTGAGAGAAAAAGAAAATATTCAAAGCAGAAGGAATCCTTTCTTTAAAGATTCCTTATATCATTAGGGCCCAAGATTCACTGTATGCAAAGAATCCTGTCAAACAAAAGGCAATCTGACAAACAGCTACAAATTTAAAGAAGAAGTTCTTAATAGTTCTTTATCTGCTGATTCAACCATTTATTCCACGGTTTCATCTGAACTAGATCTTGGCAACTACAAAGCTGTACACACACACACACACGCATGTCACCATCTGAATAGATAAACCAACATACTCCCCATCACTGCTGGCACAAGTCAGAAGCCTTCTGCTTTGTTAACAGCGTGGCAAGCAACCACAGTTCACGTTCAGCTCAGAAAATATCAGCTTGGCTTAGGCAGCAGCAGGTGCTGAGGTCAGATAGGAAAGCAAGGAGTTGAGAGTTGCGTTACAGATAGCTTCTGAACTCTCACCATTCACCACTCCGTCTCTCGCTTCCCTCCATTATTAACACACCAACATTTAATTTTTACCCAGGGAAATATGCAAAGCAAAATGGGATCGACCCCATTTATTTCTTGGGAAGTTCAGAAGGGCCAAGAACTACACCTTTAACCTTTCTAAGAATGCTCTCTTTGGGCATGTCCACATGAGATGGTCCAACAGCTGTCGCGCGGTGGGTGCTATGGAGAAAAGCAGTGGGTCCCTGGATGTCTAGGGCAACCTTTTGCGAACAGACAGAGGACCGTCTGGCTGTGTGAACTTTTGGAGTCTAGACTGGGGTCTTACAGTTGCCCCGTCGCAGCCCAGAGATGCAACACGCTTGGGCTAAAGTGGCACCAGCAAACCAGGATGCGCTGCCAGAGAGAGCAAGATGCTGCAAAGTCTGAATGGGCTTCCCCTTCAACTCCTACCAGAGGAACATAATATTGTCATACAAGGTGGCTTCATCTGGCGCTTGCACATGAGAGAAAACAGGGACAGAGTCGCACAGGAAAAAAAGGAGCCACCTTTTCACACCTTTCATCTTTTCCTACCTCAAGAGCGTGAGGAATAATGCATTCATTCATTTTTACAGAAATCTCCCCAATTTTAATTTTAAACAGAGTGAAAGAATGCAACGCCCTGGATCAAGTAGACATTATGAAGGAGAGGGCTGAGTAAAAAAATGATTTACCCCTCAGACTCTGCAACCATCTTTCACAGTCAACAGCAGGGCGACTTTTAAAAAGGGAAGAGAAGGGGGAGCAGAGGCATCTCTAGGGGAGGGCAAGTAGGGCACATGCCCTGGGCACCAATGTCCAGGGCGGCGCAGAGAAGCAGGGCTGGAGGCAGCAGGGGAGGAAGAGGGGGAGGGAGTGACCCCTGGAGGGAGGGGCGCAGCGCCCATTCTCGCCCTGGGAGTTGCTTATGCCGGATGGGCTCCTGAGGGGGACGGGGTCTTTTAAAGCGGGGGTCTTTTTCCCGCCCTTTCCCTGCGTTCTGCCTGGAGCGCTCCCAATCGCTCTCTGCGGAAACAACCGGGGGGGGGGGGGCTGGTGGTTCTTCGGTGCTCGTTAACCGTCGCTCTTCACGCGCACAGGAACGGGGGGAGGCGGCGA
The DNA here is from genome assembly GCA_948474755.1 of Ctenosaura bakeri. Lineage (NCBI taxonomy): Eukaryota > Metazoa > Chordata > Lepidosauria > Squamata > Iguanidae > Ctenosaura > Ctenosaura bakeri. Next base: position 303,503 of record CAOLHI010001713.1, on the reverse strand, counting down.
GTCGGAGAGCTTCGGAGCCACTCCGGCCGGGAAAAGGGAAAGTAGTGGGCAAGAGCGTCGTCGCCCGGAGGTACCTCCAAACTTGACGGGATCAGGGCGGAGAAGACCCTCCCGCGCCCCGGCCACCCCTCTCCCGCCTACCTTCCAGCCGGCGGAGCTGTTGCTGTCGCCCTTATCCTTGAAGTAGGGCACGCAGCGCACCATCCACTCGTAGATCTGGGACAGGGTGAGGCGCTTCTCCGGGGCGCTCTCGATGGCGCGGGTGATCAGGTCGGCGTAGGACAGGTTCCCCCACGCGTTCCGCCGCGACGAGCACTTCCTCGGCGCCCCGGCCGCCGTCCCCGCGGGCGGCTGAGGCGGCGGCTGTGGCGGTTGCGGCGGCTGCCCTCCGCCGAGCGCGCCCTGGCCGCCGGGTCCCAGCCCGGAGAAGGGGGCCAGCAGGCGGGCCGCGTCCTCCGGGGCCAGAGCCTCGCCGCCCCCGCCCCCGAGGCCGCCGGCGGCGGTCACGGCCGAGGCGCCCCCCTGCTCCTCGTCGTCCGCGTCGTCCTCCTCCTCCGGGATCATGGAGGCGGCGTCGGCGGGCGCCTCTCCCGCGGGCTTGGCCGGGCTCGCCTGGAGCTCGGGCCTCTGCAGGGGCCACGTACAGGAGCGGGGCCGGCTCTGGGGCTCGAACTCGGGGTCCAGCTCCACGTCCAGGGGGGACAGCGGGGCGGGGGAGACGCCTCTGCCATCTTGGCCTCCCCCCGCTCCTCGGGCTGGGCGCCGCTCCTCCGCCTCTCCCGCCGCCGCTTCTGCGAAGGGAAACGCCAGGCAGGCAGGCAGGAGAGCCCGATCCACGCCCGGGTCCCTCCTCCTCCTCCTCGCAGCGATCACGGAGCCCGGGCAAACATGCCTCCCGCCTCCAATAAAGGTCCGGCCGCCGCCTCCTCACGGTGCCAGCTCTCTCGCCTTCCCCTGCCCTCCAAACAGGAATCCACAAAAGCAAAACCAAAAGGACACGGATTGAGAATCCGGGGGCCACCGGTTCCAGGTGCGCGCCGCTCCTCTCCTCCGGACGGCCGGTTTGGGGGAAAGAAGACCCCCCCGCCCCCTTCCTCCTCCTTCGCCAAAGCAAGCGCGTCGGAGTTGGAGAGGAGCGGGATCGCCGACGCCGCGGCGCGCCCGTGTGTTTGTTTATCTTCTTTCACTCCGCGCCGGATCCCTCCAATCGCATCGCGCTGTATCCATGAAAGAAGAGACCCCCTTCCCGCTGCCCGCCCCCGCCGGAGAACAGGAGGAGGAGGAGGAAAAGGGGGGAAGCCACGCGCCTCTGCCTTTCGGCGGACGGTCCGAGGAGACTCCCTCTCTCCCTCCCGGGGACGGAGGCAGCCAAGCCGAATTCAAGCGCACCCGATCGCGCCCTGCAGCTCCATCTGTGGCCCCCGCCCTAAAAAGGGGAGAAATGCAAATGCAAAAAGAATAAACGGGGAGCAAAAAAAGAAGAAGAAGAAGAGGAAACTGAGTTGCTGTTGTCCTTTTTTGTGGCTGCTGCCGCCGCCGTCAAACCCTCTTCTTTAGTTCAGCGAGGAGAGAAGAGGCAGCGGAGGCTCCCCGGCAACCAAATCGCCGGTCTTGCTTCCCCCCCAACAGGTCCGGCGGAGCCCCAGAAGTCCTTCTCTGCAGGGCGACCCAGGTTTCGTTCCAGCACCCGCGGCTCCACATTCATAACCTCCTCGCTCCCGCTGCTGCCATCTTGACAGTCTCTCCCCCTCTTCCCCCCGCTCAAGTCATTTAGAAAAGCACCGGCCAGGAGGAAAGGGAGCAGCAGGAGACGGGGCGAGAGGTCGCGCGGGGGACCGGAGGGACGAGGCACCGCGCGCCAATAAACCGACGGCCGGGTCGGTAGAAAACGAAGAAGATGCGCGGCTCGGAGAAAAATCCCAGGGCGCGATGCACGCGCTGGGGGGCCGCTCCACGCGCGGCGCCCTGCCTGCTGCCCCGCTGCTCCTGCAGCCCGCCTCGCGCTAGGCGCAGAAGCAGACGCGTCCGAAGGAAGAGCCGACCTCAGGGCAGCGCGCGCCGAGGGAGGCACGAGGCCCGCCCGCAAGAAGCAACCGCCGCGGCGGCGACGGAGGAAGAGGTGGTGGTGGTGGTGGTGGTGGTAGTGGCGGCCGCTCCCGCCTCCGCCGCCGCTGCAGTCCGCTCGAGCGCCAGCCTCCCCTCCTCGCCCTCCGCTCCGCTGACTTCCACATTCCTTCTCCTAACAACCAGGAGCGGCAACACAAAGTTATAGCCACACGCAGCGAGCCTCAACCTAACCCGGTCGCTACCTGGAGCCCCGCCCACCGCGTGGGAGGGGCCACGCCGTCGGCGCCAAAGGGGGCGAGCGCGCGAGCGGCGGGTACTGCCCAGCGCCCGGGCCTCGCGGGAGGGGGCGGGGCTACGTCGCTGGCCGTCAGTCCGCGGGCGCATTTTGCAGCCTGCCTGCCTGCCTGCCTGCCTTGCAAACGCGTGCAGGCTGCCCTCCCCGGCACAGCATCATCCCTCCGGAAATCGGATCAGCGTCTAAAACGAGACGGGCAGGAATCGAGGTTGAAAGAAACAATGCTGCTGATAAATGCATATTAAAAAAAACAACAACAATCCGAAGATACATCCAATGGTTTTAAAACAGATGTGATAAATCGAGGGGAATACGGGATCCTGTGTTATAAGCGCTGCCTCTGTCCTTCCTTTGGCCATTTCCGCACTAGCCTGTTATAGCGCGACGATTCCACTTTCAACCTCCTCTGGCATCCTGGGGTTTGCAGTTTCGGGAGGGGCCGTGCGGCCCCTCCCGAAACTGCAAACCCCAGGATGCCAGAGGAGGTTGAAAGTGGAATCGTCGCGCTATAACAGGCTAGTGCGGAAATGGCCTTTCCGCTTCACCCGCAAATCGAGAGCTTAGGAGACACAGAAGTTAGGGTCCTGGCGGGCTGGAACATTGGGGCAAGGTTTGCAGCTTCTCTGTTGCTGTTGTTTTCTACAGAGCATGTGGGTGGGCTCGAAAAACAACAATGCGTTTATTTTACACAACAGTAATAGTTGGGTGTTTCTCCTGTCATTGCACCACCCTGGCCAATTCTTCTGACCTTTCCTCTCATTAAAGAGCAATGTTAGAAGGCTAACACAAAGACTGGATTAAATTTAGTCGGGAAATAGCTCGATTTTCACATTCGTACAGTGAGAGGACAGGTCCAGACATGTCTAGATACGTCTTTGCACATTTCTGCTTCCTGTAGAGAAAGTCCTGCAATAAGAATAGAACAAATTCATTCCTGAAAAAAGGATCTGAAGGATGGTCTCCTTAGTCTATCCTGGTTATCAAGTTCATATCCGAATCCAGAACCCAAGGATCATGGAATATTGAATTAACCATAAATGAGAATGTATAAATACATGCATAACTTATCTCTTATCCATTGGAAATAATATATATACCTCTTACAGAAATACACATAGGTGGTTAGGTTTCCCACTGAAGCAGATGAGATCTAGAAAGATCTTATGCCGACTGTTGTGATTTTTCAGTGACTATAATCTACTAAAAGCTAGGCCCTGACCTTTCTTTATTGGGAGCTTTAACTAAATAGCATTGTCAAGTTGCAACATTATTTGTGCATTTTGGCCATGTTTCAAAACAAGAGTACATTTGATAAAGAACCTTTCACCACTGTTTATTCTAGATAACAAAACTTTAGCAATCTAAAACATTGATTCTAATATCGTGGCCTGCCTCCATGCAATGCTAATTTTTTTAGGTGGAATGGACAGCAGTAGGGTAATGATAAACATACATTTGATTTCTTTTTTTAATGCTACAGTCCTATGCACAAAAAAACAGAGAAAGGATTGCCCTTAAATGAATACAATAGGACTTACTTCCAGGTATGCATGCCTAAGACCAGGCTGCATATTTTTAAGATACTTTATGTATAATTTCAATAAATCAATTTATGATCATTGACTGAATGAAAGTACATAAAAAGTTACTATAAAATAATAAAAAATATTAATATACAATTATAGTTATTGGTAAAATTCACATCATACATAGTTACAATGGATACAGGTGCATTAAATGGATTACATTTATAATGAAAGTCCAAAAATAAATTTTAAGATACGTAACATTTTACAAATAAAGTAAATCAAATAATAAATCAAATAGTAGCTTCTCTGCCTTTTGGCTAAGATCAAGTATAGCATGTATAATTTCACAATCCTTTGGGGGATTATTGTGGCTTGAATTTATCATTCTGAGGATGTAGCTACTGTAGAGTTAACCTGTAGAGTTAACCTGCACATGTAATTTACATTAATCCACACAAATGATTTCTAGATATTTTCTGAAAAAAATCAAATACTTAAACTGAAAACAATAGAGAACTGCAAACTTGGCAGTTTGTTTTTTAAAACAGTTTACAGTGCCTAATTTAACACAGTTTTTATTGACTCACACACAAAGGTATGATTTTTTTTTAGGTTTTCTGTTTAAATTATACTTTGTTTGAACAGTGGCTGTGAAAGAGTCAACATTAAGTTCAAACGGATAAAGAGTTCATTTATCCAAGCATTCCATTGCCATGCCCTTAGCTGACTACTGGGGTAGACTTTTCAGTTATTTCCCAGACATACTTCAGTTTAAGTGGAAGTTCATGTTTTGTCATAAGAACGTTCAAAGCAGTGCTACTCAATATATTTTTCTGCCTGAAGCAAAGGACAAGATGTCGTTCCAGCCCCCTGCCCCACCATCCCCACAGACAAAGAAGCTGTCAAGATAAGCAGTGGGACTGAACTTTCCAGGCAAGTTCAAGGGAGTCAGATGAGTTGTCACAGCTCCTTCCTTCAGCACCAGGAGCCAGACGGTTCATAACATGCAGGAGGCTGCCATTGCTGCCTGCCAGTGTATGCTGCCTGAGGTGTTTGCCTTGGCCTTCCTTATGGTAGATTTGGTTTTGACAGGAACCACCATGCTGGAATAGGCCAAAGGCCTACCTGTTTCAGTGTTCCATTCACATAGCAGCTGTTCAGATGCCTATGGAACGCAATAGCATCTTCCCATTTGTGTTCCTCAGCAACAGCTATTCAGAGGCATATTACAGGTAGATGAACAAAACGCACCTGAGCTAGTCTGTAAGAATTAATTACACTACTGTATGCATATTTGTATATCCCGTAAGTGGTATCTAGTTTGCCACTGTGAAAAACTGGATTAGGCAAGCGTTTGGTTCAGATCTAGCACTGGTGGTCTTATGTTCTTCTCTGACCTAGGGTGACCATTGGCTTCAATGCCAGTGAGTTTTAATGGAAACTTTGAAAGAGCTGTCCACCTGTTGGGGAGGAATAGTGTCCATCACCCTGGATAGCTCATTTAAAGTTCGCACTAAAACCCAGTGCAGATTCACCGAGGTTGAAACAACCAGCCTGGTGTTTCACGGATGTGCTAGCTTACTGCTCCTGCCATTTCCCACCAGCGCAGGCACTGCTGGAAACTGTAATCAAACACATCTGGAGCATACCAGATTGGGAAGGTTTTTCCTAAATGACTCTCTGTTGCAAAAGTTGTCCTCATGAGTATAGTCCTAACTGCTTTTCTTCTAAGTGACATCAGATGCCAACGTAGGGAAAGTCTAATTCAAGATTCTGTTACCTTGATATACTACTTCCTTCTGTAATACTTATCATGTAGCTCCCTTTCTTAGAACTGGTTTCAGGACTTAATTTTACACAATTAAGGATTTCTTACTGTTTTTATGTGAGGTGCAAATTGTACTCTACAGGAGCCAACAATTATTTTTTTCCCTGTGAAGAAGTGTACTCTTTTTCTAAGGCCCTGTATATAGGTGATACAGACTTTTATTTCAACAAAATATCCTTTGTAATGGCCAGGTGAGAACCAGTGTGGTGTAGTGGTCTGAGTGCTGGACTATGACCCTTCGATTCCCTACTTGGCCATAAAAACCCCATTTGACTTCGGGTGTGTCACATCCTCTCATCCCAGAAACCCCTGTGATAGGTCCACCTTAGGGTCACCGTAAGTCAGAAATGACTTGAAGGCATGCAGGAACAAAAATGACAAGGTGGATGTGTTTTGTTCAAATTTAGAACTTCATTGATGAAGAAGGAATTATGCAACAGGTCATACTGGCAAGTGATTCACAGGGTTGTTTTTACAGACCCCCATGCCACCTTCCCCCCCCCACACACACATACCTCTTCCTCCTGTGCGATACGGCTTCATTCACTTGCTTGAGACATATGAAGATGTTTTCTGCTAATTCATTAGATAGACCTATTTGTCTCTGGATACTATGATGACACAACATGGTCTAAGTTGATCTCTGAGGCCTAATTTGACACTGGGAGGATTGGACTGGATCACTTTTTGTAGTTCTATAGTTTTATGATTTGGTGAAACTAGAATATAACATTCTTGCTTTCAGGCTAATGATCTCCATTCATCTTTCAGAGCGCAAGATTACTTGTTAATTGTAGAACTGACCTGGCAAACACCAAATGGAGAACTGCCAAATTGTTTTGCCTCTATATTGCATCTAGGTCACACCTGCACAACCTGTGATCCACCAGTGTAATTGCAAAAGTACTTGTCTGCTACTCAGGATATTAAAAACAAAACAAAATAAAACAGAAACAGCTGGGATGATTTTATACTGGTTAAGCAGCAATTATAGTTATGCTCACTGCCATAATTGTATTTAGCTTCCATAAATTCCAAGTTCTTTAGGCAGGGAAAGCGTCCCTTGTCAGGCAACTGATGCTGTTAGTGCTATTTAACTAAATAACTGATATCTAGTTTAATTTATGTATACACACACATAAAGTCTGTATGTGTACACACACACACACAAATGAAATTGGTATATATGTGTATATGCACACACATACACATATACTCTCTTTTCCTCTCTTGCTATCTTCAAAGTAGAATGTAGAGTCTGCATATACGTATATGTACACATATACAGGCCTAGTCCTATATTAGGCAAAGTGAGGTGGGCTCTTTGGATATCATGAAATGGCAGGAAATAATTATTTAATGTATTATTGTATTTGCCAGGATGAGGAGTTTGTGAAATTTTCAGTCTGAGATGCCAAAATAACTTGGCGCGTCTTGGATACCACACATATTAACTGGAAGGGTGGGTGTGCATTTGCTATACCATCTCAGACAGCAAAATGTCTTGCACTTGCTCGTCCTGACTGAGCCTGTGTTTATATGGAATAACTTATTCCTTTCCTTAAAAAAAAAGAGATTTTAAATGCATAACTACAATTTCAAAGCTGTGAGGGAAGATTTTCTCTAAAATGAAACTCACATCATTTGGTTCACCTGCCATTGTACCGCCCAAAGAATGCTGAAAATTGTAGGCCATTTCCACCCTAGACTGTTATAGTGCTATTATTCCACTTTCAACATCCTAGGGAATCCTGGGATTTGCAGTTTAGGGAGGGACCTCAAACGCCTCTTCCTAACCTGCAAATCTCAGGATTCCCTAGGATGTTAAAAGTGGAATAATAGCACTATAACAGTTTAGTGCAGAAATATGGGTAGTTTGGGTGAAGGAGCACAGTTCTTGGGGATCACAAGGGAGATGAAGTAAATCCTGTTAAGTCTATGGTACCTGATACTCTGGACAATGAAACATTTTAATTTACTTTAGAGCCAGGATGCCACACTAAGCTTCCTCTTGAAAGTGTGTTATATATTGACTGAAACAAAGAACAAAAACCCCACCCCAATGGAATGGGAAGAAATGTAAAGAAAATGAGAGTAGAAAGGACTACAGAGCCACAGAACAAAAAAATGACTTCAATAAAGCTGTCCACACTAAGAGGGATTGAAAAGACTGGGACTATTCATCTTTGAAAAAAGATGAGTAAGAGGATGTGTGATGTGGATATACAAATGATGAATGGGATCAAAACCGTAGGTCAGGAAATCTCTTTCACTCTTCTGTACTACAGTAACAATGATACAGACAATGAATCCGAAAGACAAGTAACTATGAAAAGATATCAGAAAGATATGAGGAAAATTCCTCCTTCTGCCATAACCGTAACCTGCAATATCCAGTGCTTCCAAAATATCTTTGTGGTGCTGTGGTTTAGTAGGAGTAAAAGTGAAATTCATTGGTGAGGTAAAAGTATTATTTAGCCTTTGTTTCTTAGTGCTATTATTTTTAAAATGGCTTGTTGAACAAGGCTGCTTTTATATTCCTGTTAAGAGCCAACATGGTGTAGTGGCCTGAGCCTTGAATTATACCTCTGGAGACTGGGGTTTGAACCCCTTTTTGGCCATGGAAACCCACTGGGTGATCTTGGATAAGTTACACTCTCTCTGCCTCAGAGAGATGCAAATGCAAGCGCCCTCTGAACAAATCTTGCCAAGAAAATCCCTTAGGGTCACCGTAAGTTGTAAACGAAAGCATACAACAATAAAAGCTAAGATAGGTACCTGCAGCCCTTTGGCTATTTTCACGCAGGGTGGCAGAGAGAGAAAGGGAGTGACACAGGAAGAAAGAATGGCAGAGACAGCTGCATCCATTTCTCACACTGGGGTAGGCTCCTTTCATCCCCCTGCAATTGGCTTTTCTCTAACATTTCATAGGAAAAAGTTCCCTCACCTCTGTTATCAAGGGAGAAGTCATTACTCTAATGCTGCTGGCTTTTGCACTGTGGAGTCTAAAGCAGCATTAAACAAAGTGGTGGTCTGTGGACCAGTGCCAGGCCTGTGGGCTATCAACTGCTGGTCCACAGCAGGTTTCCAGGAAGGAAAGAAGCAGTTGCAATCAATGGGCACAAATATGGTGCCAGTCCCTCACACCAGATTGCCCAAGAAACGCTGGACTAAAGCAATTTCCACATAGAGCATTTCTCCCCAAATCTGGGTTGGGCTACAACACTTCAAGAAACCCTGACAACTGGTCATGTTGGCAAGGGTTTCTGAGAGTTCTTGCCCAACAGCATCTAAAAGCCAAGTTTGCAAACCATGAATAGCAGTTGGTACCTTTCAACAGTCGCAGAGGTGGCATAAATTATATTTCTGTTCAGTTTTCTACTGGTGTCTGACTGTTAAAGGGGCAGGCTTTCTGCTAAGTTTTTTGGGTGGAGTGCAGGTAGCAGCAACAATGATGTCTCTGCGGATGTTTCTCTTAAGATTATTGAAACAGTGATGTACAGTCTTATGATCATAGAACAACTATGATCAAACAAACAGAACAAATCTGTCACCGGTAATGATTGTTGGCCAAGACTGGCTAGGAACAGTCTAATGCAGAAGAAAAAAGGATGGAAAGTAAAGGCTGCAGGACACTCTAAAGCATGGCGTGAATCATGGAGCTGTGATAGATTCATAGCAACATGGGAGAGGGTCGGTATCTTCTTCAGCTTGAATTCTAACCATCATAACAGATGTTTCTGCAGTTGAGTTTGACCCTGATAGTTAGAGGAAAAGGAGAGGGAGGGAGAATCCCACAGGAGGCTTATTATGGTACAATTGCATTGTCTCATTTGCAGAATTGTACAAATGGGAGAATCCAGATGCTACTGTCTTTGACATCTCCTCTCACCACTTCTTGGGCCTTTTCACACTACACACTTAATAGAGCTATGATTCCACTTTAATTGCCACAGTGACAGTCTATGTAATCCTGGGATTTATAGTTTTGTGATGCAGCACACGAACTGCCTGGCTGAGAATTATAAATACCCCCAACTGCAAATCCCAGGTGCCATAGGACGTTGCCATGGCGGTTAAAGTGGAATCACAGCACTAAATTGTGCACTGTGGAAGGGTCCCTTGTATCCCTATTCCCTGGTTATTTTTTTTTTTTAAACCACAGGAGATAGGTAGTGAAAGATGGAACTGCCTCACAACAGCTCTGAACTGGCAATGAGGGGAGCCCTCCCTCTGGAAGGATCCCAAGGAATGTGGGAAGCATAGTATTTCTTGGCTCTCCAGGTAACAGAAAATTTCTCCTTCGGGGACAGCACCGGTTTCTACCTCAATCTACACCTCTCGAAAGAGGGATAAAACTGCCCTTGGCAGCTCCCAGCATAGAGCCGTGTGGATTTTAGGCCATTTCCTCACTACACTGTTGTAGTGCTATTATTCCACTTTCAACATCCTGTGGAACCCTGGGGTTCCATAGGATGTTGAAAGTGGAATAATAGCAGTATAACAGCGTAGTGCAGAAAGGCCCTTAGCCGTTCCCCCATCCTGGGTGACCGGAGCCTTCCACACAGGCTTCGGGGGCGGTTGCTCGGCCAACGGCAAGCCAGCTTAGAACAGCGTTGGCGGCAGGGGAAAGCGGCGCGCGCCAGAGGTCTCAACGGCAGCCAGCCAGACGGCTTCTCGCGCAGCGATGTGTACGTTTTTCGTTTTTTTTTAAAAAAACCCCAACCCTCCGCGCATAGGTCACCGTATTTCTAAGGGCTTTGTGGGGCCGATCATTGGTGGAGCGCACGCGGGGAGGACCAATCCCGCGCTCCCTGCGCCGTCTCCTGTTACTACCCTCTTAACTTTCTTCCGCTGGTTTCAAACCCAGGAACGGAAAACTGGGTTGGGGGGAGACGCGAAGGGCGCCTTCAGGGGGTGGACGCGGGTCCATGTGGAACAGAGGTCCTTGGCGGACTCCCCCCACTGCGCCCCTCTTTCGGTCTCAAAATAGGGTTCACTGCTGGGCGCCCCCCGGCTCTCTTAAACCCCGCTCCCTCCCTCCTTTCTCATATCCCAGAATGGACGCTTGTCGTGACACGTTTTATGGCCACTTCCTTAAGTGTGCTCTTTCTTCTCCCCACCTCCCACCCCCAAAACCCGGCCGCCCGTGGTCAGGCGCTGAGAAATTAGGGCAACAACCCCCCAACTCTCCAGCGACGGTGCAGAAACAGCTGCAGAGAGTTGTAGTTCCCTATACAACCCCCAAGCCCCGCCCCTTCCCCGAAGCCCCGCCCCTTCCTCCTCCCCCTCCCTTCTCCAGTTCCCCCTCCCCTCAGCCCTCCGCAGGCCCCGCCCGCCAACCCCGCCCCTGCCCACCAAGCTCGGTTGCGGCGCGGAAAACGATGATGTCATTCTCTAAATAAGCGCGTGACCCGCGGAGACCGCCCTCTTTTCGCATTGCTCGGAAGGTGCCGTCCGTCTCGGGAGCGGAAGACGCCATTGGCCGAGCTGCTCAGCCCCGCCCCGCCCACTACAAAATAATAAACAAGCTAGTAAAATTCAGCCAGAGGTCCTGGGCAGCCAGCTGCAGGGTGAGCTTCCCATGCGGGCGATGCTCTCCCGCTTGAGGGTCTTGTCGTCGCCCCGTCTCGAAGCTCGTAGGCTAGTCCCGCTGCGGTTGGCCAGCTCTCCTTCAGACGCTCGCCCAGCTAGCAGGCGGGAAGGCAAAGAGGGAGGGAGCCTGCCTGTGACTGGGTCAAGAGCCATTTCCGCACGAGACTGTTCTAGCGCGATGATTCCACTTTCAACCTCCTCTGGAATCCTGGGGTTTGCAGTTTCGGGAGGGGCCGGCCGGTCCCTCCCGAAACTGCAAACCCCAGGATTCCATAGGATGTTGCAAGTGGAATCATCGCGCTATAACAGCCTAGTGCGGAAATGACCAGGGAATCGGACGCAAGCAGAGAGGATGTGAATAAAGAAAACCGAGACAGCTGCCTCCACTCTTTGCAGAAGAGGAAAAGAGCGGTGCAAGGCAAGGGCCATGGGTTCGAGTGTGGGTCACGCGTTTGCACAGGAGAAGGACCAATAGGACGCTCTAGGGGGTGGTGAGAAAGAGGAGTCCGTCTGTGGGTTAGGCTTAGCATAAGGAGAGCATGGAACAAATATGGCCCAGGGCTCTCTCTTTGCTCTGTAGGTGAGGACGTGGGTGCATCGTGGGTGCCACAAGGGCCACTGAGTAAGCGAGAGACAATGCTCTCCAATGTATACACAGATTCCTGAGAACAGGAGGAAATGGTGACTGGTATTCAGGCTTCTGGCTTCTGAGGGAAAAGTTGAATACATAGCATTGGGTTATATGGTTATTGTTGTGTGCCTTCAAGTACAGTGACCCTAAGGCCAACCTGTTTCTTGACAAGATTTGTTCAGAGGGGTTGTCCCTTTGCTTTCATCTCAAGAGTTTGATCCTGCCCGGCTCCAAGGTTGACTCAGCCTTCCATCCTTTCACAGGTCGGTAAAATGAGTACCCAGCTTGTTGGGGGCATGTAGAGAAATGTTTCGAAATACACGCTATTTATAAGTTGTTCGCCGCCTCGATCCATATGGAGAGACGGGATACAAATAAATAATTAAAATAAAAAAAATAAAAAAGGCTGAGAGTGTGTGGCTTGCCAAAGGTCACCCTGTGGGCTATCATGGCTAAGCAAGGATTCAAATCCTGGTCTTCAGAGTTGTAGCTCAATGATCAAACCACTGCACCATGCTGCCAGCATTATGTCCCTATATTATTAAAGAGAGCTTGGTGAGATAAATGATCTGATGTCTCTGATTTTCAACACACTAGAAATAATATGCATATGCAATGTTATGGGTAGCAAACATAGGCTTTTACTGTAGTTTTACTGTATTACTGTCATCTGGATGTTTCTGTGTTTTCTTGTGTGCATGGCCCAGTGCCAGGACAATAGGATATGTACTGTGATGAAAGGAATACTAGCAGATATAGCAGAGGCAAGCTGACTTCGTAATTTTATGGTGTCTTGGATTGTTGTGTTCTGTGCAGCACTGTAGAGACATCTTTCTTTAAAATGTGGTTTTTCTTCCATCTCTTGCCTCAGCAATGGGGCGCCACAGACTCGTCTTCATTGTTTCAATTATATATTTGGAAAAATATGCTTAATTGAGTTATGATGATAATCATACTGTATTTTGTTTGATAGCCTGTTGGTCTATGGCTTCATATCATGTATAAGCCCTGTTATCCATACTTGTTTTGGGGTGTTTTTTGTTGCACTATGTGCAATTATACTTTGGAAAAATAATACAGAGGCATGCACCTTTCTGTGCAAGGTTTGTGTATATTCTCTGTTTTCATACAGGACTTTAAGATGGGTTCATGAAATGTTCTGTGTAGGGCTGTCTCTGAAAGCAGTCGTGAGGGCACCAATGGAGATTTTATGTTAGATCTGTGATATAACTCGTTTCAGGTTGGTTTCCAGGTCTGGGTTGATATACTGGTTTTAATCACTTCAAGCACTGAAACCAAAGATGAAGAACTCCTTTATTCCCCCTTGTTGACGGCTGCATTCCCTTGGCTGTAATCTCTCTCTCTCTCTCTTTGTGTCTGTCTGTCTGTCTATATTCTGTTAGTGCCAAAAATGACTGTCTCTCTCCCACACACACTCCCCCCTTTCTCTGTACCCAGCAGATTGCTGGAGTGGAAAAATTTGCTCTTGTCAGAGATTAAAACAGATTGCTTGAGGAGGCTTCTGAAATTAGGCTAAGGACTGCAATGTGGCCATCCTGAACTAGCCTTTGTTCATGATACCCTAAGTCCCATGTTCTTAATTCGTCTGAGCCTATCTGTATGTTCGAATTCTCTGTAATGGCATTGCTGTGTGCCTCTGCTGGTGGCAGCTACATAGAAAAGGGCCTAGAACTCCCTTCCGAAAGAGTTCAGCCTCACTGCAGCTTTAGTGGCTTTCAGGTGCCAGTCAAAGGCTTTTTCCTTCTAGAGCGTTCTGGAACATGTTGACTACATCTGTTACTTAATGATTATCTCTGGTGCTGTAATTCTGGTGTCTGTTGGTTTTAAAATTGCTGTAATAGCCTTTAAAATTATTTTTCATTTTCACTATTGCTGTAAACTTAACATTTTTGGTGAGGGGAGGGGTAGCAGCCTTGTAGATCTACAGATTAAAAGATGAATGTGAATATTTTAAATGTGCCCCAAGCATTCTTAATGCTTTCTATGTGTCAAGTAAACATCAGATAGATGTGGAAGAGAAATTAAAGACATGTTATAGCAAAAGTACGTTTTAGATGCAATGTGCTTTAAGCTTCACTTACAAAAACAGGTGTTCAGCCCAGTCTGTGTCTGTTTCATCAGAAGCACCTCCCCTGATTCTAGAGGCAGTTTCTGCTGAGTAAATGTGTACATGATAGAAATGTCATTGTTTCACACACTGAGGTCGGTCTTTACTTGCTTTCACCCAGACACTCACTCTCTTTTCTCTCTTTAGAGCGCGGCAATATCTTTATAATCAGGCACTGTTGCTCTCTGAATGTAGACACTTATTTAATAATAGAAGATTAGAATCATTGGCTTCTCTGAAACTCACTCAGTGGGGCTCCCATAGACACTAGAAATGAGAAGGCCATGAACATTTTCAAGACCTCTGGATCTTACTTGTTCTTGCATCTTTCCTCTAGCAGAAAAACAGAAAAGTTGATAGTTGTCCATGGTTTGTGTAACTGTAAAAATAGTCCCCTTCCCCATTTACTCCAGTAAGAGCTCTTGAGGAAGAAGGTGTTTTTTTTTTTAAAAAAAGCTGCTTTTGGTGGAAGATGGGACTGATTTGTGCTTTTTTAAAAATGGATTTCCTTCTTTACAAATTGAATGGGAAAGTGGGGGAAGGGGTCTAGTTCAGGCCTGACATATGTTCAAGTCCAAGAGGCTTAAGGAAACACGTACTCAGTTCAGTTTGTTGACAGACGCATCGTGTCCTATCTCTTTAGTCTTAACAGTGACACAAGTGGTTCTGGAGCGGAAGGGGGAGGAAATTTAACTGTTGATGCGTATGGTACCCTGACCTACCTGATCAAGGGCAATATTTTGACTGTGAAAGTTGTAGATTCACTTGATCTCTTAGCTGGAAAGATCTCCTGAAGTGAATGTTTCTGGCATCCCTGTGTTAGGAAATCTATTTTCAAGTCTTTTAATTAGAAAATTAAACACAAATTGCTTTAAAACAGTGTTGCATTGCTTTGAAAAATGGAGACCATATGGTGTCGTTTATTACTTTGCAGGGTATAGTCAACCTTTCTGTTGTAATTTTATGTATCAACTAATGCAGAAAGTCTTCCGGAGGAGATATAAAGCATTACAATGTGTGATTTAATGTTGCAAGGTCACCAAATCTGTATCAGATTACTGCCTGCATCAAACTATTGTAAAACTAAGGGATGTTCCTGAAACAGTGAAACTGCTACAATTGAAACACTAAATAAATCTGGAGTGGTTTGAAACTGTGTTGTTTACTATATGGGTATGTATGTATACACACACACACACACACACACACACACTATGCATACAACCTGCAAGCTAGCAATGAGGCAGAAGCTTTTAAAGTAAATGGAAATTATGACTGCCAAAGGGATTTGCTGCTAAGAAGAGTGATTTATTTGGTCTGATAGGGTGTAACAGATGCCTTTAAATGGTGAAAGCCATGCATATATAATAATTGTGCCTAAACATTTTTTACAAATCACTCCTGCATGTTTAGATTCATATAACTGGTATGCTCATGAACTGTGTGTATGTGTGTGTTTTGGTGTTGCACTAAAAGCAAGGTGCACAACTAAGCCTCAGTTCGTATGGCATATGACATCTGTCCAGCTTCCTTGCAGCCCTAACTTGGTGTGTGCATGTAGAATGGCTGCAGGCAATATTTCTGCACTAATTTTCTGTGTATGCATCTCAGTCTTCCTTGGCTCATGCCCTCCAGTATGTTGGACTACAACTCCTATTATTTCTAACACATGGCTTGGACCAGTATTTTCAGCTCATGGCTTAGAGCAGCTTAACTGTCTATAGGATGGTGAGTGATGGGGGATATAAGTCAGAAATACTATGTGCTCACCAGGCAGGGAAAGGATAGATTAGAAAAATAGTTTATTAAAGTTTTTTGGGTGCTTGAATAGGGGATGGTGAATCTCCAACTCACATGTCTTCCCCAACTTGGCACCCTCTAAGAGTATTGGCCTACAACATCATATAAACAATGCTGGCTGAAGAGGAAAGGAATTTTAGTCCATCTCATGTCAAAGGCATAAGGTTGATTGACCTGATGTTTCCTTTTCCAATAACTTCATTGAAGAGAATCTTATTTAATTTTTTTTTTCAGTTCATCTTTTGATGCTATGGAAAACATGTTCCTGTTCAATCTTTAATGCACATTTTGTTTGTTGAGTTTTATGTTGAAGTGACCTTTCTTGTCCAAAGGAGACTGGGTGGATTGCTCTTCAACATGTCAGCACTATGCTGTCTCAGCCACTCAGAGAATGAAGTGATGAGAGGAAATTTTCCCTGGAGACGTGTACCTTCTCTATCCGTAACTGGCAGCTTCTGCTACGTGGAAGATGACAACTGCGAACTTAACATCACTCTTATTTGTGAGAGCCCACCAGCATTAGTCAATTTTCTTTACTGCACGATGTTACTACTGGGAGAGTGTCACAGGATTCATCTGATTTTTAATAACATACTTTTTGTTAAAGCAATAAATAAAAGATTGTCTTGTTGATGTTATTCCCACCTTTTTTTTGTAATTTTAGTATCTCACTTCCGCAATTCAGCAACCTAGCCAATTCTATTCTTAAGACCTTGAAATATTGAACATAAATAATTATCTATCTGAAAGAACTGACAAAGAAATGAGGCAGGAAATGCAGGAGCTGCACACGTTTTCCATGGTTTGGGATCCACAGTTGTGCTTAACCCATACAGCAGTGGTCAGATCCACCTCTCATCAGTTCTGTCTTTTCAGCATATTTTCTTTTTCAACAGGATCTAGAATCCATCATTCATGGTTTTGTAAGTTCAAAGCTAGTCTATCCTACTGTGCTTTGTATGTGGTTGCCCTTGATTATTATGTGCAAGCTTCAGTGAGTTCCAAATATGATGGTGTATTTCTTTACAGGGAGGTAATCAAGAGTACATTACTTATGTTCTCCAGCACCAGTGAGTTCCCACTGCTTTCCAGGACAGTTCAAGGGGCTGGTTTCAATTTAAAAAAAAAACACCTCTCAATGGCTTGGACTCACAACTTAGAGGCTACTTTTTCTTCTTTGTAACACTACAGCTTTTGGGGCCATTTGATAGTGCCTTCTTGACCGTCCTGTTGATATACCACATTGGGCAACAAGATAATATATATGTATAGGGAGATTGCCTTCAGTTGGGAGGTTCTTGTGCTGTTTTTCTAGCTCTTTCTTATGGCTGTCAGCTGCTGTGGACCTTTAGGAAAAGGTGGGATAGAAACTGAAATGAATATATACAATGTGGTCTTAAATTGATATAAGTAGCAGATTTTCAAAAGCCAGAAGTAACAATAGGGCTGAGATCGCTTAACCTGTTCCTCTAGAGCTGTCCCATTAAATTCATCTTGCTCAGGTGAGTCAGAATGAAAGGTATTGACATCTTCAAAATGAGATTTGCCAAGGGCATTTTGGACAAGAACATTCAACAGGTCAACCATGAGAGAAATCATTTGCCAGTGGGATTTGCCATAGTAAAATGATTTCAGAAGTCAGTCCATTTCTGAAGGACAATACAGTTTTATACTGTACATTCCTAGAAATGACAAGTAATAAGATAGGATCTGAGAAAGAACATGTAATGTGGTGTATCTACCTTGTATTTTCCCTAAAATAGGGACACAGTCAGTGGAGGTCAGTCATTAATTAATAAACGTTAAAATCTGGATGTGTCCTCTGAAAATATTTTTATTCATCTTGGTTTTATTCAGAACTGTTAAATGATACAGCATGCTATAAAGATGAACAATAAATATATGTCTTCTGGTGGTCTGCTTGTAAATTCTAAACTAAACTTCTCTTGTTTATATTGCTGGTAAAGTAGTTAATCAAGGATGGGCAATTAGAATTGAAGAAGGAGTGGATTTCCCCATCAGCTCACTATGAGCTGGGTGATGTTGGATGTGGCCTTGTCCTGTGGTGAGGTATAGCTATGACCTGTGATGTTATCTGTTCTTGGTCATATTAGTCAGGAGTAGGCTGTGCTCATGTGGCACCTTTCCCGATTAGGGAAGATGGGGTGCAAAGGAAGTATCATCCATAGCTCCTGCATAAGGGCAAATGCATCAGGAAGTTGTGGTATTTGCTAGTGTAGTTTTAGCTTTAAAGCAAAAGAGTCAAAACAGTCTGTTGAGCTAGGCTATATTTCAACAATTCCCAGCAGCAGCTTTTACTCCCACCCTGAGTGGTTTTCTTTTTAGTTTTCAGACATATCAGAATGGCTTGCTCTCTTCTCTTATCCTCCTCTTTAAAATATTTTTTTTTTAGGATTATATTGCTTCAGTACATCAGTATAATTGCATGTTTGTGCAATAGCTCTTTCAGAGATTGGGAAAATACAGCCATCTCTACAAATGACACCCTGTTTAAAAAGAAAAAAAAAACTTTAAAAGAGCCCAAATGCAGATTCAAGCAACCACTACAAAGAGCCCCCCCCCAAAGAATGGAAGAAGAGGGCACAGAGGTAGTCCAAGGAGCTGTATTGTGAGAATTCATACTTCTTTAGACCAGTCCCGTAGATTCCTAAGACTGCATCTAAACTATACTCTTATAGCAGTGTCACTTTAACTATCAAGCCTCCATCCTATGGAATCTTAAGATTTGAGGTTTGATGGGGTATTTAGAATTCTCTACTACAGAGACCTCTTCATTAGATAATATTACCCACCTCATCAAAGGGATACTTTTTCAGGAAAGAATGGCTTAAAATAGGAAATGTTTGTCTTATAATGATCTTTTGTAGTTTAAAGAGGACAGTTGGGATTTTAAATCAACTTTATGCTCAATGCAGGCCTGAAATTATGAGCACAATCTTCAAATTGATATATGGGGGAAATGTGGCCTAAAGATATAAAATTTATTGTGTGTGGTAATTCAAAAGATAACATATATGAAATGATGTATAGATGCTACCCAGCTTCAAATAAGCTGTCAAAAATGTCTAAAAATGTTTCAAATCAAAGTTGGGGATATCGAGATAAAGATGGCTCCTTTTTTCCATATGTGGTAAACTTGTAAGAAGCCAAAAAGTTATTGATCTAAGATTTACATCTCAAATCTAAGAAACATTTAAAGGTGGATTTTGTAATGCCACCTGAAATATTTTTGCTGGGTATTAAGGATAAAGAATTCAATAGTTAATCTGGATTACTTCTTCAGTATATGGTAACAGCAGGAAGAATATTGTTTGCTCCAACCTGAAAACAGATTGAAGCACCAATAACAGAAGAGCAGATTGTTAAGGTTGCTGAATTAGCCCAAATTGCTAAAGGATCAGCAAATTAAAGATTTTTTTCAAAGATTGGAAACTGTTTATAAACTTTTTGAGTAATAAGAAATCTAATGAGGTAATAATCTGTGGCAATAATAATAATAATAATATTTATTTATTTGTATCCCGCCTCTCCACATGGATCGAGGTGGCAAACAACATGAAATACATTATACATTACAAATAGCATGTATTTCTATACCGCTTATCAGCTAAGTGCTCTCTAAGCGGTTTACAATGTGTTTTAGCTAATTGCCCCCAACAAGCTGGGTACTCATTTTACCGACCTGCGGAAGGATGGAAGGCTGAGTCAACCTGGAGCACGGCAGGATCGAACTCACAACCTTGTGGCTGCAGTACTGGCATTTAACCACTGCGCCACCAGGGCTCCAGTAGTTCTATTGGGATTATTTAGTTGGATCTGTAATGGCAGAATAATACTTTTTTCTTTTGTTAATTTCTTTTTCTCTCTTTACAGTTTGGCTTGGGGGCTCAGAGCCCTTTTGTGTTTTAGTAAGTTAATGTTTAGAGTTTTAGTCAATATTTAGTATTTTAGTTTAATTTCTGCTTTTTAAATATATGTTACTTTGATTGTGAGTTAGATTGTTTGTGTTAAAATTGATAAGGAAATAATTTTTAAAAAGAATTCTCTGCCACCAAGCTCTAGTCCACTCAGCTGAATCACAGAGTGCTAGCCCTGCACTCTGTTCCCTGGCAATGGCTAGACGGTGCCTACAACAGTATCTTTACCTCTACCTTACCTTTTTTGCCAGAGGGGAACTTAATGTAGCTTACAAATTTAAAAGATTACCATATACCGGTAGTTAAAACATACAAAAAGTCAATGTTAAAATATAATTATACTATTAACGATATTAAAACATTTTAAAACATACACAGCCCAATGTGCTTGTTTGTTTCGTATTTGGACAACAACTCTGTTTTGGGAGTCACAGTACAAACATCTAACAGGCTCTGGATCTGGCCCTGAATAATAAAAAAAAGTCTTCACCTGTTAATAAAAAGACAGCAAAGGGGGAGCATTCTAGCTTCCCCAGGGAGGGAGTTCCAGAATCTAGGGGCAGTCACTGAGAAGGCCCAATCTTATGTACCCACCATACCTGTGGCAGTGGTGGGACTGAAAGAAAGGCCCCTCCTCAGGTTCATAGGGCCATACAAGGAGATACAATCTATCAGATAATCTGGACCTAAGTCACTTTGATTTCAGTATTTTCAATTGAATTCTTATGCTATAGGCAGATGTAATCGCTTACCAGGCATGGCCTGCTCTCTTAAAAGTGGCCCCCTCTCTTTAGATGAAAATCCCTACCATTTAGGATGGTTTCTTTTGGAGACTGAGTTCTCTTCTGCTCTGGGTTCCTCAGTTCTTTCTCAGTATATGCAGCATGGGACCCAAAGGCCTGTAAATTTGATAAGCTCTTTAAATATAGGACGTGGAGAAAAATGGAACCACATTTTTACTAGTAACTAGGTGCTTATGGAGGACACTAGAAGCAGAGAACAGATAATTAGAGTTCCCTAGCAAGTTGCCTATTTTTTTACTTCCTCACCTCCAGACTGATACTGTCAGGCTTGACATCACTTCCTCCCAAAGTCCCTTCTTGACCTGATCATGTATCCAGTATTAGTATGCTTTGTTGCAGACTAGTGGCACTGCCCTAGAACGTAGTTCTTTAATAAGTATCTTCAGGATTTTGGCTGGTGATTCTGAACATGAGCTGCCATGCAGAATGATATTAATACAAGTCAGAAGTGAATCTATGAAGAGGGTTGTACCCCAATTTTGAGCTTGGATTTCTACCACCAGTCTACTGCCTGATGCTGTCCAGAGTTGAATCTTTGTGTGTGTTTTCTTATTTTTCTCTGATCTCTCTGGATATGTCTTATTAGTTGCAGTGTCAGGAAATTTTCTTGTACCAGGTATTTTTTTTTCATATTTTTATTATATCATCCATATTTGTTTCATTCCAGTTCCAGAAATATATTCAATCCAGCATCAACTCAGGGCCAGATCCAGAGCCTCTTAGATTTTTTTAATGTGACTCCCAAAACAGAGTTGTTGTCCAGAAACAGAACAAAACAAAACAAAAACCTCTCAAGTTCTGGATCTTGTGTCGATATGAAGTGGTTTACATTTTGCCAGCATTTTGGCAGTGATCTCACCAATCCTACCCTAGTGTGTGTGGATGTAAATAAATAGCATCAAAGTTGTTTTAGGATCATGTTTAGCAGAATGATTAATTGAAAATTCAATACAATGAGCTCATAATTATAGGAAGAAGAAATTAACATGCAAAAAGAAGGAAGATGGTGGTGGGAGACCAAGACGTATAGTGCAATCCCATGCATTTTCACTCATGTGACCCCTACTGCATTCAGACTAGAATCGTATGAACAATTAATTGTGTTTATGTTTCGTGGGAATAGGTCTTACTGCTAAATAAATTGACAGGAGGTGTTTGCAGATAAGCCTTTTCCATATAAGTTGCTCTGTCACATTTCTGAGTGGTGAAGGAATCCAGATGTTTTCATCTTCTGTTTGTAACTGTCCTGTGTTTTCCCATGACTTTTCCCATCTCTTTTCTTATCACAGAAAAAACATTGAGGAGAGAAAGATGGCATAGCTGCAAAGTGTCTTTTAGTGGAGCATATTAGGATTCTGGAAGCAACTAGGATTGAACTATGCTCCTGTGCAAATCTACCAGGGAGTACCCTGTATTGAACACAGTGAGCCTTACTTCTGAGTATGAGTGCATAGGATTGCACTGTTAAACTGCCAAAGTTGTGTATAATGTGGATTAAATTGTTTGAATATGATGCTTTTTTTACAGTTTCCAGCATCCTTGTGCTGCATGTTTCTAGAAGCTAGCACAGAAAGCATACTTGTCAGTCAGTTGATATTCATTTTTTTGCCAAGAAATTGGAAACTTTGTTTTGCATGGAGTTCAATTTTGAGGAATTGCTTTTGGCTTCAGTGTATTGCCTAGGTCATGACAACTTGTATAACTTTCTTAGGCTAGGTAGAAGAATCAGAACCATCGTCAGTAAAACTTACATGCTTCCATGACAGTTGGGGCAAAATGACCATTAAAGAAAACATTATTGTTTGTCATTTAACACTTGGAATACATCAAGCCAGCTTCCTTACAGATCTGTGCTTCGATTCGTGTTTCTTTACAGCTGTAATCCAGTTACTCTGAGAATCCAACTAATTTGTAATTTGTAGTACCCTGTCCTAAATACACTTGTAATGTTGTAGTGTCTATTCCTGTAAAAGACACAGTACTTGCTATAACAGAAGCAGTGGGCGGTGCCCATGAGCAGATTAATGGCCTAATACAATGCTAGAGGCAGTCATTAGAAATGATACACCTTTTAAAATTCCTCAATATTGTACATTCTAGCTGTTGGGGAAGGCGGGGGAGTGAAGCTCCAGCTGTGGTTGGATTTCAGTTCCAGAAGCCTTAGGTAGCATTGCAAGTGGTCAGGGATTCTGGGAATTAAAATCCAATAATATGTGGAATGCCCCTGGTGTTCAAGTACTGCTCTGAATAATAAGGTTCAAAGGGTCACAGACAGAACAAACAGAAACATTTTATTATAGCACGGTAGAGTGCCAGCGTGTGGTAGTGGTTTGAGTGTTGGACTATGACCCTGGAGACCAGGATTCGATTTCCCACTCAGCCATGGAAACCCAGTGGGCGACCTTGGGGGTGTCACACACTTTCACTCCCCAGAAAACCCCATGGTAGGGTCACCTTAGGGTTGCTATAAGTTGGAAATGACTTGAAGGCACACAACAACAACAAGGTTTCTTGTATCTGCTAGACTAGTATCATGTTTTCATTTACACGCGATCTGTTCCAGGGCCATGGCTGCTGCTGCTGCTGGCCAAGATTCTTGATCTGTTCAGGCAGGCCCCCTATGCCTCTCTCAGCTGGAAAAGAATCTCCCTCCCTGGCTGAGACAGGTGCATGGGGAGTCACAACCTCCTTCCTCCCTTGTTTTGCTTTGTGGCCAACACAATTAGCTCTACAATTTTTTAAAATCTCAACTGAGACTATATGTTTATATTTCGTGCCTTTTGAATGGGCCAGCAAAGGTATCTCCACAAGATGGTATTGTTTTTGTTTATATATAGTCTGGTTTGACCCTTAGTCTGCTTCCCAATCTGTAAAATTGGAATAATAACAGAATTTAATATGAACCATTTGCCTTCCTCAACACTCTCCAAGGGTTTTTGAAAGAACAGAAGAAAAAGAATTGTATCTGTGGTTAGGGACATATCTCCCCTTGGCCAGAGCTGAACAGTTGTGGCCCTCCAGGGGCCTATGGCCCACAACTCACATCAGCCCTTGCACAGTAGCCCGTATTTGGGGTTTATTTACATTGCAGTCCCCAAACATCTGGGAATCTATCATTGCCCACTTCCATGTTAGGCAGACAAGCAGAAGTAATAGATTACACTGCAAGCCTGCAGATGGGAAGTACATTCCTTGCCCAAAAGTAAGCTCAGGTGTATTTTGCTACTTTGTTGTTCTGCTAGAAGTTTCTTTTCCCCTAAAGTGGAAGTAACTTGATCTGTGCACAGAAGCACTCAGTGTGTGCACAGACCTTTATAAATGAATGTCAGCAATCCTAGTTGCTGTTCAATCAGTTTCTTGTTTTTATTTTATTTAGTTCTATATGAACTTTCAGTCAAAAATTGGTTCCCAGGGTACAAAAATGGCTTGTATTCTCTCAGTGACATACACAGGCATATTGTATCTTTTGGATCATTGCAGAGGGAGGAATTCAGTACCTTCCTGGTACAATGACCAAACACACACAGGACTCAGCTTCCTTCTGTGAGGACCTCTCCACAGCCATTTAGTGGCCAGTGGAGAGCAGGGGGCATTGAAGAGGCATCCAGCAATGTTCCTATACTCAGGTGCAGAATGACAAAGGCGTTCCATGGTCCCTCCTGAAAGTCCTCCAGAGGGCCTAAGGATGACGTTTTGCTTCTGGGTATAGTCACATAGATGTTTCTCTGACACCTCCCTCCAGGGTCTCCATCAGCCCCTAAATGGCAAGGGGAGGATTCGCAGGAGGAAGGAGAGTGCTGTGGGAGGGGAGATGTATCTTAGATTTGCCTGGATGCAGCTTTATAATCCGTCTCTTGGTGCAGAAACTAGACCAGTGTTTGAAACAAATGCAGTAAAATTAATAAAATAAAATAAAGTACAAAGTGATTACAGTAAAAAACAAAAGCAGCAGATAAATTCAACATGTGTCTGGGAAAACAAAGGTTGTAAAATAAAGTAGGTTCCAGATGAGCCATGATGGGGAAGGCACTGAAGCAGTGAGGTACCATTACTGAAAAGGCCCATTCCTGAGTCACTTAACAACTTTGCGACATTGGTAGACTGATAAGGGAGAGATATTCCTTCAGGTGAGCACAGATGATTCACACAGCTTAAAAGCCAATGATGAAGACATTGAAATAGTTCAAGATTTTCCATACTTTGGCTCAGTCATTAGTGTGTTTGTTGGTGGGTGCATCTTATTTGCTGCTGTGTCTTACAGGCTGGCAAATTGTATTTACCAGTGTATAAATGGGGTGCATCTTATACGTCAGCAAATACAGTAATCAGAATGGAGACTGCAGTCAAGAAATCAGAAGAAGACTAGGACTTGGAAGGGCAGCTATGAAGGAACTAGAGAAGATACTGAAGGATAAAGATATATCCCTGGATACTAAAGTTATCCATCATCTACCATTATTTTTATGCATGGTTGTGAAAACTGGACAGTGAAGAAAGCTGGTGGAATCCTCTCTGTGACAGGGGCCCTTTCACATTGCCCAATTACAGCACTATGATTCCATTTCAACTGCCCTGCCTCTATCCTATGGAATGCTGGGATTTGTAGTTCAGAGAGGGAGGTATTTAGAATTCTCAGCCAGTGAGCTCTTGTGCCTCCCCATAGTGCTATAATGGTACTATGAAAGGGCCCATGGAGGGAGGAGAGGATACATGGTCCTTCAGGGACAAAACTGAATGAGTGAGCAGTCCCAGGTTGTGCACCTCATTCTCTGTAGGAGGCTCAATCCAGTCTTGAACATTTTGAACACCACTTGCCCATTCAGATGTACCATCTACCAGTGGTACTTCCATCTGGTTAGAACTGATTTTATCCAGCCTAACTCTCTCCACTCCAGATGCTGCAGTTAACTTGTATTTACTTAATTTCTCTTTAGTGGCTTGTGGGGCTACCACTGGAATAGAAGAAAACAAGTCTGGGCTGTTTCTGTCTCTTTAAGAGCAGTTTGATCTTTATTAAAAATTCAGCAAGGGAGGGTTCTATGACACTGTGGAAATAAATGTGATCACCTGCTTGTGTTTATAGGTCAAAAAGCTGCTGAAAGGCATGGGAGCAGAGGCCAGTTTGGGGAAAAAAAGTTGGAGATCTTCTGGGTTGATTAAGCAATTGATGGTAAATCTGCACCCATGCTTGCATTATCACTTGCATTTTTTCCTTTTATGGGTCAAAATGCCTGTACACTAAAAGTGTGTGATTCCCCACCACTAGCCAGGATTTCCCTTGCCATTCATTCAAGGCAACATTTAAATGTTAACCACATGATATTCAAATCCTTTCAATCTCAGATTCTCAACTTGTTTGAAACAAACATCTTGACAAATTTTTCAAGTTTTAGCAACTGTGTGTGGTTGCTTTTCCCCCCATCAGTTGGGTAGCGGGCAGCTCTTAATGGCATCAATGCCCTCACTCTCTTATATCTATTTTCACATTCCCATTATATTGTTAAGTATATGTTGCAATGTGGATGCTGGATTTAGACACTGGATTGTGTGCTTGGCTTTCAGGAATATCTGAGCAAAATTTGATCAAAGTCTCTTTTTCGATTACAATCCCCAAAATCCAACAGCTGGGGGATTCTGGAAGTTGTAGTCCAAAGAAATAACTTTTTAAAAGATCTGCCAGAAGCCCCCTTTGCTAATTGTCTCCCAAATAGTCCCAAGTTGTTGCTCGAATGTATGCAGAGCCTGTGAGCAGAGTGGAAAACAGATCATGGCATGGCTGGTGTGTGTGGTTATTGTGTGTTCTGCACAAAGTACTCAAAGTGCTGCCCTGACATTGTTCTTTCATAGACCTTTGGCAGCAATACTGCTGCCACCTGACATTTCCTTGGCTGAGAAAGGAAATTCTGAAACCAGCCAGAGCTTGTTTTGCTGTTTAGGCACACAATGCCTGTAATAAAGGGCCCACAAAGATGGATGCAGCCCTGCAGAAAAGGGTGACTGGGGATATGCAGTAAGAGGGGAGTGGGGAAGCCATCAAGCAGAGAAGGGGACAGAGAGCAACTCCAGTGTGTGGAAGAGGTTAGCCAAGGGACACCACATTTGCCATATTCTTGCAAATATTCACTGGCAATTTTTATTGGTGTGCATATGCATCGTGTGCTACTCTTTGAAGCCAGGAGGTAGAGCAATTTCTCCCATTCACAAGAACTCTTGCAGTTTGGCTTGTTCTCTTGCTTTGCTGCTTAGTTTAACCCAAAGGTGGAGAGACTGGTGACCCTGTAGATTCCAACTCCCATCAGCTCTAAGCAGGGGCCAAATGGGCAGGAATGATGGCTGCTGCAGCGCAGCAACTTAGGAGGGGGAAGGTTCTCCTGTCCTGACTAGTCCCACAATATTCCCACTGATCCAGTGTTCCTTCATACCTGTTGCTATTCAAGTCTCCTGTTCAGGAGCTCCAGAACTGCCAAACATCTATTTAAAGCCAGAACTTGGATGTAGCAGTTGAATCGTCTTTAGTTACAAAAGATATTCTGGTCCTAAAAAACATGGGTTTCCTGCTGCAAAATCTAGAGCTGTGCTTCTCAAGCTATCTGAGGTGGGGGGACTGGCAAATTTTTCTCCAGCAACACATTAGTGCCTATTGGTAACAATTGTTCCTTTCTTTTTTGGAAGTTCTTTATGGACCAGCTCAGGTCCGTGGACCAGCACTTTAAGTGGGAGTGTCCTAGAGTGATTTGGGGACCAAATATCAGCCTCACCCGTTATTTTGGCAGGCTGTGGCCGAAGGAGATGAAGTGGGAGGCAGGACCATTTTCCCAACACTACTGACAGGCAGCTTGGCCCCACTCCTTTTCTTTCTCACCCATTTTCCCATGTATGTTGTGTCTTTTGGACTGTAAAGATACAAGGATATTGTTGTTCTTGTTTTTAACAACTGCACAAAGAGCTTTTCTGTATAAGGAGCAGGGTAAGGATGCCATAAATCATAGGTGACAACTACTCTTTCCACCCATCTATTGTTCATTTGCCGAGCTGAACATTAAGAAAACAGAAATAATGACAAGAGATTATTTATGATGAAGATGTTGAAATAGTTAAAGCTTTTCCATACCTTGTTGCTGTGTGCCTTCAAGTCATTTCTGACTCATGGCAAACCTATCACAAGATTTTCTCAGCAGAATTTGTTCAGAGGGAGTTTGCCCCTGCTTTCTTCTCATGCTGAGAGACCCAAGGTCACCCAGTGCATTTCCATGGCCAAATGGGGATTTGAACCCTGGACTCCCAGTGTCCTAGTTCAACACTCAAACCACTCAACCACACAAACTCCGTACCTTCCATACTTTGGGTCAGTCATTAATCAAAATAAGACTACAGTCAAAAAATCAGAAGACCAGGACTTAGAAGGGCAGCTATGAAGAAACTAGACAAGATCCCGAAGTTAAAGATATGCATTTGAATGCTAAAGTTAGAGTTGTTCTTGCCATCATATTTTGAATGTCTATGAATGGTTGGATAGTGAAGAAAGCCAACAGGAAGAAAATCAACATTGTTGCAATGAGCAATAAAGCAATTAACTATTTAATACATTGGAATATAGAATCAAGCTTCAAACAGATACATTGTTGCAATGAGTAATTAACAATACTCACTGTCCTTCTAGCATCACTGCAACTTCCCTTCTCTATTGTCTTCAGGAGAGAAGAGAGTCTGGGTCTTCCTGAAATTTCTCTTGGCCTTTCAGTTTGTTCAGTCCTTAGAAGAATGCTTGTGTCTACAAAAAGCTACCCCACACAGTTAAAAATCTCAGAAGATCTAAGGCAGTAGACCAATCTGCCACAGTCAAGTTTGGTGGACAACGGTTCCCATCATCCCACCCAGAGGTGCTGCTGATAAGCCAACTGTCTGGAATCAAGGGATTGTAGTCCTACACATCCGCAGTAGAGAATAGTTGTGTTGTTCAGAATGGCAGGAGTCACAATCCCACCATATCTGAAGGGCCTCTGGTTGTGGAAAGGTACAGTAGGTCATCCCGTTAAGGCCACTACACGTAAGTGTGAACTAAGGGTGAGAGCAGGCCACTTGCTACTGTATGAAACCAAGGAGCCCTTGCTCCCTTAAAACAGTGATTAGAGTCTGCCATCTTGTGGCGTCACTCAAGGTTGCAGGAAGACTTCATTGTGAGATTTGGAAAAGTCAGTAAAGCAAATGGAAATGATATTAAACAGCAACAAAAGTTAATAAACCTATAAGACTCCCAGTACAATTTAAAAATAAATCAAAGCATATATCTGCCCATGGTGATCCCATTGTACTGGGATATGAATGTCACTTAAATAAGTTGTCCTTTTAGGTAACCAACAGTTATATAAAAATACAGTAACATTCTCTCTCTCTCTCTTTTTCTCATACACATGCGCACACACACATGCACGCACACGCACGCACACACACGCACACACACACACATAAATAGGAAGGTGTAAGTATTTGGCACTGGATCAACATAGCCCTCAAATATAGCACACATCAAAATACTTTAAAATAACAGTAAGAATGAAATACCTGCAACAAAAGTCAACATCCACAAGCAGTGATACCATTGTTGGGCCAACTCTAAAGCATAAAATACATCGTGCAAGCTTTTTAAGCTTCATCAGGTGAGGCTCTGTCCCCTTCCTTCTCCCACAGGTCTCATCTGTGCCCTGCTTGGCTATTTAGTGGTACTGG
The DNA here is from genome assembly GCA_948474755.1 of Ctenosaura bakeri. Taxonomy (NCBI): domain Eukaryota; kingdom Metazoa; phylum Chordata; class Lepidosauria; order Squamata; family Iguanidae; genus Ctenosaura; species Ctenosaura bakeri. The sequence continues at coordinate 274,162 of CAOLHI010001713.1, read as the reverse complement.
AGATGAGGGACTTTGGAAAAGTGTCTGGCCCTGGCCCTGCGGATACAGAAGATCAAAAGCACCCTTTGAGACCTCCTGGCAAGTCCTCCAGAAGAACCAGAGGATCACATTGTGGTTGTGCATCTGGTTAGATTGACATAGCTGGGTGTTGCCCTGCTGCTGCCGCCTCCCTGGCAACAGGTGAGTTTTGAGGATATGGGGGTTCATGTGAGAGGGAGGTGATGATTTCCTTCCTCAGTAGCAATGAAAAAAATGTGTGCACCAGCCTACATCACTAACAAGATGCTAACTGTAATAAACTGCAGACTCAGGAGCAAACTAACATAGGCAATAATTCAAAATAATAACAACAACAACAACAACAACAACAGTTTTATTAATTTTCTGAAAGTCAACAGGGGTTAGATTGGCTTAGAAAGCCTTCTGCTGTATCCTAGTCCTGTCATGGAGGTAGGAGCACAAAACATGCCCCACAGGCCATGTGTAACTCCCCTGTTCAGTTTTGCAGACACAAACATTGATCCTGTTCCTCTCTGTGCAAATAAAGAAGCATTTTGCCTTTAAGACAGACTTCTGTAAGAGAGACTTTGCATGCTGCCTACATGGCTTGTTTATAACCAGATTTGCACCTCCAGAACCTCCTGGAAGAGAGAATCTGTTTGTAAACAAGGTACACACAGGGGCCATTTCCGCACAAGATTGTAATAGCGCTATTGTTCCACTTGCAACGTTCTATGGAATCCTGGGGTTTGCAGTTTTGAGAGGGACTGGCCAGCCCAAAACTGGAAACCCCAGGATTCCATAGAATGTTGCAAGTGGAATAATAGCGCTATAACAATCTAGTGTGGAAATGGCCAGGGTGTTAATGCAGGGAAGGATTGTAAGTCTTCTTCTTTCCAGGGCGTACAAGAAATGGAAGGTGAAGGCAGTCTCTGCAAAACTGTTGGGGAAAGAAAATGAAAGCCTAGCTGTACAAACTATCAAAGCTGTAGTAGCTGAGGCAGTAACAGTACGGCTGTCACAGAGCATTTTGCTGCCTGATGCTCCCACTCCATGTGTAAAAGCAAACTAGAGTTCAATTTAAGCTTACTTCGATACTAGTAAAGGAACTCTGCTTCCATCCACTGCTTCTGAAAGCAGCTGGCTAGTTGAGGAAGTGCTGGGTAGGCTGCGTGGCACAGAGAGCTCTATCCTCAGACAGAGCAGAATGGCCCAGTGATTCAAGAGGAAAGGCTGCCCCCACCATTTACTGCCTTGAAGCAGTGGCCTTACTCATAAGAGGAATACATTTGTTTAATTTTCTGAACGTTAGCAGGGAAGGGACCAGATTGGCTTCCTGAGGTAGGGAGTTTCAGAGTCTGGTACTGTAATCAAGAAGGTCCTGTCTCACCTCCTGTAGGGTTCCATCACTGCAAAGCAGTGACTGTTGTGGGATTCTCCTACCAGGAGGAATGAGCTGATTCTGGCAAATGTGTATTGTGGTTTCACTCATCCCCATGCTGATTCCATGATCGGCCTGTACCATGGTGATTGTCAACAATATAATTGAATATAGCCAACATGCTAAAAAAATGCATACTCAGAAATGGTACCTGGAGCCAAGTGTATAACTAGTACCACTGGAATGTAACTAGAATTTCTACATTCCAAGGACACTAATGTCAGCACATAAGATCACAGAGTTGGAAGGCACCCCAAGGACCCTCTTGTTGAACTTCCTTGCCAGTGCAGATATCCACCATTAAAGTACCCCAGAGACATATCCCTCTAACATCTGTTTTAATCATGCCAACGAAGAGAATTGTGTACTACCTCCTGATGCAGTCTGTTTCACTGTTGAACACTTCTTACTGTTAGGACATTATTCCTAATACTTGGTTGGAAGCATTTCTTTTGTAGTTTGAATTCATTGATTCCGATTCTATCCTTTAGAGCAGCAGAAAACAAGTTTGATCCCTCTATCATGTAAGAGCTGTTCAGATATTTAAAGCTAGCTCTCATATCATTTTTCAATTGTCTCTTTTCCAGGCTAAATACGTCTGACTCTCTCAAGCATTCCCCATGGAGATTGGTTTTTAAAACCTTTTATCATCTCGGTCACCCTCCTTTGGACATACTCCAGCTTGTCAGTGTCCTTAAACTGTGGTGCCCAGAACTGTACGCAATATTTTAGGTGAGATCTGACCAAAATAGAATAAAATGGTTCTGTTCCTTCCCTGGGCACTGCAGATGTGTGCATCCTTCCTGGTTTCTTCCATTTTTGAAAGGCAAAGGCCATTTCCGCATGACAGCACCATCCTGGCATGGGGATGTGTTGAAGCTGGTCCGTGACACAGTCCATTGCACAATATCTTTGTCGTCTCGCTCCTGTCGCATCCGCAGCCGTTGCGATCACACGGTATGCTATTACTGGAAAAAAATCAGGCAATGACTTCCCTTCATGTAATGATCCAGTCACTGGCGGCCATGTGGGAAGGGTGAAAGCACTATCAAGCACTTCCTTCCTCAGTGCAGCACAGGAAGAGGCCAGCTGCACTGTGGAAGGAAGGAGTGTGTCCTGAATGCTACCTATCCACTGGCAACCAGCTGGGTGCGGAGGAGAGCATTCAGGTCCTGCTTCCATCCCGGCAGTGGCACTGCTGGGACAACACTGGGACATCACGGGATCATGGTTATGATGTGAAAATGGTCAAAGACTGGAGAGCACCCAATCAAATTCACAAGGAAAAATGAGGGACTTATCTCCAACTGCTCAGTGGATGGCTGTTTTTATTCTGGAAAAAGGCCAATGTGTTTTGAAATTTATACAGGTTGAAATGTGTCCCCCTCCCCCAAAATAAAATCAGCAATCCACTGAGCACTTGAAGATGTGTCTCCCTTTTTTTCCTGTGGATCCTTCCATTTTGGAGAATTTTATTGAAGATTACATTTCTAGAATGTTGCATTTCTGTTCTGTCCCATGTAAGATATTGAAGAGGTTTTGAAATGGCCATGGCTGCTCACTCTATATAGCTTATGACTGGTTCCTGCCCAAATAGTACCTTGTGCAATAAATCAAAATTTAATAGTTATTTTCTTCAGTTCTTTTGGATCTCTTCCTCTAGTTCCAAGGCCTGTTAATCTAAGCAGGTCACCATATATTTCACCAGGGACTGCTTGAGTGCAGCTCATGCTCAGCTCATCTGATGCTGATGTCACAATGACTTCATTTGGATTTAAAGATGCATACAAATGAGAGCCAGCATGGTGTAGCGGTTTGAGCTTTGGACTACAATCCTAAAGACCAGGGTTTGATTCCCTGGTTGGCCATAGAAACCCACTGGGTGACCTTGGGCACATCACACACTCTCAGCCCCAGAAAACCCTGTGATAGGTTTGCCTTAAGGTCACAATATGTCGGAAACGACTTGAAGGCACACTATAAGATCAACAACAACAATCAAGACCTCTGAGCACTTGTTCCCCAATATTGGGACAGGTTTATGAGAGACTGACTTTCTAAATTAGCTATTACATCCATTTCATATTTGCAAAAAAATACAATACCTCAGTACAACAGAACTTTGTGTTAAGTAGGTAACTTTGGTTGGATCCAGACATAGTTGTGCTTAAAGAGTGGACTTGTTTAAATAAATGGGACTTAATGGGACTTAACAATAGTCATGACTTGCTTATTCATTTCAGTAGGTCTCCTCTAAGCTTGACCTGGCCTGGATCATCAATAGAAATATTTAAAAGGAACATACGTATTCTCCTATTACGTTGATTGCATCTTAAGTAGCACAGTGACAGTATTAAACCAAGAAAAGCTCCCATGCGTTCAACTGAAGTTGCAGATGAATAGAACTGAACACTTGGTGGTGCTAGATGCTCTCATATGAAACATATATGTGGGCTCCCACTATCAAACTGCTTTCTTAGAGCAGCCAGTTAATACAGATTTGTAATTGATGGGAATACCAGAATATCAATTTCAGAATATTATCTTGAAATGCATAAGTTTATTCTTTTAAAATGAGGACATCATAACCAGTGATTTATACTTTAAATGCTTTGGGAAATATGTTATTTCAGTGCTGTGTATAATATCAAATTAACTTTGGTAACATTTTTTTTTTGTTATGTATACCTCCAGCTAGAATGAAATGATCCATGATAAAGCAACTAATGCCAACATCTATTATAACTTCTGAGAATTGAAATTTCCAAAGGTCTTTTTGTGTTTCCACAATTGCTCCAGCACTGAACCTTTTCACTGGAATTGCCAGCCTTTGTTCACTTTTTTTAAAACAAAAAATCCAGACAACTTCATTGCAGTATGCCATTGGTTTCTGTGGCAATATTCCTGTGTTTGTGTAGAAATGATTTGTGCAATCTTAATTTGGCCATAGAACACAATTGCAGCACCTGGCCAGTATAGAGAGGCAAATAGCTATTGGGTTTTTGTGTCTTTAATTAAAAGCATTATTTGTTTTTAATTAAAAGTTACTTATTTGCAGATTGTCCCCATTTTGTGGCTTCCTGTGGATCATGGTTTGGAGACTTCTAAAATTTGTGTCTTCAAGTCCTCACGTCAGTTTTTGTTCCCAATCTGAGACAAAGGCCATTTCCACACTAGACTGTTATAGCGCTATTATTCCACTTTCAACCAGCTGGCCCCTCCCAAAACTGCAAACCCCAGGATTCCATAGGAGGTTGAAAGTGGAATAATAGCGCTATAACAGTCTAGTGCGGAAATGGCAAAGTCTTTGATATTACGGTATTCGCTGGCATTTAAGATGAACCAATGTATAAGATGCACCCCATTTTCAAATGGTATTTTCAGGAAAAATAAATAAAATCAGGGTTTTTTTTAAACAAACCATGTTGCATCATGCTGATGCAAGTACCAGGGAACTCATGCAAGGCTTCCCCTATCTCCTTTCCCTTCCGTTTTGCCTCAGGAGAGTTCTCCATGCCGGGGCAAAATGCATAAGAAAGGGAGGGGAAGCTGTAGAAGAGGAAAGGAACTGTTGCATAAGCCTTCCTTGCCCCCTCGGAAGCTCGCCCTCCCTTTTCTTTGCATTTTGCCTCAGTGCGAGTTCTTACACACTAGTGTAATAAGATGCACCCCATTTTCAAATGTTATTTTTCAGGAAAAAAGTACATCTTATATGTACTTATTTTATATACACTTTTTTTTTTTGGTGGAGTTAAACTGACAGAAAACTAAGTAAGGCAGTACTCTTCACAAGACCTATAGCTTTAACCTCTGTGAACATTTTAAAAGAAGAAGGGAAGAAGCCCAGGCCTCCTCCTCCTTCTCCTTCTTCATTGCCACATAGCAATGGCAACATGAAAGTGTCACCTGCCCCTGTAAAGGACCATGCATGTAACATCTGTGAGGATGCAGAACCTGAAGGTGTAGTCCTTTTAAGAAGTCCCAGTACAAGTAACTACAATAATGATAGCTGTTCTGAATTGCTGGAGGCATGCAGGACTATGACTGGCCTTGGACTTGCTCTCCCATCAGCTGGACATTGGGACTTGCACAACTACAGCATGGTGTGAGAACAGGGCAATTTGTGATCCACTTTCTTCCTAGTCAGCCAGTTAGTTAGGCAGCGGGGGATTGTGCCAATTCGGGGGGGGGGTTTGCTGGGGATTGCTTCAGGATGGTGTTACCGTAGTTTCTAGCCCGGACTTGTGGGATATTAGATATCATTTGATATCAATAATTTGGCGTTCTTCACTCCTTCCTCTCCACATGCTTGTGAAGCCCCCGGACAAGCACGCACACAGGCACAGCTGATAATAGCTGAACTATTCAAAACCGATCCAGGCAAGCCAGTAATAGCCAGACTACTGCTTTAGGAGACCTCAAGGCAAGTAGCCTTTTAAGATCACATTATGTATGCATGCTGTTTACAAAAGACTCCCTGCCCCGAGCAGGCAGCTTGATGAGCCAAATATTCAACTGTCAAGCACTCCGCATTGGCATACTGGCTACTCTATTGACAACTCTGTCATAACTCAATCATGCAAAATACTGACCTTTCGGAGGCTTTGTCTCCAGCCCGAAACCCATTGTTATCCCCGGGAACGGACTAGCCTACAGGCACATTTTCCCCTATAAGACCTGATTTTGAGTGCTTCTTCAGATCACTCCTGGCTTCCATCCTGCCTTCATTCGACGAGCCCTCCCCTCAGCTCTACGTGCTGAGAATCTCCACTTCTACGGACTTTTCTTCAAACTACCCGGGCTTCAGGACAGGTGTAGTATTTCCCATGCAAAACCTCCTCTTAAAACCCCCCTATCCAACTCCTACCTTTATTTCAATAGGCCTGTGTGAGTGTGTTTGCATACATATGTTTTGACTGTGTTTATCAAAAATAAAGAAACAATTATTATTTACTTCTCTTTGTTCATTGACTCGGCCTGACCCCATAGACATTGGGCTCAAGATCTTGCTAGGTTGCCCTGCCTCTTGTATTGCTAGCAGTGCTCTTGCTAATTCCCATTCCCCATTGTGAGCACATTGAAGTGTCCCTCCCGGGACCCCAGAAATCAGAGTAACAATGGGAGAAGTTATTTTTCCACCACAGCCAGAAGTAGCCAGAGTGGTTCAGTGGTTGGACTAGGCCTTCAACAGACCCGTGTTCAAAATTTCTATTTGATCATGGAAACCACTGACTGACCTTGGGCAAGTCACATTCGCTCAGTCTCAGAGAAAGGCAACAGTAAACATCCTCTAAACAAAATTTTCCAAGGAAACCCTGTTATAAGGGGCTACAGGAAGTTGGAAATGACTTGAAGACACAACATCAACACTAGATACAGCTCAGCAAGGGGACAATTTCCCCCTAGTTTCTGAGATCACTGTTCGCACTGCTAGTAGCTTGTAGTGACAGGATCTGGAAAACAGGAATCTTGGTGGAATAATAGCACTATAACAGCATAGAGTGGAAAGGCCCCTAATCTCTTAAGCAGCAGAAAACAAGCTTGCTCCATCTTTTACATGACATCCTTTCAAATGAGAGCTTCACAAAAGTTCCTTTTGGTGAACTACAACCTCCCAAAACCCCAGGTAGCATGATTCCTGACTGGGGAATTCTGGGAGTTAAAAAAATGCTTTTGAACTCTGGGTAAGCTTTTATCTCAGCAGAGTGGACTCAGTGAATTACTGATGTTGTGTGCCTTTGAGTTGTTTCTGACTTATGGCAACCCTAAGGCAAACCAACCACTGGATTTTCTGGGTCTGAGAGTGTATGATCTGCCCAAGGTCACCCAGTAGCTTTCCATGGTTGAAAAATTCAAATCTTGCCTCTGCTAGAAACTCACCCGGCAATCTTAGGGAAACCTTCTTCCTTAAATTTCACCCACCACCACCAATATACAACATGGGGAAGAACAGCACTGGGCATTTCTGTCCTACACTGTTATAGTGCTATTATTCCACTTTCAGCATCCTGTGGAATTCTGTGGTTTGTAGTTTCCTGAGGCCAAAGACCTCTCTGGCTGAGAATTCTAAAGGTCCCTCCCTAAACTGCAAACCCCAGGATTCCATAGCACGTGGAAAGCGAAATAAGTACTGTAACAGTATAGGACAGAAATGGCCACTGTCCTACCCTCTTGGCCTGCCGTTAGGACAACTGAGATGTGGCAAATTGTGATCACACAAAACCAGTAAATAGGATTATTGAAAAGACAAGAGTGCTATGCCTTAAGAAATGTAGCAGTGTGCAATTGCAAGGATTTGCAAAAGATCAAAGAGGAGGGGAACAACTTGGGGTAGCAGCAAAAAGATTTATGAGGAAGGGGAAAGAAAATATATTTGGAGAATAAATAAGGGAAATTCCAGATGCTGGGGGGGGGATGGAATTTATGAGAGTGCATGCCAGAATAGACCTAAATTGCATTTTAAAATGCAATATTTTAAATGCAGTTTAATTTTTTCCAATGCAATTTAGGAAGGATGGGGATGAAGGAGGACACTGACTTGTAATAAGCTGCTTCCTCCAAAGGGTACCAGTTTGCCATGTAATGGTCCCTGTTGGCTTGCTTAGGGAGGAAGAGATCACCTCCTTTCTTGCTCCCTCCAGCCCCAGATAGTCTTCTCCTTTTCCCAGGCACTTCTGCTCTCATCGCCCATCCAAGGGAAACAGAAGGAGAAGAAGCAACTGCATCATCTTGCTGAAGGGCAAAAGGCAGCATCAGCTTGGCTCTCTGCTGCCCCCTGGAGGGAAAAAGAGGGAACAGCCCAACCGGGTTCATTCAAAACCATCAGCAACCTAATTACTGCAACCTTTTTCAGCCTTCGCACTCACGAGCAATGCAGGTCACACAAAATTCTTTGGCGAGCTGCAAGCGGCCCATGGGCAGTATGTCGTACAGGCTTGTTTATATAATAGTAGTAGTGGAGGAACAGAAATCTTCATTGTGAACAGTGGGGAAAAGAAGCGGCTTTCAGTCCCTGTTCCTCCATAACCCAGTGATCCTCAGATCTCAGCAGGCAGGGAAGGGACTTCCTCATCCCTAGATACCAAGACTGTGTGTGTGTGTGTGTGTGTGTGTGTGTGTGAGAGAGAGAGAGAGAGAGAGAGAGAGAAAGAGAGTATTTGGGCTCTGTGTGTGTGTATTTGTACACACATACAGACACATACATATGTGTAGCTCCTTGTCCCCCAGCTGGTACTGGTTAGGACTAAAACATTTTGGAATCTGGACATGCATGGAAGGATGTTATAGGACATGTTCCTATAGTACAATTTAGATCACTGCCCCCATCAAAACCACACTCTGGAAAAAACAAACAAGCAGTAACATAATGGCATCCATGTGTGTGGAGATTTCACTGCTTTTAGAAAGAGAGTCAGATTGTTTTTCCTTACTGGAAAAAGCAGTACTTTGAAAACTTTTGAGCACAAATGGGTGATTGCATCATGTGGAGCCTGATAAATTCTGATTTGGGAGCTGCGTCGGAGTCTCTGCATCATCAAGTGCTCAGTTCTCAGTTTTATGCACTGACCTACACATCACTTTCATTTTCTAGCCAAATATTCGTTAGCTTTTCAAGATTTTCAATACTGTACTTTAGTTTTTGTAAATAACATAATGTACACTTGATCAAATACTTGTTACCGGTTTTTAGATTATCTGAGCCTGAGTTCCCAAACCATCTTTTTAATTTGTTTCAATGGCTGTTCACACCATATGGCTACAGCGCTATGAAACTCCTTTTAAAGATACTTTTAATATTCCAATACCTTATTAGGAAAAGGAAAGTACAGAGACAAAGAAGTCTATAAAAAGTCACCAAGATAGCCTGGGACTGATTTTCTGTCCAAGTCCCTGAAAAGCATTAGAATCTCAGAAAGCTAATGGAGGTGGGTGGGTGGGAATCAAGTCATATTCTCACTACCTAAAACAATGCTATTTTTTTGTTACCAAAAAAAAGTTTGGTAGACATCTCAAGTTCATATGTTTGCACAGCAACTTAGCAGCTGTCACAGAAGACAAGGTCTACAATTCCGGTGATATCAGTCAAGTTATATCAAGAGTAAGTGGTTTTTTCAGAGTCAGTCTGATGTAGTGGTTTCAGCACTTTAGTTACAGGTGTTCCCCTCAACTCTGGAGATGAGGGTCCAAATCCCACCCCAACTTGGCCATGGAAACCTTAGGCAAGCCACACTCTCTCAGCTTCAGAGGGAGGCAAAGGTAAACCTCTCTCTACAGATCTTGCCAAGAAAACCCTACGACAGGGTTACCTGGAAAAGACTTGAAGTGACCTTCTCAGCATATTGCAGAAATAGTGTGGTACAGAGTTCAAATCCAAAACATCTGGAGAACCAAATATTTGCTTCCTAACATATATCTATACATATCAGAAGTTGGAATCATTCAGTTGTCCTAGCACGTCCAACCATGGGCTATGCCACTTAAGGACATGCAGTTCAGCAACAGCTGCAAGACTACATGATTCTCAGTCTGAGAGACAAAGTATTTTATAAAAAGAGCTGAGACAGATCAGTGCTTCAGAAGTTTACAATCTAAACATATACACAATGGAAATATAGGGAAACTGTGATGGAATAAATAGGGAATGAATATTCAAGTATTTGGGTTTCCCAAGATGTAATTGTGCTTGTATTTTCTAGCAAAGATAGCAAGGAAACCTTGTGGCACCTTAAAGGTTAATTTATTAGGATATAAGCTTGAGTTGACCCTGGTCCACTTAACCAGATTTGTGTGGAAACATAGGCCTGCAATGTTATAATTAACCACATGTGTCTCATTAAGAAGGTATTGGCTTTGAAATAATAGAACCTGTAAAGATTCTGGTTACAGAAACTGATGGTAGTTGAGGTGAATGTTTATATGTCTATAATTAACAATGAAAGTATCTGACATGTTAATCTCTTTTGAGATAGGAAGAATGCCAAATTCCATTTTAAGTTAGTTTAGTGTATTCCCAGAATAGTACCAGACAAAAGTTTCTCACAATATACTTTCAAATAATATCCCAATGATATATTACTTCCTTTTTCAATCACTAAGCAGCAACAAAACTACATCTAGCTTATATGAAAATAAGTTATATTTAATTTTGGACCAGAAGTATTCTATGCTATGGTTGCCCTAAATTTTGCATGTAGTTTAGTTACAGGTGTTCTCCTACCTAATCTTTTAATCATTGCAATCACAGTATTTATAAAAAAATAATTAAATGCCTTCCCCCACAATGAATCAAGAACAGGTTGGCCTTCTGCAACAGTGGTGCATTCCTAGGTCTGGAATGTCTGCTCCAAATGCATGCCCTTAAGAGCTAGAAATGGAAGGTTCTGCTACCTGCTGTGCTTGCAAATTTATGGAGTAATAACAACTCAGTAAATACAGATGCCAAATCCTGGGAAAGTTAGCCATGCTCCAATCCTGTACAATAAAAGAGCTGCCAATGCAGCTCTGAGTGACATTCACAATAAACCCTATTCTTCTTGTACTTTTATTTTATCCTTAATTGCATTTTTAATACTTGCTTCAATAAATTTGTAACAATGGAAACATAGGGAAACTGTAATATATCACTGGGATATTATTTGAAAGTATATTTTGAGAAACTTTTGTCTGGTACTATTCTGCGAATACACTAAACTAACTTAAAATGGAATTTGGCATTTTTAATACTTGCTTCAATAAATTTGTAACCCATGATTTATGATCCTGATCCTCTGACAGTGGGAGTGAGATATTTATTGACTGATAAACAGACCCTATCTCGAGGAAGAGACTCATTTGATGTCCGTTGAGCCGGAGGTTAGCCAGATGGAAACGTAGATATTCAGGTCTAAAAGACTGGAACCTCCCTTGATGTAGTTCTGACCAAGTAGCCCCAGTCACATATCCAGAGGACGACCTTGGGAAAGGCACTTAGACATTTCAAGTGAGCCAACTGCAACTTTGATACCTTGAGCGACTGTGTCTCCTGACTGAAGTTAGCAATCACAAATCATGGGAACTGCGAAGCTGAGGTCCATCTGCATAACTCAATTTCTGTCCTTTCCCAGGAAAAGGGTCTGCCCCTCCCAGGGATGTGCTGCCCTATAATTGGGTTCTGTTTCGAGGTTTGCTGGCTTTTTCTCTCTCTATTGGGTCCGTTCGTTAGTCCTCTCGTTCTGTCTCTTTGTCTGCCGAGCTGTCCCGTGTTTTCCTGAAACAGCAGCCTTCAGGATCAGGTGCAGTATATTCACTTTGTCCTCTCAATCCTTCCCTATCTTAAGATTCTCAAACTTGGTAGCCCTTGTGTGCTTGTGTGAGTGAATGCTTTGTATGTGTGCCTGAGGAATTTTGCCAATTCTGCCAAATAAAAGAACACTTGACTTTTCTGCTTCTCATGCAGCCTGACTTCGTAAACATAGGATAAAAGCTCTCGCTGTATTGCCCTGCCCTCTGTTTTGCCAGGTTGTGCTCTACTAATTTCGCTAACCTTTGTAAAATTCAGGTGTCTCCCAGAAACCCTCAAAAGCCAGGGTAACAAATTTACCTTATTCCATGTTTTCTGGACCTTCCCACCCACAGAAATGTGACAGGGATACATATTATCAGTGCAGTAGGACAGACACATGCAATCACTTTCTTCACACGGTGGGACTTGGGACATTTTTGCAAAAGATTAATAGTGAAGAGAACTGGAGCCTATGAAGAAGGAATATTGACATTGTCGAATTTCTGCTCTGTTTTCCATTCAGCTTAGGAATGGATCCAGAAATATTTTCTTTCACTGAACACCTAAAAGTGTATGTGTCAGTTTTACCGGGAATTAGTCTTACAAATATTTTGGTTATTATTCTTGGCTGAATAAATGGCATTTTGTTTTTAAATAGGACCATGGTAAGCAGAAAGAAAAGTATATTTGAACTGGCAGATACTGTATAAGTATGGACAAAAAGGTCTGCATATTTAGTAGAAGGAAAAATTGAAATGTCAAATGTCAATTTTCTAGAAGAATTTTTTAAAAGAAAAATGCAAGAGTGCCTGTAGCGTAATTTTATACCTTGCTTGTAAAGAAATATGCATATATATTTATATGTACAGTTTAACCAAACAGTATGTATTCAAATTGCTTGGTTTATGCCTTTCATTTGTGCCAGATATAGGTTTACAAGTATTTTTACAAGTTTCGCACAGACGTTATAACTTGCCACATGTTATTGCTGTTCTTCTTATTCAATCTGCAATCCAAAATGGAACTTTGATTCTTCATCAAGACCATATATTAGGTTCAAGAAAAAAAATTCACATATAAAGAGCTATAAAACTAATCCCGATTAGTGTATCAGTAAGAAAGCTTTTAATGCAAAAATCAAACCCCAGTATTTTGGTGATAAAGTACAATATTGGTCAATATGCCTGTTAATATTATTATTTTTATACTTTATTTGTATCTTGCTTTCTCCCAGGAATGGGACCAAAGCAATTTAGGTTTTTTTTGTTCTTCATAAGAACTACATCTGACTGGTTTTACTCGATTTACGGCTATAGGGGTTTCTTGCTCCTGTCCCCATCATTCCAGTATTGTTCAGTCTGCATTTCGGTGAGTCGTGAGATGGTACGCTGAAATGCAAAAATTTCCTCTTCTCCCGTAAACATAGAAAGAGTGCCAGCTGAATCCTATAAAGCGGTGGAGCCAAAAAACACAGAGATGTAAGAAGTGTTAATATATAAGAGTGTAGTTATTAACCTTTTTATTCTCAAGTAAATGTATGTTTAAAACAGCATAGTGTAGTGATTTGAGTATTGGACTAAGACACTGGGAGACCAGGGTTTGAACCCCACTCAGCATGGAAACCTACTGGGTGACCTTGGGCAAGTCACACTCTCTCAACCCCAGAGGATGACAAAAGCAAACCTCCTCTGAACAAATTCTGCCCAGAAAATCCCATGATGGTTCACCTTAGGGTTGCCAGAAGTCAGAAATGACAACAAACAACAAACATACAGTGCCCTGATTTAGATGAGGGCCATCACATGGAGGCAGAGGAGGTTTTTAACTCCCCCAATTTCCACTTTCATAAGGGCTACGAAGGAGGGGGGGAAAGGCAATTCATGCCAACTGAGGCTCCCCTACCCCTGCTTTTTTTTAGCCTCTTGATATAGTGATGGTGTATACAAAATGATCTGAGCAGAGTTTTACATTTCCCTCATCCATAAACAATGTCCTCCATTGGGATTCCACATACTTGAGAATTCAGAAACAGGAAGCTATCTTTAACTGAACAGGATATATTTAATATACAGTGTAATTTAGCCCTTGGACATGAATTGTCTCTCTGTTAGGGTTTCTTGATCAAGGCATTCAAGATTTATGAGGGCAAATAACTCTTCAATAAGTACAGTAATATTTTGTGCATTTCCTCTTCCTAAGAACTAGAAACGTGCTTCCTGTTCTGCCAGCCTCTGGCCCAAGTCCTTTGCAGTGCACAGTTTCCACTTCCCATTCTTTAGCAGTCAAGTTTATCTAGTAACAAAGTTTTTAACTACTGAACACAAATAAAGAGAACATTCCCTCTGACACCATAAGGAATCTTCCTAATTCAAGGGTGAACTGCATTTTGTGCAAGGTATACTGTGCTGGGACTAAAGGATAAAGACATGCTTTGTAGGGTAAGGTTTTCTGGAATGCTGTTGGCTTGCTATCTCAAAATATGGCACTTGCTTCATGCTACTTAGCTGTTGTACATAAGCACATACAGCTACAATAGGATCACCTAGAATATAAGAAGATCATCTAGATCATTCTTTCCCAAGTCAAGCTTTATTGCATTGTCTACTGCACACATGCTGCTGCAACCCAAAATAGAAATTTTTTCTTCAGCTTTTCTTCACCATCTTCCTAATTCCAATGCTCCGGGGTGGGGTGGGGACAAAACTTCCAGATAGACAGAAGACAAGAAAAGAAGGGGGGCTGGGTTCCTATAAAAAGACTTTGCAGAAAGTAACTTTTTTGGTCAGAGCTTTGTTAACTGAGGCATACCTCTGTGTTGACTACCTCAAATGTCGTTGTGCACCTTCAAGTTATCTCTGACTTATGGTGAATCTATCACAGCTCCCCTCCCGCCCCACGAATATCCATTTTTATATTGCAGGAGGATGAGTGGAGACATTGTCTTTCTATAGCTGCTACAGATGTCTGTTGCAGTTAGGGGAAAAGTCTCCACTCACTACCAAGCCTTGCAACCCCTGCTCTCCAGAAACACAGAAATTGTGTGTTGGAGGGCTGTGATGCTGAAAAGGCAGTTTTGGGGAGTAGCTTAAGGCAACTAGCCACATCTTCCTACTCTGGTTCACTGTGGTGATAACATACAAGTAGCATGAACAGGATGCCAGACATTATTCCAAACAAAAAAGAGTGGTGCCGTGAGTCAACCTCACCTTAGTTGTTACACTGGCAGCCCAAGAACAAGAGGACAAACTTTAGTGGTCCAGCAACATTCCTAAAGTGTTTACTATGTTGTTGTAAGCAACAACATTTATCTTCAAAAGTCATATACAGAAGATTCTATTGTGTGTGTGTATGTGCCTTCAAATTGCCTAAAGGCTTATGGTGACCCCATGAATTTCAAAGGGTTTTCTTAGTCAAGAAATACTCAGAGGTGGTTTTGCCAGTTCCTTCCTCTAGCAAACAGCGTAGTAGTGATAGCCATTTTCTGCAGACAGCAATAACTTCAAGTATACTGGTTCAGATTCAACTCTTCCTGAGAGACAGATGATCATAAACTGCATAATGTATGAATATAAATACAAACTTAATGTATAGAAGTTCACAACAGTCTCTTTTTACTGTCTGCACACATGTTTTTGAAAGCTCCAAACTGTGTGAACCCAGAATGAAAGACATTTAAGAGCACTCCTCTCTTCCACTCAACAATAAATTGGTTCCAACTGCGGTGTCTTGAAGACAAAAAGGGCAGTGTATAAAGCTAAGTGGAACTCCATTAAATCTGAACTTTTATTAAAGCATGAACCTGACCCAATATTTCTAGCATATTAGAAACACATAGTTAAGAAGGATGAAATGTATCTCTAAAATTGATTGGCATATTTATTTATGAATAAAATCACATTAAATTATGATAACAGAAAAGGTGCAATGTTGAACCTGCCAGAAAGCTACAGAATAGCTAATTAAACACTTTCTTTGTTTGTTTTACAATAGTGCCAATACTCAGACCAAAACCAATTATGCTCTCAAGCAACAAACGCACTAATGTTCATAGTGCTTACCTGGCTCAATCCCAAATCATCCATCAGTACCCTGCTTTCGTCCAGTCCGCTATCATGGTGTTCTTGAGTGAATATGTTTTGGAGTGGAGCTGATGCAGAGCAGACAATACGCACCTGGAAGGAAAGAGAATGACTGAAGGTGTCATTGCTTATAACTCCTATTTCTGCCTTTTGATTATATGAAATCTGTTTTTTAAAGAATACAGCACCTTCCAAAGTTTATAAATTTCAACTGGTATATGTAGAAAATTGTATAGACAGTGGCTGAAAGAATTTCTCATTCTGCCTAGTAAAAGTAGCTCCCCATAGGAATGTAGAATGTTAAATGGATGGTACCATCATTCTTCAGCTCTCAGCTATTAGCAATCAATCCAGTTGTAACTGTTCTATCTCAGCATTACTACCACTATCTTTGGTTCACCAATTTTTGACACACTCATCAAGGTTATCCTCTTTCAGTATCATCCATAATAAAAATCCTCTAATGCAAAATTATTACTGTTGGTCATCCCCCTCACCTTCATTTCAAGAGCATAAACCTGCATTAAATGCACACCCAGTTACTTAGATTTTTGAACAGGGCTTAGGCTACAGACATGATACAAATAATATTTCAATTTTAAAATGTTTACAATTATTGCTCATTATCTTGCAGTAAGCTTTGTGCTCACTATTTAAACTAAAAAAAAAATGAACATGCAGTAGATAATTAACTGCTGTTTCAATCTCCTGGGGAAATTAAAACAAAGAGACATTTACATTGTCAACAGGCCGGGAGACCACTACCAGACTTTTACTAGCTCTGCAGATCTCTCATTTCCCCATCCATGACATCCACACACTCAGGCAAGCAGCTAGATAGATCAGCTCATTTTGTGCAGTGGCAAAAATAAAAGCTTTTTCAATGTTACCAGAGGAAATATAGATCCATACTGGCTGATTACACAAGCCATGTCTTGTTGAATAATCTGTGTACAGTGGACCCTTGGTACCTCCTAGGGTTTGGCTCCAGCACGCCTGTGGATACCAAAATTCATGGATGCTCAAGTTCCATTATGTACAATAGTATAATAAAATGGTGTCCCTTATATAAAATGGCAAAATAAACATTTGCTTTTTCGAATTTTTTTCTTTGGGGGGGGGAAATATTTCTAAGCCATGGTTGATTGAATACATGGATACAGAATCTGTGGATATGGAGGGATGACTATAGATGCTTTTTTAGATGTTAAATGTTTTCTTCTCCCTGGAAAGCTAAATGGATTTGCTGTCCAGTTTTGATGTAGCTGAAGCCCAGCATCCTACTCGTTTGAGTGTTGAACTAGGACACTTGAGAGACAAGGGGTCAAACCCCTGCTCAGACATGAAAACCTATTGGGTCACCTGGGGCAGATCACACACTCTCAGCCTAAGAGGAAGGCAAAGACAACTCCCCCCCGAACAAATTCTGTCAATAACACCCATGATAGGTTCACTTAAGTTGCCTTAAGTCAGAAATGACTTCAAGGCACACAAGAACATTTGAAGTAGTCAAAATACATACAGGCATGCCTCAGTTAACAAAGTCTCCGACAAGCTCCTTTCTGTGTACAAATTCTGTGTACAGGAACCCAGCCCAGTCTAGCCCAGCCCCTCCTTTTCTTTTTTATGTCTAGCTGGAAGTTTTGTCCCCCACCTCAGTATTGGCATTGGGAGGATGGTGAAGGATGGCTGGAGAAAAACATTCAGTTTTGGGTTGCAGCAGCATGTGTGCAGTAAAAAATGTAATAAAGCCTGACCTGGGAAAGAATGATCTAGGTGAACCTACTGTGGCTGTATGTGTTTACGTACAGCAGTCAAGGTAAACAGCTACTTCCAGAATCACTTACTGAATGCATGTGAAGAGCAAAATGGAAAGAAAAGGGGAAACCAAATTAGCCTGCTTCAGCAGCTCCCCTGGCATGTTGAAAAAGCAAAGATCAATAAGTTTTGCCATCCAAACTGAAACCATAAGAAAAAGTGGAGGTTGTTGACAAAAACAAACAAATAAACGAAAAACCTGAATCCAGGATGCATGTGGGAAGAGCTTCTCAAGTAGTCTCAAAAAGATTAAAAATGTTTTTGTTTACTTATGTGAGGCTTACTTGACCCAGCTGTTTCATTTCACAAGTGCATAATGTTGCTGTTGTTGCTGTGTGCCTGTAAGTCGTTTCTGACTTAAGGTGACCCTAAGGCAACCCTATCTTGTGGGGTTTGCTCGGCAACGTTTGTTTAGAGGAGGTTTGCCTCTGCCTCCTTTGGAAAAGTGTGACTGACCCCAGGTCACCCGGTGAGTTTATATGGCTGAGCAGGGATCTGAACCCTGGTTTCTAGTCATAGCTCAACACTCATATGACTATACCATGCTGGTTCTCGTTGCATAATGTTAGTTTTGAATAAAACATTTGCTGAAACACATTGAACTGCTCTTCTTTTTTGCGATGTAGGAATCTCCCTCTATTCTTTCCATGTTATTTTTAACTCTGGTATCAAAATTTATGTTAAAGAAGTAAAGCCCAGGAATATATTTACTTCATTAACTGACGTATGTCTGTACAACATACTGGTCCTATCTGAAAGACTCAAATTTGGTTATTCTGGTACCTGACTGAAGTGTAAGGCAGGCCCACAGATTCACGTCCTATGGGCCTTTCCAGACAATGGACAACTCTTCACTCTCCTCTTAGCCTCCTAGTTCTATTAATCCTAATTCAATGTCAATACAATGTTATTAGACCACCTATAACTAAGGGGGGCAGTAGTCTAGCTACAATAGAGAAATGACCTGCTGTGGTGTATTCTCTTAGTCCAACAACACACACACTGACTATCCTGATTTATCAGTGGGAGTCCCCATTTTCTAGGTCTTCTCCCTCGGAAATCAAGCCTATTTTTCTCTTTGTGGGATGTTTTATTTTAACACAATAAATATTACGAAGAGTTTGCTGCAGCCATTCTTGAAACATTTGTACCCTTTATAGACTTTGTAGAAGTTACATCTCTGAGTTGGAAACTTCAAGCATCAACATACTTGCATGAATACCAAGCTACACCCACTGCATACAGCTGCCAATTTCACACCCATGTACCTGCAGAAGCATATACTGAACACTGAATAGCTGTGGTAGATCAGTAATACTGTAGGCAATTTTTCCCTCAAGTACAAATTTAATCAAAGGAACATAACTTTTAAATAAGGAGAAGGTGGATTGTTACAGAAGTGAACAGATTTGACATACAGAAGGGAGGGCTAAGCCTTTGAAAATGCAAAATGGTTCCATGAAGGCTTGGTAGGACTAACTGAGTTGTGGGGATACATGTGTGTAATATTATAAGGCATACAGTAAGTTAAAATAGAACCTTTTAGAAGTCCAAAGGTCCACCATGGTTCACTAGTATAGAAAGAGAGGCTGTTTTGCTGCTAGTTGCCATTTTTTTTTAAAAAAGAATGAGGCAACAGAAGCATTCCAGTGTCACCAAATGCTGGAGAGAAAATGCATATCCCTCAAAAACAAAACATTACAATGTTTTCAGAGATTCACAAAAGTTATGCCGATATGGGTGGGAGTGGGGAAAGCTACTCCTCCCTTATAAGCTCACAGTGAATAGCTAACAGATCATGTGATCCTTACAAAAACCATGCTTAGAGACACACTGGGAGAGTGTGTGTTGATAGCTGGAGGAAGGGGACTGTCATTCCTCCAGTGGTAAAATATTGTTGTTCTTTGTGTCATGAGCCATGTTGTATTTCCACAAGTGCTACATTAGGGGTGGGTAACTGTGGAGGGCTAGGGGGCTGCATTAGCTCCCCAGGAGACTTGAGAGTGCTACTCAACCATACCTAAAATAAATAAATAAAAAATAAACTGCCTCCAAATAGCCTCTAGAGCAGTGGTTCCCAATCTTTTTTTCACTTGCATACCTTTTGTCAGCCTAGTTACATAAAATTGTACCCTTCATGTTAGTAAAATGTTTATAATTAATATAACTGATGTTTCTTCAAATTTATATGTTGCAACTGTAAATAAACAGCCAGATAAAGGGATTAAAAAAACAATGAAATAATAGGGTGAGCAGACAGAGCATATAAATTTACATTCAAAACTCGAACAATACAATTAATTCAAGTAAATACATCACAGATTACATTTTTTTTAAAAACTCTACAATACATATATATACCAGTATTGACGTGACAACTCTTGGATGTTCATGATGCAGAGGAGAGTGAAAGCTGAGCTTGTGAGGGGCATGCTGATGAGCATACTCAATATAGTGGTGTGTTTGCAACACATTGTTTAGGGAAGGGCTCCCCACTATTCACCAAAACATCAGAGTGAGGGAACAGAGCATTTCTTGAGGTTAAATAATGCAGGAAATCCTCTCTGCCACCCATTATAACGTCCAATTAATTTCACAACTTTTTATGTGCATCTTGTCTTTGTTGACATATGTGCCTTTTTCTGCCATTATTCCATTTGTTTCATGTACCCCCTAAATATCCTGCTTTGTAGCTGGGGGGGGGTATGCTTACCCAAAGTTGTGAATCACTCTTTTACAGCATTTTTACCATGTTTTTGAGCATTTCTGGGTTCACTTCCTGTTTCAAAAAAGTCTTGTCCTGGGGCTACATTGGCCCAGCCCCTCCCCAATGTGGTGGAAATGCCCTCCACACTGCCTAGAGAGTGCTTTGGGTCACTTTGGAACACTTTTTTCCAGATTTTTTTTTAACCTCTGGGGGCTGTATATACAGGATGGGGAATACTTAGCTCAGCAGTACTACAAGAGAAAAGGACCTTGGGACTACTGTTGATCATGAACTGAACATGAGCCAGTAGTGTGATGCTGCAGCAAAGAAGGCAAATGCTATCTTAGTCTGCATTAACAGAAGCATAGTTTCCAATTCAACTGAAGAAATAGCCCACTATATTCTGTACTGGTCAGGCCTCACTTGGAATACTATGTTCAGTTCTGGGTTTCTCATTGTAAGAAAGATATAGAAAAGTTGGAGTTAGTTCAGAAAAGAGGAAATGAGCATAATAAGAGGTACGAAAAACAAAACACAAGGAGAGATTAAAGTTGCTGGGCATGTTCACCTTGGTGAAGAAAGACTGAGGGGTGATATGGTCGCACTCTTTAAATACTCCAAGGGCTGCCACAAAAGAGAAGGGTGCAGGCTTGTTTTCTATTGCCTCAGAGGGTGGAACTAGGTCTAATGGTTTTAAGTTACAGGAGGGTAGATTTCGACTGAACATTAGAAGGAACTTCTTGACAGTGAAAGCGGTTTGGCAATGGAATCAATTGCCTAGAGAGGTGGTAGGGTCTCCTTCTTTGGATGTCTTCAATGAGAAGCTGGACAGCTACCTGCTAGGGATGCTCTAGCTGGAGAACCTTCAGTGAGCAGGGGGTTGGATCTGATGGCTCACAGGGCCCCTTCCAATTTTGTGATTTTATGTGGCTTGAACTTTGCAGTCTCTGTGCTACGTTGAGGAAAGATGTCTGGATCCAGCAGAATAAAAGAGACACAACTTATTGAGATAAAAAACGATCAGCTCTATGTACCATGCTGAATTGGAGAGAGGTGCAGTGTGCGTGTGTGTGTATGTGTGCAAGAAAGGCTGGATTTCTTTGTCAGGACATTCCTGAAAGGGATTTTAATCATAATCGATATTTCCTGATTGCATAAATATTTAAGTGTGTGCCTATAATCACACATAGGGTGAAGCTTAATGTCTTCCATTACTTTTTAAAACATCAGCTTAAATACAGAGAGCCTTTTTAGTTGGTTTAATATTGCTGATTTTGCTTCCATGATTGAAACCTCTGTAAATCCAAGTTAAGTGCTGCATTTATCATTACTATTTCATTAGAGGTCCAACAACTCAAGCAAAAGCTGAGAGATCTGTTTTTTTCTAAATTAATTTCAGTTTGGGGCAAACTATTAACACTTTACTTGTCTGTTCACTTTGAAAAAATGATGACTGAGATGTTCGGTGTACTGTTAATGAGTGTCTATAGGTAAATTAAGAGCAAAGAACACACACCCACAAAAGAAAACAGATCAGCTACCTGGAGTGACTGAAGTCAGCTATCATTCAGTTGGGCAATTTCAACATATCTACTATTCAGCCTATAAAATACAATATGGTTTTTCAACTACCATGATAAAAATATAAAGGTTTACTTTAGAGAAAGGTCATTTATGTGAGGGGAGAGCTGTTGAGAGTACACAATATATAGACAAGTTCCTTTAAGGATAAGTTCCAGTTTGGAAAATGCAGACAGAGGGAGTATTTTCTTCTTCTTCTGGGATCGTCAACTAAAATGTCTGGTAATACATTTAAAAATATAGAAAGAGCAAACAAAAAGAAAGTACTTGCGGACAACCTCAGATTAATTTATGGAATTACCTGCCACAAAGTGTAAAGACAGTAGCAACAGCTTCAAAAAGGGGATGAACACATTCATACATGAGAGTTTGTAACAGTGATATCAGATTTTCAATGTAAGAGGGAATAGATCTTTGGAGACAAGTTGGTGGAGCGATTTGCTGCATGATCCCTCTATGACTATTCCCTTTATGATCTTCCTGCGTCCTGCCATGAACTTAATCTAATGTCTTTGAAGACTCCGATTATACAACCTAAACCAAGCCCACATATACATTCGAGTAAGACAGTATAACAGAAAGTTAATACCTCTGATTGAAAACGGGGATGACATTTCTAAAAATACCACCATGAATAACCTCTAAGAAGAAACCAGCCAAACACTGAAAGGGCTAGACTAGATTCCGCACACCCCTCCACCGTCTCAGACTCATTGTTCAAGGAGCTTTTTTAAATGGAAATTTATGTGATGCTCACCCAAAGGCATACACTGGATACACATTCATGATTACCTACTAATAATATTTTAATTATATTGCTCCAAGGTTTCAACAAGTCATTTACAGAGCAGGCAGCTAAGTGTTTAAATCTGACAGTTCTTACTAGATCATGTATGACAGAATAACTTTAACTCAATATTTAATTGAAATGTTTTTGATGTTTTAATATTTAGATGTTTCATTGTGTATTATATGCCTTTTTTATCAAATGTATATTCTGGTCTGAGGATATTCTGGTCTATTGATTGACAAATACAGATGACTGATTGATTACCTACTATAGATAAGTTTCTTAGAAGTGGAGAGATGTTCTTGCAGCTTCACCTTGGGGGAAATTCACTAAGGAGTGGGATACAGAAAGGATAGAGGGTAGATGTAGGAAGAGTTAAGAATCCTATCAATCTAGTCCTGTATGTTCTTTCTACTCCCACATCTGCTGGGTGGATTCAGATGACAAGATAAGGTAAGGAACTGTGGCAACCCTGGCTTGTCATATACAACATGTAGTGATCCAGAGGGCACAACACTAGGATTGGTTGGCATGATATGAGTGGTTTCTGTAGCCACTTCTGCTGCAAGCAAGACCTATCAAAGAGTATGCAACAGCAATACTGCTCATAACAGATAAGACAGGGTTTGAACGGTTCCCAGGTTTATTGTATCATCCAACAATAACTAAAGTCAGGTTTGGTCATTCATGGGGAACCTCAGTAGTCAATGTCAGTGTTACTACTTTGGTAACTTTAACTAGCAACTCCAACAGCATAATTTTTCTGAGTTGCTCACCCCAATCATTTCATGTAATAGCTAGTTTCCACAGAAGCAGGGAAATAGGTGTGAAATTTTATATGCTTTGCCTCAAAAATTACAAAATGAATGTTTACCTTCTTGTCATAAAAAGTATCAATGAGAGTAATGAAGCGTCGAGCTTGAGTCCTTTTTGCCATGGTAAGCAGGGGTATGTGACGAACAAAGACCAGGTCAAAATTAGTAGCTATTTCCAAGTAATCACTGGCTCCAAGAGGCTGAAGAAGGAAATGGGAAATATAACACATCAGAATGCCTACAGGTTGAAAGGCATCACATTTTGAAATGTCACCATTTTCTTAAAGTGGAACACAAACTAGCTTCTCTATTTTGTTCTTTGAGTTAGAGTGAAAAGTCTGTGTAAGTAAAAGATGAATTCCTTAAATTGGTAACTAAACTTAGCTGTTGTTCTCCTATTTCACAGAGAAATAATCTTCAGCACCTCCAAAATAAAGAAAATAATTGAACATGAGAATTTTACTATTGTTAATTTCATCTGAATTCACTAAAGTAAGTAGTCCTCTCTCAACTAAAAAAAAAATTAACACTAGGGATACGTTTAGGGAGGGGGGAAGCAACAGTAGTAATTTTATAACAATTTCTTCCACCAGGCCAAAGCAAATGCAACATTAGATGCATTTAACATATTTTTTTCATTGTCAGAGTAACAGATTTGTTGTGAGCGTAGCAAATTTTGATTGTGGGCAACCATGTGAGAGGAGGATTTAATTCCTACCCCAGTGCTGCAGTATGAATAGAAACTGCTCTTCTCACAAACTTATTTCCTTCCAAGAAAAGAGCAGTTTCAGAGCAAAATGAACAATATATCATGGCTTTCATCTTCATTCCTTTCCCCACTTGGCTCCCTACTATGGCTTTTATTTTGAAAGCAAAGCAAAGACAGATATAAATACATTTAACATCACATATTAGTTTGGTCCCAAGTCTTTCATTTTCTGATGCATCTCCTGTCAATCTAACTGATGGCATCTGGAAAGGAAAGCATTCTGGAACTTGAGCATAATGACACAGTGACTATAAGAATTTGACAGATCAAGTAGCAAACATATAATCACAATGCAAAAATATCAGATGAGTAACTGTGACAAACCCCTACATTCTGATATAGCTCAACAGTGCTCCCTAGTGAATCTTCTGTGCTTGACACCCTGATGAGCAGTCAGAATTAACAAGATCTTTTCTTCTGTTCTCCACTCTGTATCCTTAAGTTCTTTTGTACATGGCTTAATAAGCTAGAATTACCTAGCTCCTTTAGGATGTTTACAATGGTGGCTTCAGCCACAAAGTTTTTTTTTAAAATTTGCTGGCCAGACTTCTGACATCAGAACAGAAGGATATGGCTTTATGGGACGGGATAATCACTCTCAGCAAAGTGACTGCACACAAGTTCACCCGAGGTTTTCTAATTCTTCCTGGTTTGTACTTATAACTTCTAATTAGACATCAATATGCAGCTATTGAGATCATCCTCTATACAGAGAACTCTCCAAATGTTCTGAAACCCAAGATTCTTCACACACAACTGGGCAGGTTAGATTGACTTTATTGATTTTCTTTGGAATTCTGGGTGTCTGAATGTAGTCTTCCCTTTATCTTTCCATTTCCCCTGCCCTAAACTCTTTTGAAAGAAATATCTGGAGACTTGGCTGTAGGGTTTTTGTTTTTTTATGGGAGTTCTCACAAAACTCTTCTCCACACAGAGGACTGTACGGTTGTGAAGCTAGTTCATGAATTCTTCAGATTTTTACAAGGTTTTATGGAGTGATGTTTTGTATTTCTGGGCTCTGAGCAAGAAAATCTGAAGTGTCTTTTTTCTTTTTTCTAAGAGCTGGACCAAAGGGAAGGGCCATTAGCAATAGGGATCAAAAACTCCCCCAGCCGTTGGACAGACTAAGCTGTGCCAGGAAAAGTGACAGCCTATCTTTTTTTGTTTCGTGTGTGTGTGTGTGTGTGTGTGTAGGTTCTAATGAAGTTCACCAATAGGGAAAGTTATCCCCCTTTCCAGATTCATATAAATAACTTGATGTGTGAACTGAGATTAAAGAAAACATTATAGATACCTCTGTATGAATAAATAGTAGTAGACATATTTCTGAAATAATCTAACATAAAACTGATTTCACTGAATTCTGCAGAAATTAAAATATCCAGTACAAAATACAAATCCGAAAACAGTTCATGGACCAGTCAGTAGTATATTACACATTTAGGAGTTAATGAAATAACTGGACAGAGTACCCCTGGTAGAAATGACCAAGAGCCAAGGCTTTATTTCTGATGCTGTAAGATTAAAACCTAACATTAATGTTCCATGTTCAGAACTGGCAAATTCTGGGAAGAATATACACACATTCCTACATACATTTATCAAGTTCATTTTATGCATATTTATTTAGAAATACATCCTATGGCAATTAGGGCAGAACTTCTTAGGCTGCACTTACTTTGGATTAATATAGGTCTAACGTTTATTATCTCCTAGAAATATCAGGGCACACTGAATCTTCCACTAAATTTAATGAGACTTATTTCTAGGCAAAACTATGTAGAATTAGACTGCTGGGATTACTAAAAGTTTAGTATACAGCTCCTTTACGTTCCATTCACTGCACCTATACCTCAGACGAATCAAATCATTTAGAAGTGGAAGATAGGCTTAGACAGATAGCAACAAGAACCAATATAGATTGGCTGCTTTAATTCAAAAACTGAGGCAAACATATAGATCAATGTACACAGGAAATTGTCTGTGGGAATGCAACATGTGCACAAAGGCAAGTTATCATGTATCCAAAATGTTAACTTCAGAGAAGAAAGTGGTCCCCTGTGGGAAGCTTTGGTGGGGCCAGGGCCCATTTCTGCCCCTTGAAACCTCTGCAGAGTGAAAAAAAAGTTGAAGTGGATAGAAGTACACACCAAGTTTTGCTGTTTTCAATCCTGCAGAACAGTGCAAGGTTGGGACCTACATTGAAATTAGGCAGGGAACTGGGACCCATAAAAAAGATCCTTGGGGTGCATGTGGCCCCAAAGCTTTACTCTGCCTACCCCTGCCCTACATGCAGTGTTGTGGATTACATAATTATTGTATTACATATACTATATTATAATTATATAATTAATTTCTGCAGATAACAGAAAAATAACAGATACTTTGAGCATGCAAGAAAAGCTAAAACAGTATCAAAGTAGTTATACAAGCAGTAATGAGCATACAGTAAAGCACTGCAGCCAGATTTTTATC
The DNA here is from genome assembly GCA_948474755.1 of Ctenosaura bakeri. NCBI lineage: Eukaryota > Metazoa > Chordata > Lepidosauria > Squamata > Iguanidae > Ctenosaura > Ctenosaura bakeri. Next base: position 247,426 of record CAOLHI010001713.1, on the reverse strand, counting down.
TAGGGCTGGCTAGAGGAAGTATATGGCATCTAGTAGAAATGTGGGAGAGGGTGTTTTCTGGTGGCTACTCTCAGGATTTGGAATTCCCTCCTCGAAGAAGCTAGGATGGCTCCTTCCTTGCTCTCCTTCTGATAACAAATGAATATACATGCATACATACATACTTCCAACAAGCTTTCAGGGACTGACTGCAAGAGCTTTTAACAGTATGTTGTTTTACTGATTTATATCTTTTTTCATTTCCTGATTTGTTTTAAAAAGTTGTACTTCTATGTATAATTTAACTGCATTTAGAAAGTAACTTCATACATACATATATCTACACACACACACACATATGTACATGTTCTAATTTTTGTAAACCTCTTTGAGTCCCAGTTTTGGGGAAAAGGTGGGATGTAAATGAAATAAATAAATGAGGAAGAGAAGGGTAGAGAGATAAGGGAGAATAAAGGGAGACAGACAATGAGAAAAGGTGAGTTATGAGCGAAGGACTGTTTGGAAAGCTAATACATTTTGAAAACAGGAGGTGTGTGTGTATGTGTGTGTGTGTGTGTGTGTTGGGGAGAGACAAGAAAACAGAAATCTATGATGTGCCACCAAACAAATAAAATGTAAGAAATGTATTTATCCAACTTTGTTTCGAAATTAAATTCTGTCAACACATATTGTCTTTCTTATTATTCCTAACTATCTTTATAGCCATTATAGTTTTGTCTCTGCACAGAGGTGTAAAAAGCACTGAGAGAGAGGATCTTTGCTCCATTCATTTTTGAAAATCTCCAGTGGCTGCTGGATTAGATCCTCCTCTGCACAGAAAAACATGTGCCCTGTCACAAGAGCTTCTCAACAGCATCACTTCAGCCTCGCCAGCCACCCATCACACAGCTGATGTTCCCTTGGAGGCATTGTGAGGGTGTTGGACACATCTGCTGAGAAGAGATAGACCTGGGCATAGGAAGTATGTTATTGGCAACTGAACCTGTGCACCTTCACAGATAATGAGATTTTTTTTTAATGTTAGGACTCTTAGCAATAAGAGAACCCCTTAGGCTTATGAATAGGTTAAAAAAACCTGTGTTCTTTTTAAAATGCTTTGAAAAAAGAGCACAAGTCAGTAAATATCATATATCCAAGTGAAAAGCATAAAGTCAGCATACTTTCAAATTGAAAAAAAATCAGTCACAAAGCTGATGGAAGCCTGGGATTCAGCTTCATCTTGTGAACCCAGGAAGCTGTTTTATAACAGGTTAGGTGGCCGGTATGCTTGACTCAATATTATTTGCTCTGACTGGCAGGAATTACCAAAAACTCACTTAGATGCCTTTCTCAGTCACATTAACAGGGATCCTTTTTAGTAGAAGTGCCAGGGTTTGGACCTGAGACATATACAGATCATGGATTTTGAAATTAGGCTATGACTTCACTCTGTGCACAACCTGCTAAGCAATTGTGACATGAGTGTATTGAACAATGCCCTTAATAACGAGTAGTAAAAAGGCTGTATAAATCCAGACTCTCATTAATGAAACTGGTTATTCTGTAAAAGCATCCTTGAGTTACATCTGTTGGGAAATACTTTAATTTCCTTGAATGAGCCAGACAAGTTACTGAATCCTATCTGGAGTTCAAGGTCTTTCTTTGTATGCAAGACTGATTAGCACATGACTAGGTAGGACTCTAGGTCCTACAACACCGGTAATATTGGGATAATTTATTGTAAAAATGTTATTTTTTGAAGAGCTTAATGCTTCTGTATCATTCAGTAGCCACCTCAATGTAATGCCTATTTTCAGGAAATAATTATCCTGAAGCCACAAAATTTGCCCTATGAATAGCTGATTTGAATACTCTATGGCAATTCAAATAGCACCATCTTTGAGCATGTTGTTCCAACACAAATTTCAAATAAGATTACCTGGTTCAGCTCTGCCTCCTCATGACCACATTCTCTGGCCTGATAAGTATTTCCTACTGTAATAAATGTGTGTGTATGTATATGTGTGGTGTTCTTTTAAAAAGATGGGACCACTAAAACATTACTTTACTCACAGTGGGGCATTTTCTATCATCATCATGATTATATCTCTGTTCCCAACTCTGCAATTAATTGACTAAAACAAATTTTCAATGGTACCATTCTCCTGGGAGCTATTTAATTCTACTAACTTATTATTGATTTACATCATTTTAATTTTTAGGGTATCTTTATAGGAAGAAACCTATTTGGAAAATTTCCCTTCATTTTCTAGAAGTACATTCATACTAACTTTTGAGACTAATGAGCTGACTTCTTATTGCTACCATGTAAAAGACAGATGATATGAAATACCACTGTGCATTTGTTACTAATTCTTAATGCTGGCAAGTAATTTCTTATCCATGTCACCCTTGCTCAAAATGCATTCATGCCTATTCAGACCCACCAAGCTGTTAATCTACTTTACAATGCTTGACTGAGCTGTCCACTTCATTCTTCTTCCATTTATCTGCCAAGTTAAAAAATGTTAAGCTATCATTTACAACATTTCAAGCTATCTTAGTATTTGCAGGTATCTATATATTGCAATGTCCTAATAAATCACTCTGTATTTCATTGTTTATCTCTCAAAGTAACATTCACTTCTTGCAATAACATGGTAATAGCCTAAGCAACTTTGCATCTGAAAAAAGGAGGCAAGACCCTTTCTCTCAAGTGGAATTATTAATATCAGTGATAGCAGTAGTGGTATAAAAGACAACAAAGAGGACAGAAAGAGAATAAGCAGCACATCAAGTCAATTAAAAGAAGCAGAATGGAAATTAATGCTGAGATGAAGGGAGGGACCTGAAAGCTCTGGTGTCATCAAGGCAGGATTTTTAAAACTGAGAAAGGCACAGAATCAATGAAAAAGAATTCAAGATCACATAACTCTTGCCTCTGGACTGACACACGGCAGATAACCCACATGACCATGGATTGCTTTTTTGTACCATCCAGAAAATTTGGAACAAAGAATATAGTCATCTGTGAAATCTCTCTAGCATAATTTATTATACATTAAGAGATATATTGTATATCTTGCTTTTGTTTTGTTTTCAAATACTCAAAGCAGCCACATTCTTCTAAGGTCTTAGTGGCCTTTCTAATTCATGTTTGTTTTATTGGAAATTAACAAGTTCTGTTAGCATAGCAAGAGTAAGGGGCACCTAGCATAGCACAGATAAGTTTTGTAAAAGCATCTCAAAACCATTATTCATATAGAGAATGCAACAACTAACCAAACTTTTCTGAAGATACAGCTACAGAGACAAAAGCCTAATTCAGCCATTTAAAAATGTAAATAAAGGGAATGCTTGAAAAGGTAAATAGTGCAAAATATGATGGCCGCACTGTTGCCTGGTGTGGGCCTAAGAGATGACATAAAACTGGTCTTCTACCAAACTGCCCTGGCTTCCAATTTGCTTCAGTGCTCAGTTCATGATACTGGCTCTGACCTACAGAACCCTAACTGGCTTGGGGCCAGGATATCTGAAGGGCTACCTCCTCTGGTGTGAGCCTGCCCAGAATTTCAGATCCTCAATGTCCCACCATCCTGAGAGACTAGAGTCACGAGAAGACAAATGCATACTCTGTGGAAGAACCTTGATTATGGAATCCCTTTGAGTCAGGCTGGCTCTGTCCCCCTGGACTTCCAGCAGTCAACTAAGACCGAACTGTTTTGTATGCTCTTTAATACAAACTTAAACTGTTTTTTAATGTCATGTTTTGTTTCTAAATAATGTTTTTCTTTATTGTGCATTTCCTCAGATCCTGAAAACAAATCCATAAAGTAATTTGTTAGATTTCCTTAGGACTGAAATTGTGACTAGTGAAAGCTGCTACAATTATGAATATGGAGTGGAAAGGCTTTTGCTCTCCCAGTGGCTCAGTTTGGCTTGCACCATTAGCTGTATCAGGAAGTTAGTTCTGCTGATGAAGAGAAAGAATTATCTGTACTATGCCTTAATTACATTTAAAAAGTTAGCATTGCCATGAGGGGGCAGTATTTGCTATGCATAAACATGGTTGAAAATTTCTTTTAAGAAGGAAGTCAGGATACACAGATTGTAAGACTATGCTGAAATATTAAAAGCTGACTTGTACTACATTTCAGGTCAATATTAATTCGCAATATACAGTGATAACAGGCTTTGAAGTTAGACTAAATGGTCTAAAGAAAGAAGCAGTGAAAAGAAGTGGGATTTTACATGTTAGATTAGCAGGGTAATATATGAAAGCCAATTGTATAAGGGACACAAATTGTTCAAATGGAACTTCTTGCATTCATTGTGCAACATTAAAAATTTCAGCCCAAAGGGAGAAGTTACGAAATTATAGTATTCTAGTATAATTGCACACTTAAACAGAAGTGTTTAATTGCATACCTCAACATAACATTTGACTTGCATATTATTTACAGTGAATGCATGTTAGGCTTTCTAGGAGCTTCTGTGTGTGTTAAACCACTGTTGTTGTTGTTGTTATTGTTGTTGTGTGCTTTCTTGTTGTTTCTGACTTACAGCAATCCTATACTAAATCTATCATGGGGTTTTCTTGGCAATGTTTGTTCAGAGGGGGCCTGCCTTTGGTTTCCTCTGAGACTGAGAAAGTGTTTCCATGACTGAAGGTGGATTTGAAACCCCATCTCCAGAATCATAGTCCAACATTCAAACCACTACACCATGCAGGCTAACACATTAAGTCATATATGAATTAAACAAAACAGGGTTTTTTGTAGGCAACACATTAGAAAGAATCTATTATACTTTGTTGTTGGGATTACTCACACTATTGAGTCCTACATGCAAAAAACATAGCTAATCACGGGTGAAACATATTAAAACTCTGCAAGATTACAGATTTACACATAGTGAGTATTTCATTTGCAAGCCTTCTGTGGTTTGGGAAAATATGCCCCCAATTTAACCTGGATGAAATAATGTGTAATAGAAATACAGACTGGAGAAACAGATCATTTAAAATCAGAACTAAGAATGAAAGGAAGTCCTGTATGAATTAGACTTTTGCCATGTGTGTTTACACTATAAATAGTTTTTTTCCTGATTTGTGTAGGCAGAGTTCTTTCTCTTCAGCACACAGCTATCAGTTAAATGTTGCCCTCTTAACATTTCTGCAGTTTGAATAGTCAAGCAATAATGCTGTAATGTTTAAACTTTAGGCTAGAATCGTGAATGAACACAGAAGGAAGCCCCACTGAAGTTAGTCTATAAATACATAGTATTTGTATTTGTAGCTGATACATCTACAGTTCTTCTGTGAGGCAGGTGAATTTCTCACCTCAGAAAGAAATCCTTAGAAGTCCTCTAAATCCTTAGAATGAGGATCAAGGTAGCAGAGTTTCCAGAATTGTTGCCCATCCAATGTCTTACTCAGACAACTTCTCAGAACAGCTTATCAGGTAAGTAGCTGCTCGAGAAGACCCCACCAGTCACCCTCCTCCTATGCAAAGAAAACAGCAGGAAAGCAGCTAGCAGTGTTTGATGGAGCAGCCATCTTGATGTTTCACTTTGAGGAATTCTCAGAGTGAGGTACTGAGAGGCTGGTGTTCTTGGGAACCACTCTGGCCATTCTCCCCTAGAACTGAATGGTGCAGCAGCGAACACTCTTTGGAGTGTCTATCTGAGACCCCCTGAGAGTAAGAACAACTTTGCAAAATCTCCTGGCTTCAGAGCATGAGGGAAGTAAAAGGGGAAATATATGAACTGGAGATAAATGAAGTATATGAAGAACAGGTTGCTTACCTGTAACTGTGGTTCTTCGAGTGGTCATCTGTGCCATCATACACTAGGAGCTTTAGCGCCTGCGCGGTAGCGTTCGGAAACTTCTAGAGCTTGTTCGCTTGGCGGGAACCCCTCCCCCACGCCGGTACTGCGCATGCTCCTCCCGCCGAGCAACGGTCTCTCCTCAGTTCTGTCGTCCGCCGTAGAACCTACAGGGACCTGAGAAAGAAGGGAGGAAGGGCGGGTGTGTATGATGGCACAGATGACCACTCGAAGAACCACAGTTACAGGTAAGCAACCTGTTCTTCTTCTTCGTGGTCTCTGTGCCTTCATACACTAGGAGACTGTGTAGTTTACCGGTCGGACGGCGGGTCAGGTCCTACAGCACGGAAGCCAACACCTCACGTCCAAACCGGGCATCTCTGCGCGACCGGCAGTCGAGCCTGTAGTGGCGCACGAAGGTCGACGGTTGGGACCAGGTCGCCACACGGCAGAGTTCATGCAGGTCAACTCCTCGCAGGAGGGCCGCAGAAGTAGCCACCGCTCTGGTGGAGTGGGCTCGAAGCAGGACTGGCGGAGGCTTCCTCGCGAGCTCATACGCCAGTTGAATAGTCCTCACCACCCATTTGGAGAAGCGCTGGGTGGACACTTTGAGGCCCTTCCGACGTCGCCCATAGCAAACGAAGAGATGCGGCGTCTGTCGGAAGGAAGCAGTCCTGTCCATGTAGAAGGCCACGGCCCGACGCACGTCCAGGGAGTGGAGAGACCGCTCCAACGGTGTCGTCGGGTTCGGGAAGAAGGCAGGCAGGATGATGTCCTGGTTGAGATGGAAACTGGACACCACCTTAGGCAGGAACGAGATGTCAGGTCTCAGGACCACCTTGTCTCTGTGGAAGACCGTGAAGGGCTCATTGGATCGAAGAGCTGTGATCTCACCCGCTCGCCTCGCTGAGGTCACCGCTACCAGGAAGGCAGTTTTCATGGTCAGGAGCCTATCATCCGAGGTCGCCATCGGCTCGAAGGGCGGCTTTGTCAGCTGCGAGAGCACCAGCGAGAGGGACCACGGCGGTAGCGGCGGCGATACCGGCGGGTAGAGATGATGAAGTCCTTTCAGGAACCGCTTAACGGTATCGTTCCTGAAGAAGGCCGAGGCAGCCGACCGTGGTGGTTGGTATGCCACGATCACGGAGAGATACACCTTCAGGGATGGAAACGCCAGCCCCTGTTGCCGGAGGTGCAGGAGGAAATGCAGGACGGTAGAGAGCCCCGCGGGCGATACCGGCTCACTCCTCTCGTTAGCGAAGGTCAGGAAGCGTCGCCACTTGTATTGATAGTTGCGACGGGTGGATTCCTTCCTGGCCGCGACGAGGACGGTACCGAGTACGGGATCGTCTAGTGCGATATCCTCCAGGCATGGAGGGCCAGGCGTGGCAGGTCCGGATGGAGGACTCGGCCGCCGGAGTGGGAGAGCAGGTCCGGTGTCGGTGGCAACCGGAACAGGTCGTCTCGCGCGGCTTGTAGCAGGGGTGCGAACCAATGTTGCCTCGGCCAGTACGGGGCTACCAGGATCGCGTCGGCTCGGTCGGCGAGGATCTTCGATATCGTCCGGTCGAGCAGCGGGAACGGCGGGAACGCGTAGAGGAGTTCCCCGGTCCACGGAAACTGGAAAGCGTCCCCGATGGAGGCACGATCGTGGCCCGCTCTGGAACAGAATCGGCGACACTTCGCGTTTTCCCTGGTCGCGAAGAGGTCGATCGATGGTTCGCCCCAGCGGTCCTGAATCAGTCTGAACGCCTCTCCGGAGAGAGACCATTCGTGATGGGATGAGGTGTCCCTGCTGAGGGCGTCTGCCGTGGTGTTCTCCTGCCCGGCCAGGTGAACCGCCACGGGATGCGTGTGCAGGCGAATGCACCATTCCCACAGGTCGAGCGCGATGTGGAGCAGGGTCGTGGAATGAGTCCCACCTTGTCTGTTGATGTAGCAGACGGCGGTGGTGTTGTCCGTCAGAATCAGGACCGTGCGCCCCGCCACGGTGTGGCGGAACGCCCGTAGGGCTTTCCAGACGGCGAGCAGCTCCAGCGCGTTGATATGGAGAGCGGTCTCGTCGTCGGTCCATCTGTCGCGGACTCTGAGATCGCCGCAGTGGGCACCCCATCCATACAGGGAGGCGTCGGTCGTTACCGTCACCTTCGGTGTCGGCTGTTGGAAAGGCATCCCTGACATCAGATTGCGTCGCGACTGCCACCATCGGAGGGATGAGCGGACGTCTTCCGGCAGCTGCAGTCGGAGTGTCTGTTCGTCTCGCAGGGGGTCGAATATGCGGACGAACCAGTGTTGAAGAGGTCTCGCTCTCAGCCTGGCGAGATATGTCACAGCGGTCGTTGCAGCCATGTAGCCCAAGAGCTGCTGGACGCTTCTCGCAGATAATGTCGGGGCCGTACGCGCGTGAGCGGCGGCCCGGATCAGGGTTTGGGCTCGAGACTCTGGTAGGTACGCCCTGGCGGAGGTCGAGTCGAGCGTCGCCCCGATGAAGTCCAAGATCCTCGCCGGCTCGAGGTGGGACTTCTTCGGATTCACCCGTAGACCAAGGCGGGTCAGGAGTGACAACGTCATGTGGACGTCGTGGTAAAGTCTCTGTTTGCAGGACGCCACCAACAGCCAATCGTCGAGGTAAGGGAAGACAGAAGCACCCTTCGTCCGCAGGAAGGATACCACCGGGGCCATGCACTTGGTGAAGACCCTTGGGGGAGTCGAGAGTCCGAACGGCAGCACCTTGTACTGGTAACAGGTGTCGTCGACTGCGAAGCGGAGGTACCGTCTGTGCTGCGGGCGAATGGCGATATGGAAGTATGCGTCTTGGAGATCGATGGAGGCGAACCAGTCCCCTCGATGTAGGAAGGGCAGGATCGACGGTATCGTGACCATCTTGAACCTTTTGGGGCGGATGTAGTAGTTCACCCCTCTGAGGTCTAGGATCGGCCGGAGGGTACCGTCGGCTTTCGGTACCGTGAAGTACCTGGAGAAGAAGCCGGTGGTCTTGGCCTCTTGCGGGAGCTGCTCGATCGCCCCTTTCTGGAGGAGGGATTGGATCTCTTCCAGGAGGGCCGGACTCGACGGCGTGGAATAGTAAACGCCTCGAGGAGGAATATCGAGAAACTCGATGGCGTAGCCAAGACGGACGATGGAAAGCACCCAAGAGTCCGTAGTGACACACTGCCACTCCGCGAGATGTCGAGCAAGAGTCGGTCGGTCTCCGAGCGCTGATGGTAGGCTGAAGAGTGGGTATTGGTAGGTCCTGCCAGGCACGTCAAAACCGAGACTTTGTCTCGGAGGAGGACTTCTTGGACGAAGCCGGGCGTCGCCTAATCGTGCGTCTGGCCGATGAGCCGGAGGACGGTCTCGACTGTCCAGACTGGGCCGAACGCTGGAACGACGAGGTGGAAGATCGTCGCCAGGATGGGCGGAAGGTGGAGGTCCTGCGGGCTTGCGTGGCCGGCTGTAGCCCGATCTTCTTGGCGGTCAGCCTCGCCTTAACGAGATTGTCCAAAGCTTCGTCTGTGGACGAATTGAATAGGCCCTCACCGTCGAAGGGGAGATCTTCAATCCTCCTTCTGGTGTCCTCCTGGATGTCGGCCGGCCGCAGCCAAGCATGATCCCGCCATGACCCGGGAGGCAATCTCCACTGCGTGCCTGGAGGAGGCCATCTGCTGCCGAGCGATGGAGATGGCCTCGTTGAAGATCACGGAGGAGGCTTGGCGGATGTCCTCCGGTACCGCCTCCATCGCCGGTTGCAGGCGATCGAGCACCTTTTTCAGGTATGCCGCGAGGCAAGCCTGAGTGTTGGACAGCCTGATCTGCAAGGAGGCGGCTGAATAGAACCTTCTTGCATAGGCGTCCAACTTCCTGCCCTCTTTGTCCGGCGGGGTGGTGTGTTGCCTGCCGGAGCCTTTCGTCTGTGCCGACTCGACCACCACAGAGTTCGGTGCAGGGTGATTAAAGAGATAACCGGCGTTATCCTTCTGCACCCTGTAGAGGTGTTCCAACCGCTGCGGTATCGGCTGAGCCGAGGCCGGCCTATCCCAGGCGGCCTTCACCAGTCTGGATACCCGGGGCAGGAGAGGCAGCGGGGCCGCGGCAGGTCGCTTCTCCTCGAAGACGGAGAAGGCTGGATCGTCGTCCTCCGGCTCCGCATCGGCGATCTTAAGGCCGAGGGTAGTAGCCATGCGGAGCAGCATCGCAGAGAACTGGTGGACGTCCTCTGGAGCAGAATCTGGGATCGGGTCCCCGAATCCCAGCGGAGGAGACTCCTGGGAGGCCGCCTCAGACACCTCTGATTCCGCACTCGAGTCGTACGACTCTGAGGTCGGTGAGTCCTCTCGCCGCTCGCTTTCCGGCTCCTTCGCAGTCGCCACAGGAGTTGCCTTCCTAGGCTTCTCTGCAGCCGGGGCGGTGGTAGTAGCAGCGTCCCGCTTGGGCTGGCTGACTACTGACTTCACCTTCTTAGTGGTGACAGGGGTAGTCTGGCAGGCTGACGTCGTCGTAGCCCGCTCAGTCACCACCGACTCCGTAGGGCGCGTCGCCGTTGCCGTGACCCTAGGAGGTGGTGATATCGCCCGATACCGAGGTGAAGGCTCCCTCGCCCTATGATATCGAGGAGAGGGAGAGCGGCTGAAGGAGCGGCGGTCCGACGGAGATCGGCTTCGGCGTCGACGGTACCGAGCCTCGTCCCCTCTAGGCGAGCGCGATTCGCTCTGTCGACGAGGTGACCGGGACCTCCGGAAGGTCTCCCAGCGACTCGGGCCACGATGGTACCGATCCCGGTACGATGGCGAATGTGACCGATAAGAGGCCGGGCGCTCTCTCCATTCAGATTCCCTCGCGTACCTGGCCACGTAGGATGCCGAGGTGTATCTGGAGGCAGACGAGCGAGGTTGTTCCTCTCTTGTCTCCCTAGGAGGCGGCGAGGCCACCGGACGCTCGGAAGAGCGGGACCGGGACCGGAAGGAGGTCGAACGCCGCTCCGGAGAAGCAGAGGGCTCTCTCTGCTGCAGGTCGGCCGACCTGCGACGGCTAGGAGGGCGGTGGCGCTCCTCCACCAGGGTTGGAGGGTCTGCCACAGGCGAGTCCGGGCGCTGTTGGGGAACGTCCTCGATCTCATCCTCCGAGAGATCGACGGACTCGCCTCGCCCTTTGGAAGGCTGCTGAGTAGGAGGAGGAGTAGGAGGTTGAACGTCCCCAGCCGGGGAGCGCTTCTTCTCCTTCTTCTTCTTCTCCTTCTCCTTGCCCTTGCCTCCATCCGGAGCAGGGCGCTTTTTAGCAGGCGTCTCCGTCAGGGGAGCCTCAGCCTTCCTCGCCGTCGAGGATCCTTTCGCTGACTTGGCAGCCGCCGACAGCTTCGGGATCCTCGGTAACGCCGAGATCGGCGTTTTCGTCGGTACCGAGCCCGATACCGACGAGGTGGACGGAACGGCAGCCGCCGATACCGTCGATGGCGTGGTCGTCTTCTTGTCGGCCATCTTGGAAGTGGAGGTCTCGTCTATCGCCCGCAGAGACTGTTCCCAACAATAAGACTTGAGTCTCGCGGACCGGTTGCGGAGAGTTTGGGGAGTAAAATCCCGGCAAATTGGGCAAGTCCGGATGTTGTGGGACTCACCCAAACAGAAGAGACACTCCTTGTGGTTGTCGTTGAGGGCAACCTTGCGCCCGCAGGACACGCACTTCTTGAAGAGCGCGGACATAAGACGAAGAACGCCAAACTGCGAAAATCCGAAAAGACCAAAGCCGAAGGGGAAGTCCGAAAGAGAGGTCAGAGACAGTCCAAAAGTCCGTAAAACCGTGAAAACAGCAAGCCAAGCACAAAGGTGAGAGGAACAAACTAAAGAACCTTCCGTACGCGACGGCGGACGAGAAAGAACTGAGGAGAGACCGTTGCTCGGCGGGAGGAGCATGCGCAGTACCGGCGTGGGGGAGGGGTTCCCGCCAAGCGAACAAGCTCTAGAAGTTTCCGAACGCTACCGCGCAGGCGCTAAAGCTCCTAGTGTATGAAGGCACAGAGACCACGAAGAAGAACTGGAAATACATGAAATAAGCTGCAGCTTATTTGTACTGCCTCAAACTGCAGTTTTAGTGTGATATCCAAATGTAGTCAGTACATAACCAGAAAAATTTTTTATTTATATACACACACACACTATACAGACACACATACATATATAAAAATTATAAAAGAAGCTTGGTCCAATATAAGTTCCCAAATAATTCCTTTTGGAAAGCAGCATGTGGTAAAGGTTTGTCACATTATTCTTCAGCTATATATCACTGGAACTAATCTCCACTAGGAGAGATCAATTGAGAACATCAAGTTCCCATTATGGAAAGCACTGTGTCATTTTGCTTATGTTATGTGAGAAAAAAAAGGAGGTTCTATTCCAGAGCTTATATGGACCTTGCACTGTAGTTTGATAGCCTTCATAAGGACACATCTTGAATAGACAGCATGGTTCTATTTTAGCAACAAGAAAAGAAAAGGGAAAATGTTCCAAATAATAGTCTTGAAAAGATGAAATGAACTACTGTCATCATGGAAAACTTATCCTGGGTCACAGAGAGGATATTGGAGATGGAGAAGAATGTTGTTACAGGTAACATGATATTTTTCTCTGTCATCTAATGTGCTTTGCCATCCTTCGTGTTAACCCCCATTGCCAAGGCTTTCAACATTCCCATTAGAGTGAGGAGATTTCTAGAGACCATTATAGTCAATAGTAACCGCAAACCTATTTTTAGGATGTACCAGTTACAAAATTAAAACTTTCAGATTCACTTCACATTGAACTATTCACTACAATCTCTTGTTACACACTGTTGTTAAAACTCCTAACAGTTCAGAAGGACACTGAGCAGCTAAGGCCCACAGTTAAGGCTATCAGAGTCTTTAATAAGCTACCAGGTTGGGAACTATACATTTTCAGCTCAAGTCCAATTGGAATGACTCTTGGAGCAAACAATGTCCCATTGGGCAGGGGTTGGCAAAACACCATCTGCCAATCCACTTCCATTTTTGTAAGGAAGTAAACATAAATGGAAATTCCATTGCTGCTAGTTGCAAACAGCAGTTGGATATAGGCCCAACTGAGCAGCACTCTATTAAAAATTCTAAACATTAGTTATTTGGGGGCATTAATATATTAGCAAGTGCCAGGATTTAATTTAGATCTTTATATCTTAAATGTTATATTTGAAAGAGAAACTTGTACAGTGCTTTTCTAGCCTTTCTGTGGTCACACTTCTAACTCTGCAAATTCCAGTTTTGTTATTGTGATTATTGTTGTTATAAACTCATAAGAGAGCTGAAGGATGATTTGGAGTTGGGATATGAGAAAAACAGGATAAAAAGCCTGAAAAGCTCAAATGATCTCAGCTTGACTGGGTACTCACTCTGTCACACAGCTCTTCAAATGTGAAGTCTGCAATGGTTCCACACGCTTTATTCACTCTCAGCCCTCTGCCTTGTACTTTTAAAATCCTTGGTCTAGTTACTATGGGAACATGAACAAAGACTCAATCTTGTCTGGATAATTACTATAAAACTCATCTCTTACAGATAGGAAATGCATAGCTTGATGAATAATAGCACATGATTCAACACATAAATTAGACAAAATGCTGATACAATGACTGCCACTTGAGTGTGGCATCAACCCATATACAGCAGTGGAACTTATTAATTGGTCAGTGGAGATTGAGCATTGTGTTCTAAATGTATTCTCTTTCAAGAGAAATTAACTTACGTACAATCATTTTGTTTTTGAGCCAGCTCATCAAACAACTTATCCATGACAGCCTCCACATCAGCTTCACTTGTGCTACAGTGAAAAGAATAATAGAATATGAAATTAATAACACTTGAAGCCAACATCAAACAGCTGCCTGAGCTTGCCTTAGCTTTTTGCCCATAAAAAGAGACAGAGAGAACACACAGGATGTTATATTGTAAATACAAACATTAGATTTAGAATACACTTAAAAGCAAAGAACATTAAGTCTCAGGTAAATGATTCTGTTTTATTTATGCATATTGAAAGACTCCTGTGTTTCAAATTGTTTCAATTAATGAGGCAACATGGGCAAGGCAAGGCCATCAACACTGCAGATACACATAATAAAGGAGATGAGCTGCTGTCTTCTGAGAAAACAATAATAAAGAAGCAAAAGCTCCCAAGGATTTCAAAGGAAATCCTCTGGAACTAATAAACTAACTATGGAGAGAGAGAGAAAGAGAGAGAGAGAGAGAGAGAGAGAATGAGAGTCACAGAGAGAACACTTGAAATAGAGATGTCCTGCTTAAGTCAGTTGGGTTTATACAGATAGTGTCTCACTAGATATCATCATTTTTCAAATACCTGAGATCCTTTTCCAAAGCATTTTAGTGTGGTAAACAAGTACATCCCAGGATCTTTGCAAGATCAACAGATAAACAGTAGTCATGAAGATTACAAAGTTACAAAAACTTTTCAGTTCTAATTAGAAGTCACTAAATGATGCATAGTGAATCTTTCCGTGATATGTTCCCACAATTTACAATAGAAGAATGAAACATATATAATATGTTCCTCAAAATTTGGAGATGAACAGTTGCAGCTAGGTAATGAACAAACTGGATCCCAGCTATTTATGTAGACTTTGGAACTTTAAGAACAGTAATTTACTGAGAAACAGCAATAGCATGACCCTAGGTCTTGTAGCCTACAGGCCTCATATATACAGACACTAGCATTATAAAAAGTGGCAGAATGGACATTAATGGATGTATGAGGCCCCAAATGGGGGTCATATCAATGCATGCTTTTCCAATATTCCAAAACCACAATAACCTTGAACTAGAAAGCCAGCACAGAAGACAGAGAACTAGCTAAAATGTGTTTCTTGGATGAGTTTACTTCTTACTAATAGGTTTTTTTTTTAAGAGAAACATTTAAAATGCAAGATATCCTGTCTGCCATCTGAAATAGTACACTCTGTTTGATTTTACTGCCTGTGTAGTCAAGATATCAGTCTTCCATTCCAGCTCAAAGGAAATTTTAACCCTTGCCCTCTGGCAATAATAAATATTTAACTACAGGACACAAAGGTCCAAATCCCCATTTGGCCATGGAAATCACTGTGTGACTCTGGGCAAGTGACATTCTCTCAGCCTCAGAGGAAGGCAAGCAAACACCCTCTGAACAAATCCTGCCAAGAAAAACCTGTAATAGGTTTGCTTTGGGTTGCTGTAAGTCAGAAATAGCTTGAAGGCACACAACAACAACCTTGCTTGTTTTCCTCTAATAGTTAAACATTGTATCTAGTGAATATGTCAACTATAATTGAAGACTGGCTGAATACTAGGATAGCAATAGCAATAGCACATGTATTTCTATACCATTTATCAGCTAAGTGCTCTCTAGGCGGTTTACAATGTGTTAGCTAATTGCCCCCAACAAGCTGGGTACTCATTTTACCGACCTATGGAAGGATGGAAGGCTGAGTCAACCTGAAGCTTGGCAGGATTGAACTCACAACCTTATGGCTGCAGTACCGGCATTTAATCAATACGTCACCAGGATGTGAAACTGCTGTCTGAAGTAAGTCACAAACCACAATTTGTGTCAAACATAGGTAATTCGGTCCCAGGTCTGGCTTTATCTTGATATAAGAATTAAGACTCTTATAGTGCAAACTTACTATATTGATTTCTTATTTGTAATTTTCTTCTAGAAGAAAAAAAGCTATTAAGTTACTCAGGTACTCTAGACTACTATTTATTTTGAACCCAGAATTTCTCCTAGGTGGCTTATATGTTTTGTTCTCACTTCTATTATGAGCTTCAGCTTCTTGAGAATCCAATAAAGAATATAGGTCAACATTATTGGGTCCAATGTACCTCGAAAGATTTTGTGATAGGCTATATAGTTGAAATATCTATTTTTATGTTACAGCAGTAATTTGAAATCAATTATTAATGTTATCTCAAGTTTGGACTTCAAAAGGGGCCCAAAAGCAGATTCATATGGTTAAAAAAGAACAGTGTGAAAGAATTAACTCAGACAAATATGTAAGTACAGCAAATATGTGTACCAAGAATACAGCATCAGCATTAATTATCTTGACCACTGGGAGAAGACTGCCCCTGAAGTGGTAAACAGATAGTGTGATATTATTCTTCAGCTCCAGACTCCATATATATCCAATTCAAAAGATGGCAATGCCAGAAGCAAAGTTACATCCCCAAAATAATAGACAGCCCCCCTTTCCTAAAGCCAGAGTAGGATTCCCTCCCCAATAACAAAGGAAAATAATGAAGCCTAAATTTATAAAAGGCAAAATCGTAAGTTTCTCTGGAGCACACATCAATGGTACACCATCTCTAATTTCATATAACAAATATAAATTCTGCCATAATATTAGAAAATAAAATGATTTTTCTCCCTCAGAGGATGAACTGTTGATATCTGAGTAATATTTTAAAACAGATGTTAAAATGCCAAGCATCGCAGACTTGAATCCACCACATGAACCCACTTTCTTTTTGTATATTTGGGAAGGGAAACATTATGCACACACAGAAATTATTAATTAAAACATCTCTCACTCTGAAATGTTATCCATTACCTGGAGATCCTAAATACTCCAAAACTTTGAAACTTCAGGTTAAACCCTGTGGTTTGGCAACCCTAAGTACAATATTCCCCAAAGTTAATTCTGTATAAACAGCTACTCTACTCTGGAATGCCAGAAAAATGGTACAGTTTGCTGCACTTACAGGTTTGGATTGGGGCTGTTCATTTTTCTAGACAGAAGCCAAGCAATCATTTAAAATCTGTAAAAGTATATTAAAGCAATGCCATAATAAAGCTACAAGGAAAAACATACTTGTATTGGCTTGATTAAAGCCACTTTCTTTTCTTACATGTTGGAACAACTTTGCATCATATATACTTGTATTTTCAAATTGCTCTGAGGGTAAACTATCATTAGAGAAACAGAAATCAGAGCTATACAGATAAATTGTCCTTATAGCTGTATTATGGTATCATTTTTATCATCTTCAAATACAGAATAAATGCTGAAGTAAATCAACATCCTAGATACAAGCAGATCATCTGTCAAAATAAGACAAGTTTTTGAATCCACAAATGGTAACACCCAACAGTAAATGAGTCCTTGTCAAAGGATTTGTATAAATAATTACTTTACTACAATAAGAATGCTCGTTTATTTACCAGGGAATTGCACACTCTTTTACAAGAGGATATTCATTGCTTTATAACCATCTGTCACTTCAGTTCTGCAAACACCACACCTCCCCCTCTCCTCAAATCTAATTAGTTTTGATTCATTCACACATTTTAAAATGATGTTACTGAAAATACTGAGAATGTTGTCTGATGGCATTAGCACAGTAACAAAAATGGAAAACAGTTGGCTGTCTAACCTAAAGGATGACATCTGTCCATATCTGCTTGCTCCTGGCAAAGTGTGTTGGCTAGTGAGATCATTAAATAAAAAATGCTTTGAGCTTCAACTTACAGGTAGTATAGCTTCCCTGCTGCAGGTAGAACTTGTTTCCTGTAGTCTATTCCAGAATCCAGTCGGATAGTGTTGCAATATTTCTTAACGTAGGAACAAAAGAACAGAGGCATTACTTCTCTTAAGCAGATGCTATGGATGTTAGAGATAAGTACAAAACATTTGGCTCCCCTGTCTGTTTACATGTGATCTATCAATCTTTATAAGTTAAACACACTATGGATCTAGTAAGTTACTTGGCTAGAAGGATTATTCTCCTGGATGAAAGGCTAAGTGGAAGGATACTTAGAAAAACACTGAGAATGTCCCTTTCATCATGGGGGCGGCGGAATCAGTATAGTTAGAGCAAAATAAATATTTTTAATACTCACACAGTAAGAAAAAAAAGAAAGAAGAGCAACAACTAACAGAGGATATTAATCAAAATCTGGAAAAAGAGATCTGTGTTCCAAATAACGCTTTTCTAGCCATTCAGATATAATCAGAACACCAAATGCCTGCATTGTTCACAATGACTTGAGTATACAAGCAGAGCCCAATTCCATGCATGTTTACATGAAGCAACACCTGTTGAGTTTAACAGGATTTGCTTTCAAATAAAGAGTAATATTTTTTAAAAAAAATACAGCAACTGCTAAGCTGAAGTTGTACAGGATGTGAAGTTGCAATACAATGTGCCAATGTAACTATTAGTAGGAAACTGACTTTTGTTTTCTCCAGTTGACCACAAACAAATTTCCATTTATAACAGAGAAAACTGATATTCTCAGGATCGCACTTTTGGACTCTGTGTGTGAGATGCTATTCCTGATCTGCAATAAGATCACTGTCATATGCTGGATATCTTGGCTGTATAGTAAGGACATGGTTTCCTAATGCCAGATGTCCTCTACTCAATATAATGTATTCACTAAAGCTACTCTTATCACTGGAACATCTGAATAATACAAATTATTTGGACAGGCAATTTTATAAATAAGGTTTTTGTAGTATTTGAAACTCCTAGACAAGGAAAATAGTTATTTGAAAAGGTGCTGTGGAATTACATACGTAGGCTAGTGAGAAAAAACGTTTACAGAAATCCACAAGGAAAGCATTTCCATACACTGTACAGTGTAAAAATAAATACATTCCCAGGTAAAGATAGACAGTATTAAACATCTACTAGTAAGTTCATGTATTTCAGGACTGTTAGAATTCTATGCACTCCTTAACACTTCATTACAAATTTGCCTACCTTCCATTCTTAATATTTTAAAGTTTTAAAGATAATAAGTCCTATGGAAACAATAAATGAATTAATTTGGTCTGCCTTTGGATAACTGACTTCTCCATCACAGCATTGATTAAAACCCACAGGCATGATTGCATTCCACACTCACTAATCACTGTAAGGGAAGTCTAATCAGCAGCTAAAGAACTTTTAACTGGAGTCGTTATATTTTAGTCCTTAATTTTCAAAGCCACAATCCGAACAGTTGGTTTACATTTAAAGTCCTGCTCATATTTTATCTGGTAGTATTAAACATCCTTCTCTTTAAAGCAGCCAAAGCTAGTTAAAACCGTAGCTATGGGTAATGCCAAAGGAATTACACAATAATAACATAAAGACTGTGACTTATTAACCTAATCAGTTTTAAAGTTAAGAATTATTCAGCTACAGTTGGCCCTCAACTTTTGCAAGGGTTGGGGTGCAGGATCCACGCAAAAGTAGAAAAAGAGTAGATAGCTCTAGCCACTCTCTCCCACAGAAAAACATGTACGCTACAGACTCTGCTGTTGCAAAAATCTCCTTTGTTGTAGTGATCCTTTTGGAGAAGAAAGATGAGGACACTGAAGGAGATTTTGTAGCAGCATCTCCATCTCTTTTCCTGCCAACAGCTTTTCCAGTTTCTACTGTTGCTGTTTTGGCATCATGATGCCTCTGCCAGACCTCCACAGGTCTCCAAGCCTTCTCCTAGAAAAGGCCCTAGATCTTTGCAGAGTGGATCACCACCACTGGCAGCAGCTTGTCCAGCACCACAATTCCTCTGCCTCACTCAGAGGCCCCAAGTCTTCTCCTAGAAAAGGCCCTAGATCCTCACAGGACTGGGACAGCTAGTCATTGCCATTGTCATCCTCCTCCTCCTCGTCTCCTTTCCTGCCAAGAAAACATGTAAGACTGGCAAGTGCCTGGTGCCATTTTTGGACAGTGTTTCATGATCTCCTTCTGAGGAGCAGTCACTGACTTCCAGGTGCACAAGTCCCTTTTTGGACAGTGCTTTACATTCCCTTGCTTCTTGGGAGCAGAGTTATTGACTTTCATGTGCACAAGTCCCTTCACCGCACATAGGTGCCAGGTGAGATGGACCAGCTGCTGCAAAAATCTCCTACAGTGTCATCAGGGAAGAGGTAGAGGGAGGAAGGCTTGGAGAGGGGGAAGGTGGAAGGCAGGGCCAGTACCCCCAAACTGCCATTCCACATCATTACAGTACAATATTATCACCATCTACACCTAGAGCTTTCATTGCTAGTTATGCTTGGGAACAATCAAATTTGTAAAGTTGAACCCACAAAAGTTGAGGGCTAACTGTACTCAAATTATTATGCCTTAGTATATGTATTTATGTATCAAAAAAAACAAACACTCTGAAAATACAAGTAAGGTAAGAAGTCAGACGTCAGACTTGTCTCTGCCTCTCTTTCTCTGTCTCTCTCATACATGTATTATCATAAAAGAAAAAAAAACCCTACTTTAGCTCAGAATGCTTTTTAATTTAGTCCTGCTGAGAAAAAAAACAGAAGGTCTATGGATGGGAAAATAATCCTAATACTCTTTAAAATAATACATCTACTGAACAATCACAGTTTAGTGCATATAACCAGCATAAATTGGCTGCAACACCTATAATCAAAACATATCATAACTGAAGTATTCTGAGGCCATTCCCACACTAGACTGTTATAGTGCTACTATTCCACTTTCAACATCCTATGGAATCCGGGGTTTACAGTTTAGGGAGGGGCATTCAGAATTTCCAGCCAGAAAGCTCTTTGGCCTCAGTAAACTACAAGCTCCAGAATTCTACAGGAGGTTGAAAGTGGAATAATAGCAATATAACAGTCTGGTGTGGAAATGGCCTGAGATATTATTATAAAGTAATAAACACAAGCAGACATGCCACATTCTTGCTTCTTCCATGCATGGAGAGGAGGGTGCAGAAATGCCTTTCACAGACTTCAGCATAAAACTTCACCCAGCATACTGCCTCTGTTGTGATGCTTCAAGCCAAAGCTCAGTAAGCCAAGCCCATCAGACATTAGCCTGAAGTATCCAGTAACTTGGTCCTGCTCATGCCACAGTGGTTCTTGTGGATATACAGACTGCTGGATGTTCCAGTGTCAACTGAGAAAGGGTTCAAGTTTACCAGAGATGACTTGATACAACATTACTCCTGTCATAGACCCTTTCCACACTACACTGTGATAGTGCTATTATTCCACTTTCAACAACCTGAGGAATTCTGGGGTTTGTCGTTTAGAGAAGGGCCTTTAGAATTATCAGCCAGAGAGCCGTTTGGCCCCAGTAATCTACAAACCTCAGAACGCCACAAGATATTGAAAGTGGAATAATAGCACTATAACAGTGCAGTGCAGAAATGACCCACTTGTTGGATAACTTAGCTAGTGTGTGCAGAATTCAGAGGATGCTTCTCCAAGCCTTTCAAATGACTTTAAAGCCTAAATTCATACAAACATGGCAGAGACAGCTAGAAAACCTGGTTCTTAGTTATGCTGGATTTCTCAGTGCAATAGTAGGTAGTCCAGACCCTACAACAAATTAGGTAAGAACAGTAAATCTTTCTCTTGAGTTTTGCCCTTGCATTTAAAAAAAAAGGGGGGAAACAGAAATATTTGTTAAAGTTCCACAAACAGGTAAACTAATGGGCAATAATCAATTACAGAAATGTTTAAGTCAACCAAAATTATAGTGTGTGAATGCTATATGAATTCTGGAACATGATGTCCTATGCTGGCTAAGTAAAATGGGAAATTTGATTAGGGATACATAAAGAGTGTGTGTGTGTGTGTATCCTCTCTCCTAACATGGGACCCAAGATGACTTATAACAAGTCTAAAACAAGATGCCTCACTGAAAACTCCAAGGAAATGATGAATAAAAATATAACAGCATGAATTAATATACCACCTCAAGCAACCAGTCCTTTGCAACAGGGGGCATTATCTTTGGGTGATGTTACCTGCCCTGGTAAATGACTGAGGGCTGCTCCAGCCATCCCATCATATCATCACCAATAGCTCAACATTTCACACTAGCCAGCCACTCCCAATTAGCAAAGAACACTGGGGAGAAGTTACAGGACAAAACTACTGTTTTTCTGCTGTTCTATTCTGCCATTGTAAACAGCTTTGGACATGGTTCACTGTGGAAAAGCAGAATATAATTAAACTGAGAAGGAAAATTATTATCCAAGTTGGTCTACTCTTTCTTGTTATGACACCCTAATTATGGTTCCTCAGTTCTGTCCTTTCACCCACTTGTAACAAGTTGGGATGGATCCAGCTGAAAAAAACCTTCCAGAGACAAAAGGGCTTTTGTTCAGCATCAGGAGCTTTTGATCCACTGGAGCTTTTCTACCAACTAAATGAAGGAGGAACAGTCTTCAGCAATTCCTTCCTCTTCCTGCAGTCCCTTACAACCCAAGAAAGTCTGCTTCAGGTAGTTTGGAAACCCTTCAGCACACTGGGGATATGGCACACAGGACTGCAGTTTGTGCATATGTGTGTGTGCATGTGCACATATAACTTCCTCAAGCAGAAGCAGTTTGAATTAAACTATATTGGAAGATGCTCCCATAGGCACAAAACTTTTGATCCAGCCCATTTTTTCCTTTTCTCTCCCAGATCCAATTAAATAGTCCCCTGTTCTAGTTTGTCTTTGGACCCCAATACTTTGCTCACTTCTACTGTTCTTAATTTGTAAATTTACCTCCCCATCCCAGACTCTGAGAATGCCCATTATTTTTTCACTCTAGATACTAGCCTATCTTTGGAACTTGACATATAAACCCATTCACCTCTCAGTTCAACAGATGGAATGTTTTGTGCCAATTTAGAGTACAATCTGAGTTGTAGGTTAAAAGCCTCTAGTAATGTAATAAAGAAATTGAAGTTTCTGATTTATTGCATAATCAAAGTCACAGAAAAGAGACTGGACTTTTTGCTCTGCATCCAGCAAACAATAGGAGAGTTCACACCGTATTATATTGTTTCCCCTTTATGAAATTAACCTTCTACAGACAGTGATGGATATGCTAAGGGTAGGAAGACAGGGTAGAGGCTGCTTAAAACAAAGATCTTTGCCTTCTGTATGAACAAAGACATATATAACCAACAGAAATAAAAAGGAATCATCTAGCACTTCTGCAGAATAAAAAAAACTTGGTCAAACTATTGTTCAGTATGCACTTAGTCTTTGTCTTCATGTTCAGATGTTGTTCAAACAGCAGACTTAAAAGAAAATAATGTCAATGAATCCTCCCAAGCACTATACATGACCTCTGGGGTAATTAGCAATCATTGAAAAGCAACAAGACTAAAATGTTCTATTCTTTATTACTGTCAGCTCTTATCTTGATCAGCATTTTAATAAAGATGGTTCGTTCCTAAGACAGTTCCATGAATCAGTCATAATTACATCCTGACACGCAGTGAATAGTAAAGCAATACTAAATATCACTTCATCAACCTTTCTAACCTTTATGCAAGTATTAACAGTAAATAATTTTTACACAATCCAACAACAGAAAATCTGCATATATCTTAGCTTTGTACAGACTCTACCCTAAGTGAATTTCCTGTGACCTACACCAGCAAAACACAATTGGGCATAATTATTCAGGCTCCTGAGATATTCAGGTGTTGCTTTTCTTGGAGTGTGCAACTTCAAGTACAAAAGGCTACTTGTTTTACATAATAAACCCTCAAAGGGTTAACTGAATCACTTATTTCCTTTCCCAAACATATCCTTGTAGCTGTAGAGATCTATAGCATGGCAGGCTGATGGTGAAAAACTGAGAGTGACATGCCTTTACACGAAAAGTTAAAAGTCCACATTTTCAAATACAAAATTGTAAATCTCAAATACATGTTGACATCTAAAGTTGTTGGATCTGATCCTATAGTCGAAGAAATAGAAAAAATGTATGCAGTAACTTTTCCCAATAATTGCAGTGTGAAAAATAATGTCACTTTTTAGTTAATCATTTTTGCTATACTCAATATTTTTAAAGCGTCCCAAACTACTGGAACTATTGATTTGCTCCTTATATTAGTCAGACATTATAGATACATATGAAAGAACATTATCATTGTCAAGAATCTCAACTGGAATATTACATTTATTTTTCAGCTTTAAGAAAAATGCTATTCTAATCTCTTAACTATAACTGAATAGTTCATACTTGTTTCACATAGTCCATAGTTGTAGCTAAAGATTTCAGCAGCCCCTAATGTGAGATTCTGTTGACAAAAACTATTCGACTAAAATAAAGTTACAAAGAAATTAAAGATCTTTCCTTTTCCCAAAATCTCTTCAGATATTTCCCTCTCTGGAACAGAAGTTACATGTAAACCAACATTTTGGTATTTGATGAAATCCTCTGTATTTATCCCTGAAAGTGTGTGTGTGTGTGTGTGTGTGTGTGTGTGTGTATTTCTCACTTAAAGAATATGCACACAGTGGTTAATAACAACTTAGGGTGTTCAAATAACTAAGCAATGTAAGACTTTCTGCCAGACAGAGGTGGCTACATTTTACGCTAGACCAAAAGAGACAGGTATTCAACAACAGGCCAAATATCTCAAATAAATTAAATTATTTTAAGGTAGTTCCATACAGAATGAAGTTTTCTCACTGTCTCTTTCCTTTAAAATCTGATTTGTATTACGTTCTTCAACATTAGCTGTTGCTTATTGCCAATGCTCCATAACGGGAAAGGGGAAAAAAGAAAGAAGGATTGATTTAAGAAACCAAATTTCCCAGAATAATAGTAGTTCAAAAATGTGATTAAGCAAAAGCTCAGGATGGGTTATGCCTAACTCTGATGAGGTCCATCCACTACCTCATTACCAATCACTGAAAACTTCTGCTACATTTTGTTTCAAGAGAATCCAACAGTCCTTGCTGTAAAGCGGACTGGGGGGTGCAGAGTCCATTCAGTCTTTCTGTATCACAACCATTATGTAAGAAGTATAAAACACTGCCTTTATGCTGCCAAGCCACAATGACTCCTCTCACATCAAAGCAGTTTCACCACTTGGGTTTTTTTCTTCCAAATTTATTCAAGCCAAGGGCAGGGAGACAACAATTCATACACGCTAATTACACCTAATTATCTATTCCTCCCCCCACCCCAACTTTCGGCCAGCATTACTCGCTATTTGGGTTTCTCACAACCTCCTCTTGCCCTGTCCATCCAGCTCAACAGTAAGTCTTTGAAGAAAACAGTTGTGGCTTTTTAGAATATTCACAATGTAAGGTTCAACTCAAATTAAACTATTCCCATTATTAGTTTTGACACGTCTTATTTGTTAAATATGAAGGCCTTTTGCTTAATTTGGCAAATTCCTAACATCTCTGCACGGAGAGAATTGCTGGTAACACCCTCTCCTGCAGGAGCTTCTCCTCACGCTTTCTTTTCATGATCTAAATGAAATGTTTATTGGATTAAAGTTCTTCTCTGCAGACCTCCATGGTGGCCTATGACAAAGCACTTACAAGCTTTATTAATTGGCTTGGACTTTTGGATTAGGGGATGGAGGACGTAAGGAAAAGACCTTATTTCACATTATATCATAAGCAAAGAAATTTACCATGCTAATTAAATGAATGTATCCCATTTTATGAAGAATATGATATTATGTATCTGTCATAGAATTTGAATCTCTTCTTTGAGTGAAAGAGTTAATTTGTTGAAACAGGGAAGACCAGAACCATTATCATTAAGATCAAGCTGGAAGAGAATGTAAGAGTTACTTACAATTATTTTACTATCAGGTGAGGTGGGTTTTGTTTTTTTTTAATGAAGATTTGTTAAGCAATAGTGTTGAAAAATTATGCTGTCACAATCACCTTGCTATTAAAAATTTAATTTAAACCAAATGTTAAAATCCTTCTTTGATTTTTGAACATCTGATTTTTTTTAAATACACAAAACATACATATATTTAGTGTGCTATTGACTTATGTACTAGCAGACATTTGTGAAGATGTATTAATATACACATCTTTGGGAGATCAAATGTAGGAGCTTATCATTTGAAATGCTTGAGACTTGGTTACATTAAAACATCCATGAAGTACAATCTGAACTCTGCCGTGGCATTGTATTACTGAGTGTATGTTTCCACATGTATATAGGCTTCCTCTTCCTTTTTCTAATGCTAAACACAGTTATTCACAATTGAACTGTATTGTAAATCCCCAAAGTAATCCATTTAATTAATACAGGAAAAAAGAGAAAGGGAGCGCCTACAACTTGCACAGCTTTGGAAAGAAAGAGTCTTCTATTTAGGACTTGCTTGGGTACTTACTAAGAAGGGAAACAAAAGGCCTAACATCTTCAGTAATGAAAAAGTCAATTGATAAGTGAAGACATCACAATATCAAAGACTTAATCCCAGCAATTCTAACTCAGGTGACAGCTCTGCAGAGGTCAGGGTGCTGACACTGACCACAAAAGCAAGTTTCAACTATTCAGTGTACTGAAAGCTATTAGGCTATCGCAGCATTAGAACAGAGCTAACTGACAAATCAATTTAATCACCAAGATGACTTTTTTTTCCCCAAAGAAATTGTCAACTGACAAATCCGTGGGCTCCTAACACAGGTGGCCTGACAAAAGCAGAACACATAATCAAAGACAATTTATATCTCCAAAGTGGTGCAAAAATGTGCACATCCCTTCATTTCAACTGCTTTGAATTTGCTCAGTTGTGGGCATTTGGCCCCCTTAGTCCAACACAGTAGTGGATGGCAGCTGAATATTCTTAATAATGGCAATGCATTTGTGGCTCAAATAAATGAGCACTTAGGGAAGTTAAAGGCAATAAAGCAATTTTAAACAACTTAATAAGACAATTTCATATACATTTACTTAGAAGCAAGTTCCATCAAAGTTTAACTTATTCACACAGAAATGTACAGCTGTACATGTGCTGCTGCAATTGTTAACAAGCTCTATGAAGAATCTCAGTAACTGACACATTTGTTCATATGAAATTAGATTATGGTGTATGCAAAGAAGCATGAAATTAATCAAAAGCACTCTGAAGGATCAGGGCATGGTGCTTTGGACCCCACACACAGAAGCAGGAAACCTAAAATGCAAGCTCAGGCTTAGTGCAGAGAAAATTAAACAGAGAATGTTTACTTTTCACTAAAATAATTCAGGCGTGTACATATATTCCTATTGATTTCTGTGGCACTAGAGTGATTAAATGTTTATGAAATGGACATTTGCACCGTCTTAAGAGATTCAGAACTTACATAGGGAATGTATTGCCTTTGATTTCTTTCTACCGAAGGAAGATAGTCTACATTATTTTAAAACTTCACCTCTTTCATGTAATACTGATTTTACATGAGCAAATTCCAGCAAAGAACCCATTTTTAAGGTGGAAATTTGAATATCTTAAAGAATGGATCATGCCCAGTATATATTGTTTGCTTGGTCTGTTTTTTATTGACCATGAACAAATTTAGATATTTAGATCATTTCAAATATAAGCTAATAGCACCTATTCCACTGAACCTAAAACAGGAAGTGTGTGTGCATATTCCGGAAGAGACGAAAAGAAACTCTTTCCCATAATTTGCACAATTAAAATTTTGAGTAAATTATAAAAACACTGGGTTACTGTAAAGAAGGGCTTCACAGACTATCTGATGGCAATTTTCTTCTATTGCACCACAGCCTAGTATCATTGGCTACAACTGTCTCTTTCCTGGAGATTCGCCATGGACCAGCAGCGATGGCTTGTGAACCAGCACCAGTCCATGGACCACCACTTTGAGTAGCACTACTATAAAGGACATAAACAATCAAAAATTAGAACGGGGTACAGATGCTTTATAATGTTCATTTGTTTCTAAGGGCTAAATTCAATTATTATTCCTAACTAAAGTAGATCCATTGCGTCAACGGAACTCACCTAAGTGTTGACTTGCCAGGTTTGGGACTCAGATTTAGCCCCAGATGAATTTTTATTGGGGTCCTGGGCAAGTATCATTGAAATGAACCAGGGTTAAGCAGTCATAGTATCTGCTTCTCTTGCTATTTCCTGTGCCCTTGTAAAGCATATGTAGCCATGAAAATTGGCAATTCACAGCGAATCCACACATCAATCAATTCTTCACTATGAGACAACGCTAAGAGACAACTCTGAATAATAATTTGCTAAGGTTTTTTTTAGCAGTCATAACTAAACAGTAAGGATTTATCAAAATTATTTACACAATTAACTTCATAATGTTTAAACTCTAATTTTGATTTCTGGTATACATGATCCTCTAACTATGGGGATAGGAGAGGTGGCAAGAATCTCATTGTTATTGTTGTTGTGTGCTTTGAAGTTGTTTCTGACTTACGACAACCCTAAAACAAACCTATAACAGGGTTTTCTGGGGTTGAGTGTGTCACCCAGTCTCACAGCTGTTTGTACAGCATGACCCCTGTATCCACGGGGAATTGGTTTCAGACTACCCCGTGGATATGGAAATCTGCGGATAGTACGGAATGCCCAGGTCTGATCACGATGGGCCCTGGGCCCGCATCTGGAGGCAGGAAAACAGCAGGCAGCGTGATCCCATGCTGCCTGCTGTTGCCCTCCAGCCACTACAGCAATTGGGCCCTGGGCCAGTGGCCACCGTGGTAATCGGGCCCTGGGCCTGCGACCACCACAGCAATCAGGCCCTGGGCTTGTGGCTGTTGCAATGATTGGGCCCTGGGCCTGCGGCCACTGTGACAATTGGGCCCTGGGCCTGCATCTGGAGGCAGGAAAACAACAGGAGGCACAATCCCCTGCTGCCCACTGTTTTCCCACTGGGAGTTGTGGCGATTGGGCCCTGGGCCTGTGGTTGTGGGTCCTGGACCTGCAGATGCCGCGACTATCGGGCCTTGGACCTGCGGCTGTTTTCAACCACGGATAACTGAATCTGCGGATATGAGGGTCATGCTGTATTTCTAAAAGTGAAAAACAGAAATATATTGACTAGGGGTACCACTCTTCTCAGCTCCCTCAGACACACTCACTGTCCTCAGGAAGATGAAGTGTGCAATCAGCTAACTAAAATGAAGACTTCGTTCTATTCTTATAGCAAGTTTCCTTTTATTCCATTACTCTGTGATCCAACAAAAAAGTAAGATTTCTATATTCATAAATACCACTGATAAAAAAAATACCAATCCCTACCTCACCCACCACAATCGGATTAGTGCATATAATATTAATAAAAATGCTCCCCAGAAATATAAACAAAATATTTTTGCAATGAAGATGCTCACCAGCAAGCAAGAACAAATCCCAGAGCTCTCAAGAAGCATGTCTTTTCTTACCTTTAACACAGCAATGAATGGAACAAAGTTAGCTCTCTGGAGTCCATTTTTATAGAGGTCTGAAAAAAAACACACTAGTATTATCTTTGCCATGTTCATTCACTAAAATTGTCATTCAATATTAATTCTCCCTGATTACTAATTTCATCAAAATTATTACTTACTCATTAAAAATAAAATTCTCCCACATAGATTTGATTATTATTACATTTATATTTAAAATATAAATATAGATGTACTTAAATCGACTTTAATTATTATAATACCATTATTCTCAAAGTAAAAGGAATGAAACTGACTATGATATTAACTATGATGTTGACTGTTCCATTGACTATAGCATCTGCAATTCCTTTTCCTATTGACTATAGTGCATTTATTTGTGTAATCTAAAATAAAAATAAAAATTCTCAGGAGCTCTGAGGGCCAAAAATGGGGGGGCACTTGTTCTATTACACAGAACAAGAAATAAAGGAACGAAGAAGGAAGAATATTTTCAGTCTTTCTTGGTATTTTCTGAGGCCTCAAAGAAAGTCTCAAAAAGGCTATTCAAACAAAAGCTAGATTAGAATCTCTCATGATATACAAGTGAAGTAAACAAACAAGACAGATATTGCAAGAACTGTCCTAACCTACCCTCATCTGCATGTACTTCCATCCCATTTTTCAACTAACCACAATTTAAATATGTTCCCTAATATAAGAAAACTATGGTTAACCCTACACATGGTGAAAACTGAGTCAGCTTCGGAAACTATTGTTTCCATTAGGCACAAGTGAAGTTAACTGTATTTTTATGGATTCAGAGGTCAAAGCAATCTGCATCTGTTTTTCAAAAAATGAAAACAGAAGCTTCTACTCTCCTTCCTGTGACTGGCTAGGTGAAGAGATCATACAAAGGAGGGAGGGGCTAGGACAGCTTTTTTTGGACTGCACCTTCCAGAATCTCTCAGCTAGTATAGACACTGGCCAGGCAGCCTAGGGGATTTTTCTGAGAGTTTTCATCCAAAAAAAGAAAAGAAAAGAAACTTTTCTAACTTTCTTGTATGGCATGCACTAAGCTAAAATACCATGTGCTTTGATTCTGGGGTCATTAAATCCCTATCCAGGTGTTACTTAGGTCTGAATTAATATGCAGTGAAGCACCTTGGCCTCATCCCCTCCACTGTCACTTCCCGTACGTAGAAAGTGACAATCCTGAAGAGAAATTCCTGTTTGTGCAGACAGATACAAACAGAAACTCTTGCACTTCAGATACATTACTTTCCACATGAAGGATGTAATGCTGGAGAAGGCATGGCCTGGTGCTTTCCTACTGTCATTTTGATTCAAACATGGTAGGTAATTCCTGAGTGAGGCTGATATAGAACATCTGGGTCACAGAAATCAGCACTCTTATTCTTCTTTATTATCTGCAATTACATTGTAACATACAGGCAAGCTGCAATTTGTGTTGCCCCAATTTACAACATTTCAAATTACAATGTTTCTCCAGAAATAAGTTAATAAATTAAAGTCTCACCCACAAGGCATAGCTCTCCCGGCTTGACCGTGCAGTGAAGTGAAACAGGAGAGCAAAAAACAAGAAGCAAGAAAATGTGGGAGGTAAGGCAGGAGAGCAAGGCTGTTTGGCATTTCGACATGGAGTTTTGAGCTATAGGAAAAAGTGACTGGTTTGTTTTTCTTTTATCTACCGGTACCTAGGCTTGGGGAGGGGTAGAAAGCAATTAGTGGCTTGGAGTTGCTGGAAGGAAGGAGTCTCCTTTGCCTGTTTAGAAGGGTGTGAGGGGGAAGAAGAAACTCAGATCTTGCCATCATTTAGAGGAAGTTTCATTTGTCTGGTTAAAAGAGATGCATGAGGGAGAGGAAGAAAATAGAGGTTTTGGAGTCTTTGGAATCTTAGTGTTTTGGGTAGCTGTAAGAGGTTTCCTTTGCTTGCTTAGGTGGGAAGCAAGCAACTGGAGTCTGTTTTCTTCACTTGGCAAGCCTGCTGGAGGATATGGGCTGTATTTCTCTCTCCTGAAGCGTGTGTTCTCCACTGGGATGGCTACTAGAGAAGGTACAGCAGAGGACACAGTTCTTACTAGTTGCTCTCCATGTGTTTCTCTGGGGAACTGTTGGAAAATAGCCAACCAAGTTCACTTGGGCTCAACAACTGCTACCTCTTCTCATTCCTCTGAAGAGCATCTGCACGTTTTTTGAGGTTGGCAAGGTAATGTCTGATGTTTAATGCATTGCACCTTTTTAAAACTGATGACAGGCTGAGTAAAATCACTAATTTTATGGCTATGTCTCATCTGCCACAACGCATCTCCCTGGCCTCTAATGATTCCCTATAGAACTGGCTTGCCCGACTTGTATTAGTCTCAGTTTACAGAGCAAGCCTAAGAACACAATCTCAACATAAATCAAGATTCCCCACCCCCCACCTTGCACATACTCAGTCCCATAGGTAACAGCCCGTATCTCCCTTACTATGGAACTCTCTTTCACTGAAAATACATCAGCATTCAGTCCCAATAGGATTTCACAACAGTT
The DNA here is from genome assembly GCA_948474755.1 of Ctenosaura bakeri. Lineage (NCBI taxonomy): Eukaryota > Metazoa > Chordata > Lepidosauria > Squamata > Iguanidae > Ctenosaura > Ctenosaura bakeri. The sequence goes on along the minus strand of CAOLHI010001713.1, from coordinate 215,939 downwards.
ATAAAACACACTCAGGTGAGTCGGCTTTTAGGGCCAAAGATAAAGCTGAAGGCGGAATAGATTTAGCATGACAATTCGTGTTTTTATCGTTGACGTTAGATAGCCTAAACCTAAAAATGAAAAATAATATTAGAATTGAGGCCATATGTATGAATGATTGGTTAATAACACATTTTTATACTTCTCTGTATAAATCTCTGTACGAATCTGTGTGTCATTGTCTGTTGTATCTAGATTTTCTGTGTAATCTGGGAGACAAAAATGAACATTTTCACTGTAGTGAGAACTATCTCCTTAAATACTTTATTAGCATGTAATAGTTATGATGGGCAGCTTCTCTACATTAGAGTTACTCACAATTTCCCTATGAGATGCCAACACTTGCTACTAATATGGGCTGACTGGGAAATACAGCTACTACTAAATACATCCAATAAAATTCCATGCTATCAGATATCTACTGTACAGGAAGAGGGAGATGGAAGGAGAGTTCTTGAGAAATCAAAGCCAGAGCAATTTTAAGTAGTTTCAAAACTGAGCGCAAATACAAACTTAATTGCATATTCCCAACATAGAATTATAGAGGAGGAAGAGATCCTGTCCAACCCCTTGACATGCAGGAATACACAATCAAAGCACTCCCAACAGATGGCCATACAGCCTCTGTTTAAAAACTTCCAAAGAAGGAGATTCCACCATACTCCGGGGCAGCATATTCCACTGCCAGGAACTTCTGACTGTCAGGAAGTTCTTCCTGAGACTCACATGGAATCTCTTTTCCTGTAGTTTGAATCCATTGCTCCTTGTCCTAGTTTCTGGAGCAGTGGAAAACTGTCCGTTCCCTCTTCAATATGATATCCTGTCAAATATTTTTAACCTTCTGTTCTACAGACTAAACATAACCAGCTCCCTAAGCTGCTCCTCATAGGGCATGGCTTCCAGACCCTTCACCATTGTGGTCACCCTCCTCTGGACATATTCCAGCTTATCAATATCCTTCTTGAAATGAGGTGCTGAGAACTGGACACAGTATTCCAGATGAGGTCTGACCAAAGCAGAATAGAGTGGTACTATTACTTCCCTCAGTCTAGATCAGGGCTTTCCAAATGGTGTGCCATGACATGTTAGTGTGTTGTCTGAAGTGTGTAGGTGTGTCGCCTACAATCTTGGAAATGTGTTATTATTTATAAATCATATATTTTTAAAAATATATGAAAAGTTTTCTTGAGGCATGTTCTGTCCCCATACATTTTGTTATTACTATTTATGTATGTGTCTGAATCTCTTACAAGGAGTTAGTTCAACCTCTGGTTTGCCAGTAAAACTGAATTACTTTGTCGCAAAATGACGCATGTCTAAAAAGTGTGTCACCAACATGAAAAATTTGGAAAGCTCTGATCTAGACACTATCCTCCTATTGATGCAGCCTAGAATTGCACTGGGAGTTTTTAGCTGCCACATCACACTGTTGACTCATGTTTAGCTTGTGATCTACTAAAACTCCTGTTAGTGCCACTGCCAATTACAAAGTGTTAGTTACAAGTCCAAATAAGTATTTGTGGGGTCATTTATTCTTAGAGAAATGGTCTGATACTGGTACTGGCAGAGACTGTTTCATCTTCACCAAGAGGTCATTGTGTGGTCCCGTAAGATTCTGCTTCTATTTTGCTGTAAATTTCAGGCTTCATTTCTTCGCAGATGACGTCAATACAAATTGATATGCTACTTCGTAATGACCTAGAACTCTGAAATAAGGTATGTGCATAGTTCAAGGTGGCTGAATTCTATTCAGATCTGAAAATGGGAGATTTATACACCTCTCTCTCAAAGTGGAAGACTTCATCACTATATGTGTATGGTACTTCAGTGCACCAAGAAAGCTGAAATTTGATATGAAACATACTGATTGCTTATAAAATTTAAAAAGAGATTTTATTCCATCTATGTCACTGCAAGAGACATGATGCTCATCTTACAATAAAACACAGAGCAAGACAAACTACAAGAATAATGAGTTGTAAGAAATATACTTACTTGCAGCAAGTTGGTAACAAGAGTGTAACAGTTACATTACAGAAGGAACATAAACCATTTTATTGGTGTTACAAGTAGCAGTTAATAGTTACTTTTAAAAGTATCTAATTTAAGGCATTTTAAAAGCATTTTAACAGGATTCTTCTACAGTGTTATACAATTCCTTTATTGTTCCTTTTTTTAAAATAAACGGTTTATGTAAGTTTTTTTAAAAAGCAAAGCAAAAGCAAAGCAATGAGTTATCCATCATGTTACTTTTTCAAAACCGTGAAACAAATAATGATTATGAATTATCTGGTAAACTCTATAGGCAGCAATGGAAACAAATTACTTTTAAAAAGTAATTTTCCATGCACCACAAGTCAGAGGTGTGTTCAAATGTTGTAGCCAGTTGCAGCCTTATTTTGGGGAGTAGCCAGAAGTATAAATATATAGTTATAAAATGCAAACTTTATCACTAGCCTGCATGTGAGATTCCTGGAAAAATAATGACCCAATATCTGTTCATTTTTCCTTCAGTCTCCAATTGACATTTACCAAGAATCTAAACAAAAGGACCCAGTGCTTCATGCAGTCTATGGATGCTTAACCCAGAGAAGATGGTTGAAGCTAGAAAGCCTGATCAACTTAGATTACAACTACCAAGACTGCAGTATGAGGCTCTACAGATCTGTATGTGGGGGCAAAGGTCACATTTACTGATGGCTGTGAAAATTTACAAAGCCTTTGCACTTTTCTTGTTTTTTTTTAATTGTTTCTAAAAAAAAAATTATGCTAACATAATCCACTGGCAGGACTGGTGATGTAAAAAAGGATGGGGGGGGGCAAGTTGTTATGTTAGCTCAAAATCAGAAAGACAAAAAAAGTTATCCAAGGCTTTGTTTAAATATGTGCATGTGACAAACATGCCACAGAGATACTGCAATGCTTGTCAAAAACAACTAACCACAGAGGGGCAGGCACTGCCCCTTCCAGATACCAAAAACCTAAAGGCTTTACCTAAATGAACCATTTTTTAAAGTTAATAATATAGCATGCTTATTTAAATGTTTCCATTGTCAACTACTAAAATTAAGGAGCTGAAGGGAAGAGTTTATTTCTTTTTAGAAAGTACTTTGCTTGGATGTTCACTATTCTGTGGTTCTTTGGAAACTTCAATGTGAAGCATGCTTTCAAGACTAGTCTTCTGTCTGATCCTGTAAGTGTCTCTGCTCTGGATGTGACTTACCCAATGGTCTATCTTTCTTTATCTTGAACAGATACTCTAAGGAAACATCGGAATTTTGACTTAACTCTTGTCTGGTTCTTGAACCCCTCGTCAGTAGTTTGACAGCTTTTAATCCCTTCTCTTGACCACTCCCTGGTGTTTACTAATTAAAGATCTAACAAGACTGATGTGATAATGGGTGGTTGGCCTGGTAGAGGGCAGGGAGGCAAGACAGCAACTTTTGCCATCAGTAAGGCTGAACTTTTCCCTACCTCCTCAGCATTGCAATGATCAGATGCCTCCTGGAGCTATAGCTCTGCCTTACAACTCTAGGTTTGGGCAGTGTTCAGGAATGCTTTTCACTAATGCCACCTGATGGGAAGGATGGACCCGTTTTCAGGCTGCTAAGAATTATTCATGCTTTCCTAATCTCAGAGTGAGACTTACTGGAATGCTGCATTTATATAAAGCTGTATTCTTTTCAGTACAGAAACTTTAGTTGGCACAGTTGGCAGCATGCCTCTTGGCAGATCTAGACTGTTAGGAGTAAGTTCTGCCAATTTTTCAGTATCTATGCTGACTCTCTATTACCAACAGATCATAATTTTGTGTTCATCTCTACAACACTTAGCAGTCTAAGTCTAATCAAAAGAACATGGCCACTTTCTGTAAGAACATATAATCCCAGCAAATATGTCTTTCGCACATACTACCTGCTGATCAAATGTATACATGCTGTCAACAGATGCCTCAAACTGTGCAAGTCCTCTCTCCTAGAGACATGGAGTAGCTCGAAGCTGAACACTTTTGCAGATATGCTATGTATGTTTTAAAAATATATATATTTAAAGCTAAACTAACTCTGATATAACTCCAAAAGGACCTTGATCAATTGGCGAGCTGGGTCAAAACTAATAAAATTAATTTGAACAAGGATAAATGTAAGGCACTACATCTAGGCAGAAAAAATGAAATGTACAAATATAGCACAGGTGACGCCTGGCTTGTAAGCAGTACACATGGAAAAAGATCTAGGTCTAAGATCTTAGTAGATGACAAGTTAAACATGAGTGAACAGTATGATATGGCAGCTAAAAAAAAGCCAATGCAACTCTAGATTATATTAAGAGGAGTACAATGTCCAATGGGAAGTAGCAGTATCACTCTATTCTGTTTTGATCTGATTTCACTGGGAATACTGTGTCCAGTTCTGGGCAGAATACAACATGAGAAGGAAACTGACAAGCTGGAATATGTCCAGAGGAGAGTGACCAAGAAGATCAAAGGTCTGGAAACCATGTCCTATGAGGAAAGTCTTAGGGAGGTGAGTATGTTTAGCTTGGAGAAGGGAAGGCTGTGATCTCTAAACATCTGAAGGGACATCATATAGAAGAGGGAGGGAGCATTTTTTTTCCTGCTGCTCCAGAGACTAAACCATCAACCAATGGATTTAACTTACAAGAAAATAGATTCCACCTAGATATCAGAAAGAGCTTTTTCACTGTAAGATCAATTTAACCATTGAACAGATGGCCTTGGAGGCTAGGTGACTCTCCATTTTTGAGGTCATAAAACAAAGACTGGATGGCCATCTCTCAGGAGTGCTTTATCTGTATATTCCTGAATGGCAGAGGTACGGACTAAATGGTCTTTGTGGTCCCTTGCAATTTTATGATTCTACAATCAATATGTAAAATCTGGTGGATGGAGCCCACTAGCAATATTGAAGCTAAACAAGCTGAAAAGTAAAATAAAAATAATGGGGATTATGTGTGCAGGAAGGTGAATTTCTCATGACCAGTGGTCTGTTGGGACTCTTATTAAGCTGCTGGAGTTTCCCCCTCAGTTATTTCACACAGTGATCTATGAAACTGTGAAGTCAAACTTATGGGACTTCTTCTAGGCATTTTTAAACAGTGTAAAGGGACTGAGTGGTTGTGACAATCAGCCTGGAAGTAGGCACAGCCGTAACCTGGTAAATCATAAATTCCCCTCCCTTCCCACCATTTCAAGTTTCCATGCTCACCGTCACTATCCCATAATATAAAGCTAGAGCTTAAGTAGAGTCATTTTGGCAGACTACAGGAGGAAGTGTTCCTAAACTTACTTTTTTACGTATTGTAGAAACTGCTGTTTCACATAACTCCTGAATCAAATCTATGATAACATAGTAAAGGCCTTACTACAGTGTCTATCTGTAATTGGTAACTGAAGCATTAGTAAGGGTTCATTTATATGTATGTGTGTATGTACCTCCTCAGGTCACCCCTCTACCTGTCAGCTCTAAAATGTTGAATGACCTTCCAGAGCAGAGCTGAGGGCAAATAGAAGTGGGGGAGGGAAGATGTTCTAATGCAAGAGCAGAAATCCTCTCATGCAATGCTAGATGTCACCCTGAGAAACCCCTGTGATACAAAGATAAAAAAAGCAAACTATACTGCAGAAAATAACAGGATCGAGCAAATGCACACAGATTTAAGTGTAATTTCAGTATTTATGTACTATATTGACAATATTTACTATAAAGCTCACCTATACACAAAAGCCTATGTACATATTGATTGTGTTTCAGTAATACTACTGCTGCAGATTTTTTTCCTTCTTTTTGGTCCTCTACAGAAATGTTTTTAAGAAACAAAAAGTAAAGTGTTTCCAAAGAAAGTTTTGCTTCTTTTTTAAGCCTTTAATTAAGAACAGAGATGAAATGTGCTTTTTCTGTCTTCAGTTTATTACAAATGCTTGTATATTGTTTTAAACTTTCAGTCAAAGTTCACTGGAAAAAAAAAACAGATTTTCATTTTACTTCCAGGAGCACTCAGCAATTTTCCTTATCTGTCAACTCTGATTTGTTATTACATGTCTAGCTACAGCCGTTCCAGTTTCAGTTTTCTACATGCTTGGTCAAACTTCATTGATGTTGGGGCTTATATTCAAGAACATTTTTATTTTCTATGGATATCTATCTTGTTTCTAATTTATCAAGCATTTGTTATTATTTAATCCATGCTCCCTCCAAGTAGTTCAGAACAGGATGTATGATTCTCCCATATACTCCATTTTACTCTCAAAACCTACCAGCGAGGTACAAGGAGATAAAGACTGTTTAAATCACTCAAGGGACCTTTATGGCTGAATGGGCACTTGAACTCAGTTTCCACCCTGCAACCTGATAACCACACCACATATAGAATTCATAGATAGAATTCATTTTTTCAGTCCATACTCCCCCTCAAATGTCAACAGTATTACCAGAGATACAAACAACTACTGGGGAGAAAGGGACACTTTCATAGCCATGACTCCATCCATCCTTGCCTTTCTCTTTGCTGCAGCTTCTGCTTCTTTTCTAATTGTTATTAGCTCTACAACACTAAAAACAGGAAGAATGGGTGAGATTTAATGCAGTCACTCCATGAGCTGAAAGAGCTTCCATTTCTGGAAGCAAAATTGCACTTTGCTTTTGACACTGTAATTCTTCTTTAGTTCATGGTCCAGCTACAATTGTATTTGATCTTTGCTATGCTGCTTTTGAGGCATGACTATATCGCTCACTTCCATGTTTTAACAGAAACCAAGAAAGTGTTCCATCTGTGGCATAGCACAAAATTATAAAAAAATAATTGTAGCAATAACAGAAGATACTGTATTTAGTTAGAAAGTGTATACATGTAAAGCTAGCTTATGAAGTCATTTATTAATGAAAAAGGGCATTACCAACATACTATTTGTTTTTACCTTCTGGTGGCCTGTTGGATGTTGCCACAACAACAACACCGTTATGGAACAGGTTTTCAAAAAGCTGTTTGAGAATCATGGCATCAGCAATATCTGTGACCTGTATAAGACAACAACACCGTCATCAAAGCCTAGTTATGACTTGTGCCATTAACAGCTCTGAAGCCGGCTTTGGCAGTTAAATGGTGGAAGATGCTAAATTACTACTTGCAGGAGAAAAGGGGAGGATAATTAACAAGCAGAGAGTGTGTTGCAATCTTTTCAAATATTTCAGTTCTTTATTGCCGAGCCTCATCACTTTTTAACAAATTGCTAAACAATTCTGTGTTAACTTCCATTCTAAAACTACAGGTGGAAAACACAGAAAAACAAAACAGTTTTAAAGGCCTAGTTAATTGGAGCATCCACACAACTTCCACTCCTCAGTAAAGATCAAGAAAAAAAAATATACACCAGCTGCTTTACATTTCTATTACCTTTCAGCAAAGGTTCACAGAGGTGACTTTAAATGGTCATGGAACTTTTAGGAAAAAGGACAAGTAGCCAAATATACATAATCAGCTGCTGTTGAAAATAGAATGATATGACATAGATACTATTGTGCAATTGTTGCACAAAACAATTCAACAGATGGCCCATCACAAAAAATAAGCAATTTCATTGTTCTTTTTAAGTGCCTTCTATTACTGTCCATGAATAATCAAAAAGGCACTGCAGTCAGTTCCAGCACAGTCAGCCTCTTCTAACCTTCACAGACACAAATCATTCTCGCTCTTTCTCTCTCTCTCTCTCACAGACACAGACACAGGCGCACACACACACTCCAATAAACAGCAGGGGCAACAATTAATAATGAAAAGAAACTTTTGTCTCAGAATTTTCACTTTCCTGCTTATTGTTCCTCAAATTATTACAGCTGTGCATAAGATACTATATTATATGCAGAATTTCATTTAAACATGTGAACTTAAACAATGGAGGAAAAGAGCTAATAGAAGAGCGGGTATGAAAAGAGGTACAAATGAGAATGGTGGTGGGAAGAACAACTGATAGCATTTCTGAAATCAGAGAAACATTTGCCCACAGTGCCTGTGGATGGCTTCTTTTTTTAAAAAAAAAAAAAAGCATGTGTGATGCATCAGCTTTTAAATTATACCTCTGGAAACAGCTCTGCCCAAACCAATTTACACACAGTTTTAGGACTTCAGACTACTGAAAAAAGTGTGATCACTGGTAGCTGCACATACAGAAGGGCAAACTCTATCCTGGCATACAATGAAGTGAAGAGTAGGGATCTTTGGGTTTGCCATTAAGAAACAGACACCAAATAGTTACAGTATCCAAAAATCAATGCAACTGGTCCCGATAAGATCACTGAAAGAGGCAAAGGAAAGAGAAGAAGAAATGTGTACCCTCCTGCTAGTTAAGAAGGAAAGTATGCCCTCCTCTAGGTTTAGAAACAGAGGCAGAAAATGTCATATACTTGGATAATCCAGGTTTACAAAAGGAAGACTTTAATAAGGCACAACACTGTGGTATATTAAACTATAAAATATAAGCAGGAGGAATGGGATGAGAGCCACTCACTTGGTGTTTTGATGCTGCAGAATTTGAATCTCTTTACCTACCAAAATAGATTTTAAAAAAAGCTACTCAGTTTTAAAAAGCAAGAGTCATTCTGTATACTTGGATGCCAATTTATGTCCTTTTGATCCTGTATAGCTTGGAAGGGAAGACAAAAGTGAAAGCATTCTCAAAGCTCAGGTTCTTACTGTGCCCAGCATTCATTATAGACAGGAACAAAAGAAAAGGATACAAATTACCAATAAGAGGGATTTGCTAATGGAGTGAATGGAAAAAATTCATTAGCATTGATGAGGAAAGATTTTTATGACCTAGACTTGCTTTCTTTTCACTTAAGTTTTAAAAAAATGTTAGTAATGTATGTGTCTAGCGCTTGAAGCTCAGTTATCTTCTGATTGGTACCATTTGTTATAATGAATGACAAACATATGCATGTAAGAAATAATTACTATTACCACAAAAATAAGATTTTAACAGTGCAATCCTAGATATGCTTACTCAGTAGCCCCACTGTATTCAATGACACTTACTCTCTTGTGTGTGCGGATTATAGCCTAAATTGTTTTATTACTTGGTTTGAATAGCTTTGGCTGGCTTGTTAGCACTGCCTAAAAATGCTTTTTTTTAACCAAACGTAAGATACAGAGAGTATCACATTCTATTTATATGTGATTATTGGTTCCATAGGTTAAGTATTCTAATTTTTTTATCATTAAGAAAAATGAAGAATACTTGATTTATGAACAGCTTAATTGTTTGTTTTTAGGAATATAGGAGCATGACAGAAGACTAAGGGCAAACATAGACATAATACAAAGAGAGCACTCACTGCTGATCCACGAGTCCCAGGATGAGCCTGGCTTCCTCACAGCTTCACAACTGAAATGACAGACGTGCATACCAGTGAACTGAACGCTGGTTTAGCCGTCAGTCTAGCTCTCCCCACCACCATCCTATGCTTCAGATGGGCTATGTATCCTTATTATTATTATTTTAAAACATGACCATTGAAGATTCACATATTTATTCACAACATTTTTATAAATTATTAAAAAACAATTCTTTATAAAACTGCAAAACTGTTTCAGGGATTGGAAGGAGGAAGTTTCTTAGTGATGTCATGAGCATTATTCAATCAACCACACAGAGTTTCTCTCATAACAGTTGCAGGACTGCTTCTTCCCTTGAGCCTAAAGAGAAGCAAATATATTTTGAGTCCAAATTTTGGATTAACTGCAGTGAGGGTACTTCCACTCTTCTCTAGATGTTTTATACCTGCCTTCAAACCAAGCAAACCTCAGTCTTCTGACCTGTGAAAAACAGACTGATCCCCAGAGTTTAAAGAGTGTCACACTAAACCATAGCATGCCAAAAAAACCTGGCTCCTGTCTAATACAACTGAGCCCTGTTTGAATATATAACATGGGGTAAGCAAAGTGCAACTTCCAGATGTTGGACTGCAGCTTGCAGCAGTCTTGCCCTCAGCTAAGCTGTGCTGTGCTTTTGCAGTCCAACAATATTCGGAAGGCAACAAGTTGGCCACCAATGACATACAATCATAAAAGGAGGAAATGAATCAGGAAGACTCCATACACACTACATGAAGATGTGACAAAGAAGTCAAATAAGGACTGTTTTTTCCATATGATTCACGTGCAGTTTCAGAGACATTACCAACTGCCTACACCAACTTCTCTAAACAGCAGCTGATCATAAACCAGAACACATCTCAGCAATCTATAAAACAGAGAAAGAGGAACTGACTTGCTTTGCCTTACTCTACCAGTACAGTAAAAGACACCAGAACCATCCCACAAGGAATAGAGTCCAAATTTTCAGATTCAGTATTATAGCACCTCAGTTAAAAACAGAAGAAGGGGAGAATTGCTTGAACTGAATGGCGAAACAGTAATTTCATTCTAGCTGTGATCTTTGCATCATATTCCAGCCTGCACTAAGGCAAGCAAATCAGGCTAATGAAGTCTTGCTTCATTTAGGAACATGCCCTTTCCCATATACTAATGCAAGAAACTTTTTTTTAAAGAAAAACACCTCACCTACATTTTAGCTATTATGTATGTTGTTTCATTTGAAACAAAGATATTGGAGCTGAACATAGGTTTCCAAAAAAAGCCAAGAGGAATCCTTCAGTCTTTTGAATACTGTCAATATACATTTCAGCTAATCATGTTATATTTGCTTAACATTTCCAGCTATGCAATTTATAAATAATAACTGAATACAGCTATTTAAGAATTATGGTACTTATATTGTTTTATAACAGGAGGCTAACATGAATTTTGATAACTGCCTTAAGAATTTTTTCACTATAGGTCTACTATATAACTACATGAACTGAACCAAGTGATGAGGCGTGTGAAAATCTGTCAGTTTCTTTCTCACGTTGCTCACTACCTTAAAGGCATTCTAGATCTGTCTCCTTTTCATATTGAGTTGCAAAACATTTTCCTCCTTCCTGTACAGTAATTCATGTGCATTTTCATGCACATTTTTTAAAATGTGCATATTTTTAATTTTTTTTAAAAAATGTACTAATTTCTTGATCAATGAAAGTGTGTTTGTATTTATTTTGGAAATATTCTTTTCTGTTGCATATATTGTTCACATGCACATATTTTTTGTTTGCACAAAAGATTTGTGTGTTCTTCCCCTCCAAAAAAACATGCTGCAGGCCTCATAAATGAGACGTGCTATATTTTGCAGCAAGTCTTGGGAGATGCAAAACATCTCAATGTAAGCCAAACAAACATCTTTCCATCCCTATTTCTGGCCAGTGAAAAGGATAGATCTGCCCCACTGACAGTTCATTCTGTAAGCTCATTCTAAAGAGGTATAGACAATTTCTCGAAATGTTTTTATTCCTTTTTTTTTCACATTTTCTCCAAATTTACATGTGGGAGATGCTTTTATTCAAACAACTTTGAAAAATACAACTAGTAAAGCTGGGAGACACTCAGATCTAGCAGACAGTGTTGCAAGTTGATATAGGTTCAGTTTTCTGGAACCATTGGCCCTCAGTGAGTGGCCCCAGGCAAACAGTTCTCTCAGATTTCAAGTATCCACCTGCTGCTACACTAACTGTGACACCACCATGGAGGTGTTGTGAAGGTGTTTTTTAAAAAGTGGCAGGGTATTAGTGATATTTTAATCATATCTTGATTGGCATTTTGATGTACTACATTTTATCTTTGTAAGTAAACGATGGTTAAGAAACTTAGGTTGCTTTTCATGGATGTTTTGCTGCAATTCTGTGCCTCCTTTCTCCAGTGATGAAGCCACGACTGTAGTATCTAACAATAAAAGCTACCATTATCACACAAGTGCTTACTGCCCAACTATCTAACCCATTAAAACCATCTCATTGTCCTTCATGCTGATAGTAGTCCATTAATATACATATTATAACAGCTCTGCAGCCAAGACTTACCTCAGATTTAATAGCATCCAAGGCTTAAAGTCAAGGTATATTATACAAAGTATATCTCCATAGTCTACTATGCCAGTTTCCTATCAAAGGAAGAAATTAGGCTAGACTGGTATAATTTGTTTTTGGCTAATTCATGCTATTTAGCACTTTCCCTATTCTCCACTGGTCATTTACAAATGGGCTGTAGTTCAGTAGCTGCATATGATACAGACACAATGGGATTACAAGTATTTTAATGATGAACTCCTCAACAGATTTATCACCTGTCAGGAAACAAACACACTTGATTGCCTTGTGGCACCTTGACTACTATTAACCCAGCTGTGAATTTTCACATGCCAAAGAGGGGGAAAAAAATGATATACTGGAAAAGGAAAGTGGCAAGACTCCATACAACAATGCCTAACTAACAGGAGGGACAGCTCAGATATGAGCTTCTTAAAATTTCAAAATTGGAATAAATTTATATTGCTATTCTATAAGGTCCTTTTTTAAAAAAAAAAACAAGATAATTTTGCTTCAATATTAAAGCACAAAGAGAGGCACTGTTTGTAGGACAGGGCATTGCTGAATAAGACAGCAGTGGAAATAAATACAGCAGTAGAATAGAATCTCCTATTCAACATAGCAATGGAGGAAGGAGGTTGATTCACAAACATTACTATAGCCCCATTTCTTTGTTTTGTCCTGTTGCACACACAGTCATCTACATATATTTTTCAGTGCTAGCTAGAAAACTGCATTAGCACCAAAGCCATTTGGGCACCCAGAAGATCAGCAGACAGATTAATGTAGACTTCCCCCCACTTCCCAGGATATCTCTGCATGAAACTATACTTCACATAGTAATCAATGCATCCTGCTCTGTCCTCATAATACTAAGGGCTAAGAGGTAATTTGTCTGAAAATCTGGATGGGCAGTTTTTTAAAGTTCTGCTAGAGCATCTATCTTAGTCCTGAGTCAGAGTTGATAGCAAGCAGAGAATGTGGGAGGGGGACTTCAGGGCCAATCAGTACCAATGCTGATCTCCTGGAACTGTTTCACTCCTGAAAATTCTCCCTCTTCAAGACCATTTTAACACATCAGTTTCATTCCTGTATTTGCAGATTAGAAATGAGCCCACTTTAGGGAGAAATAATCCAAGACAGCATATAAAGAGAAGAACAGATGGGCATGAAAGGAGTTTGTTACCCTGATTTCTGGGATCCCGTGAGGGACACCTCAATGTGCTCCAAATAATGGGGAATGGGAATTAGCTAGAGCACAAGCTATAGCAATGCAAGAGGCAGGGCAACCTAGCGAGATCTTGGACCCAATGTTTACGGGGTCAGGCTGAGTCAATAATCAAGCAGAAGTAAATAATAATTGTTTTTCTTTATTAAAAGACAGTCAACATGCACATATGCAATCACTCACACAGACCTAAGAAGGGAAAGGTATGAGATTTGATAGAGGATTTTGAGAGGGATTTTTCAGGGGAAATACTACACCTGATCCTGTAGCCCAGGTAGTCAGAAGAAAAGTCAGTTGGAGCGGAGATTCTCAGCATGTGGAAGCTGAGGGGAAAGCTCGGCGAATGGAGCGGCAGCAAGGGGGGATAAGCCAGGAGCGATCCAAAGAAGCGCTCAAAATCAGGGGTTCTTATAGGGGAAAATGTGCCTGTAGGCTAGTCCGTTTCCGGGGAAAACAATGGGTTTTGGGCTGGAGACAAAGCCTCCAAAAGGTCAGTACTTTGAATGACTGAATTATGACAGAGTTGTCAATAGCGCAGACAGTATGCAAATGAGGAGTGCTTGACAATTGGCTATTCGGCTCGTCAAGCTGCTTGCTCAGGGCAGGGAATCTTTTGTACTCTGAGTGCATACATAATGTGTTTTCAAAGTGTACTTGCCTGGAAGTCTCCTGAACCTGCATTCCGGCAAATTACTGGCCTGCCTGGATTTATCTTGTATTGTTCAGATATTTCGGCTGTGTCCGTGTGCGTGCTGTTCCGGGGGCCTCGCAAACACATGGAGAGGAGCGGCTTGGGATGGTCAATTTCTTTATATCAAATGATATCTAATAAGCCCTGGGCTCGGACTCGAACTACAGTAACAAGTTCAGTGCTATACACCAACCTAAAATACCTAAAATGTTTCCTGTGTTCATTCATGTTATCCAGGAAACAAGAATTTGGGAACACATGGTTGCTACTAATAGATAATTCCACTCACAAATCAAAGGTTGCCTTCCAAAGATGATTCTCCCACAGAGTACCTTTTCTACCATTCTTCCCAAATGAAAGTCTAAGACCCTAGAAGTGAGGTTAGGCTACTGGGTTGGGAAGCTGTGATTCTAGGTCAACATTTTTCACTTCTGCCTTTAGAGGCTACATACTCTAAAGGCACCAGCTCCCATCTGATCTTGGAGGCAAAGCAGAGTCAGTCCTGGTTAGTACTTAGAGAGGAGACTGCTAATGAATACCAGGTGCTATAGGCTGAATTTCAGAGGAAAGGACTGGCAAAACTATCTCTGTGTATTTCTTGTCTAAGAAAACCTCATGAAATTCATGGGGTTCCCATAAATCAACAGGTGACTTGAAGGCACATCTATACACACTGTAGCTTCAAATATTGGGAAATACGGTAGACAAGTGCTTCCAAAATTACTGAAACGGAGAGGCAGGCAAATACTAATACCAAATGTTGTTTTACAATCCAGATCTCTAGTAAAAAGATACGACTTAGTCTTCTTATACACAATTTTCACAGACATTGATATCATTATGGCACATACAAATGGTACTTATAGATTTGGATTATCTATGAATATTTATAAAATGAAGATCTGAATAATACAGTGAGGCTAGTTCATACTGGCAAAAAGCATTCAAAAAGCAGAGCAAAGGAAATATCTTGCTGGTTTTCATCTCTTTCCTAGGAATATTATTTATGTACACAAACCAACACATACCACTTATTACTTACCTGAAATTCATCAAAGCAGAGGAGACAAGCCTCCTCACTTATTTCAGCAGCTACAGGGGCTATAGGATCATATGATTTAGCCATTAATCCAGGTTTCCTTTTCGGTAGGCTCTGTTTAAGGCGATGAATTCCTGGAATTAAGGTAATTTTTAGACACAGTAAAAACATCAGAACTGGTCTCAATCTGTCTCAATCCGCCCAAAAATCAGACTATAGCTATTCATGAGTAAAATCAAATTGACAATTTGCAGTACCAGCTAGGCCTTCCTGAATAATAATAAGGGGAGTCTATGTGCTGCAGTTGTATACCATGAGGAGTGGGGAGCAATCTCAAAAACACTTGAAAAGAGTAACAAAATAAAGTACCTTAAAAGTTCACAAAATTATTGAGGGCATGAGCTAAGGGCCAAGAAGGTAAGGAAGCAGTGAAGAAATTTTATATTAGTGAAAAGAACAGTACAAGTGATATGTTAGTAGACTAAGGAGGCAGAGGGAACCACTGTACCAAAGGAGAAATGATTTGATTCAAAATAATCAGGTCAGCTGCAAATCCTTAAATATAAAATGGATTAATCAAGCCTCTCAGTCCATGTAATATGCTGCCTGGTATACACTGGTGGGCAACTTCTGGGCCTAGATGTTCTGGAACTTCAGCTCGTACCAGCCCTAGGCAGTATAGTCAGTATGGAAGGATGATTGAAGTTGTAGCCCAGCAACATCTGGAGAGCAAAAAGTTGCCCATCTTTATATTAGAGAAAGGGTGACTTATTTTTCCAAAGATGCAGATAACTAGAAAGTTGTCATGACTGTGAACTGGTAACCTCTCTTCCCTTTCTAGGTAGGAACTAGGTCAAGCCCTTGCTTCTAGTGAAGTACTAGTATAATGTTGTCAATTCTCTGACATCACAGCAAGTCAGTCAATAGTTAATATTCAAATAGTTTTAGCCAACGGCACATATGAATAGAAACAGCTCCTTTCCAGTTGTTTGTTCTCTTTTTATTACCTTTTCCTACTTTGCTACATCTGCTTTCAAACATCTCGCTCCCTTCTGTCCTTTTATTACCTTTTCATTACTTACTGCATCTGTTTGAAATATCATACTCTTTTCTTATCATTTAAAAAAGACTTCTATTTACTGCTTATCCTCACTTGCTTTGACTGAGGAGCATCGTACATTTTTGGGGTATATGCACATCTCTGAATATCATTTGGTCAGGATTACATTGCACCAGGGCTATAAACTATGAATTTTTAATCACATGAATAAATAAAGTAAGAGTAAGACAATCTGTCTACCGCCCAATGATGAGAAAGCAAAACCTACATATCCAGATTTTGGAGTGCTTTTCCCCCCACATCAATTTCAGGGGAAAGAAACTTTCCAGGAGAGCTTTTTCTGAAAGAGAAACACCACAAACTTTCCAATAATAGCCTATCATAGTTACCTTCCTTTCAGCTAAAAGCTCTATAACCAGTGAAGAAATGGGCAAATGTTAGGACTGGAGAGCTTCACTGACCCCTTTGCAAGACCCCAAAAGGCCAGATGCTTTGGAATTCTCTTCTTTATTTTTGTTTCAAAACACTCAAACACCCTATGTGTTTGGGAAGTGCGGGGGAAATTTCACTACATTTTTGGAGGCCTTTATTTAACTAGGAAGTAAACTAGAACTCAACTTTCAGTTTATTTCCATGTAAACAAAGGACTCTTTTGGGCATACGACAGGACTGGGTGCTTCCAAACATGGCAAAATTGCTGAGTCAAAAAGAAATTCAAGGTGAAATTTTTGGAACAAAATTGGGAGGCAGGAGGAAAAACTTATGTTGGAAATTAGAGTTTCTCAGGGTGTTAGCCCTATTGGGAAATTCTATGGAAGCTAAAACTGTAAGGATTCAGGCTCGTTTTAGCAGAGTAGCAGAAAAAGCATGCCCAAATTTCTATGTGGCTTTTCTGATCTGAAAGTAACTAAGAAGACGAAACAAATGTAGGCAGTTTCAGGTTACAGACTTAGAACAGTTTACTAATGGCTTCTACATTTACATATACACTAGGGAATCTATATCCCAACTAACTAATGAATAGTAGTAGGTTTGTTCTTCTGATGGAGATGCGAAGCATGGACGGAGAAGAAGAGGAAGCAAAAATGGAGAAGAGAGAGATCTGAGAAGGGATCTCTTTCTTTTATAAGACTGATGACCCAAGCAACAAACCTGGGTCACATGATCACCTGAACACCAAAGGTATTTATGATCATGCAATTAAATGACACAAAGGCAAATGGTAAAGCTCTGGCATGTAAAAGAGAAAGGAAGCCCTATCCTAACTATGCCCACTTGCTCTAAGAACAAGATGAGGGGGGGAAGAGGGAATGCTGGAATTTTCCAACCATTTCCACATCCTTATATAAGTGCAACAAAAATTACTCAGGAGAAGAAGGATGACAAACTGCTGTAAGGGCATGGAAGACTGAGACAAAGCAATATGGGAGAGCTAAAAGATGTAAACTTACTTTTGTGTACGTCTAGCATGAAGCCATGAAAATGGACTCTCTTTTTCCTTTCTACCTTTAACTGAGAATAAAAAATGTCCATCACCATTGTCTTTCCTGTGCCTTCAGAAAAAAAAATTGGAAAAAGAAAAATCCAACAGGTTGTTAATTTAAAACACTATGTACTGATTACAGTAATGACTGTTCATTAGCATTGAGCTAATGAAATCACAACCATGATCTGAACAGCACAAAATCATTATCTTTGGGAAGCAAGACTTCAGTTTTCATGGATAGGATCATTTGTATTTTCAGATCTGAAGTATTTTATTGGAACCAACAAATGTAATTACTGCTTGTGTTTGAAATACCTCAAACACTGTTCACAGTGAATCCATTTCACATCTTATTTTATTTCTTCTTAAAGGATCCAGAGAGTGCAGTATTCTGTTCCAATGGTGACTAGCCAGGTCAGAGCTTTGAAACATTACCTTTTTTTTTTTTTTTTTTTGAGTTTAAACTCCTGATTCTAGGAGTTGCAATCCAAAAAAGCAATGTTTCCAAGCTCTGAGCCAGATGCTTCTGGAAAACTCGCAGTGCATCAAAGGTACAGTGGTCATGACTGCATGCAAGCTAGAAACCAGCATTCAGAGGCATTCCTCACAAAAGGAACTATAAATATTTGTAGATAAGTAATAAAACTCTATTAATATGGGTTGATCCATAAATTATTCAATGTCCATCAATATTTATATTTGACTTGTAGTACTAAAGACCATGAAATACAGGTAATTAGCAGTTCAAGCCAGAGTTGTTTCCATGATTTAGCCCCAATGCTGTCATTGGAAGATTTTGATTCTATTGACTAGGTAAGGTTGGGAGAGTTTGCAAATCTTAAGCTAATAAAACATTCTTGGCAGACTTTATTGTAAAATGTTTAAACTTACCAACATCTCCATAGACATAAAGGCCTTTTGGAGGTTTGTGTCTTGTAAACCACTGTGAATGAAACATAAGAATTATTACAATTATAACAACAGTTATTAAAATATTTATATCTTGCTCTCCATCAAAGCATGTCAGGGCAGTATACAATAAAATCATTTTACATGGTTTAAAAAAGTACAAATAATTCAAACAGAATAAAAGTATATTAAAATAGACTAAAACCAGTTAAAACAGCTTAGGACAATTTAAAGTGATGAAAATATGTAGATCTGGAAGAAATCAATTAGGCACCAAACTTTTTAGCAAAAAAACGGCATGTTTTTATAGATGCTGGAATGACACTAAATTAGTATTTTATCCTTTTCTCACAGTAGCTAAATAAAAGACACAATATAGAAATGTTTATTTATTGCAAAGGAAGAGCCAGCATAGTTTCATACTCTCAAATGATTAACTGCATCTAAAAAATACAGTCAAAACTATGGTGCAACTTAGTAGCTCAAAAATCTTTCAATACATAGAACACATAATAAGAAAAAACAGGTAGAACAGCAACAACAAAAGAATAAAAAAACAATTTTCTGTCCCAGCACTCTTGGGGAGGCACACAGACTGCAAAATGCCAAACAAAACTGCACACAAAAATTACAGACTTCTTTTGTTCTGAGATGTCTCCAAAATAAAAGGAAACTCACTTGACAGTGGAAATAAAATACTGGAACTGGTGTAAGGAATTACTAGAAATTGACTTCTAGATTTGAGAACTAGGTGTTCTTGTAAATAAAAAAGTGCAAGGACAGCTCCTACAACCTACTGTATGTGCTTATATATGTCAATCTCATGTATCAGTTGAGGGCAGGTTTTGTGGCAAAAATTGTGGATTTTGGTATGACCCGTGAAAAACACTGCCCTGGCTTGACACCATTTTCCTACTCAGAAATTTAAAAAGACCAGAAGCACACTGTAGTGGAGAGAGTAGAGGGGATTGGTGCTTCTTTTAGATTCTCTCAGGATAGACTAAGCTCTTGCCTTTTGCCACTCTACTCAGGGAAAGAGTTTCTTTTTTGATAAGAGTTATGGTACAGTATTTGCACTGACCCATGGATAACTCAACCCAGGTTTTTTGGGTCAATTTTTTGACTAAAACTTCTAGACTTGTACATGAGTATATACAGTATTTAAACGGTAACTGCCATTCTTGGAGGCTTCAGGCGAGACAAACAATATACCATTTGGGATGAGACACAAAAGGAGCAGTTCATTCAGCCTGGAGAGGCTGGGCACCACACAACAGTCATGGACTAGGGGACCACAGGGCTCCATTTTGAGTACTTCTTGCCTACCATACTCTATAACCCTCATCCTGCAGGATGTGGTCTTTTCATAACTGGATGTATTTATGGCTGAAAAACATGATCAAGGGCACACTGACCAGAAAGCATGTTGCCAGGTCAAGGTGACCTAAGACATGGTCAGTTCATAAGTTCACACAGGATTCAGTGGGAAACTCTGATGCTAATGGATTTATGCTAATCCTTTCAACACCTCAGGCTCTGTACATGCCCAAATACAACGGAGGGTGAACTGCCCAAGTGAAGCAAACAGAGACCATTTTTAATCTTGCCCTATGGAGATCTTTTCTATACTTCCTATCAGCCCAAACATTAAGAGATTGTCATGACTCCTATCAATGCTTTGTCACTCTGGAGTAAGGCAATCAGCCCGTTCTCAACACCTTTGTCAGTTCTGTCAGAAAGTCATTACAGCTTTGCCAATGTACTCCGTTCAGGGTAGGAAATGTGGTGTTAAAAAATCTGGTTTCAACCCCAGCCACTTATAGTAGATTGCACATAATACATAGTGCCCAGGCTGCTGTTCATCTGTACTACCTTCAGATACTGTCTGAGCCCTTCCGCTTTGATTTTCTTCTTCAGGACTGGCAACTATCACCCTCTTCACCCCAATCTCCCTCTATCCAACCTTCCACATCTCATTTTCTGATAGGTTTGTATGATTCTTGAGAGTGTCTGATTTCTTGTGTGTACATCAATCCAAATAAAATATTTTGTTTAACTTAAACTGGAGTCCTCTCTACAATTAGTACTTGTATACACAGGTGAAAAGATCCTACCATTACCCTCATCTCACAAGCCTCCTTTAAACTATAATTTCCCCAAATTCTAAGGAGATGCTGGTATTGCAGGTAGGCCCCACATCTCCCACCTCTCTGAGTAACACTCTGACGCAAATGTACTTGGTATGTGCTTTTAAGTTCAATTCTTACCTCTGTATATTTTAGAATTACATAAGAAAAAACTGTAGCAGAATTCCTCTTCAGGTTTCTACATTTTTTTAAACTATCTTTTTCATATTAAGGATTTAGGGCTCTTATAAGAAATGTTAATAAACTGAAACAGGAATCTGTGTGTGAACTTCACTTCTGCATCTGAGCCCACATTGGCCAAATAGATCAGTTTATCCATGTTCGTCCATCCAAACATCAGCTCTGATTAACTTGTTCCATTGTCAACCAAGTACCAATAATGTAAAAGCAGATTGTGCTGATTTGTTCAGCCAAGAGCACCACTTCATTGCATGCTTGTACATGTACACAAATGTTTGTTCTATCTACAATTACTGAAATGCAGAAATTTAGTAGAGCTGACATTTCTAGATAGCACTGGACGATTCTGGATATGTCTATACTTAGTGGCTTTTGGTTAAACAAACTGAGATGAAGTGACTGAGCCTTTGGAAGAGAGTCAGGTAAACATTTTACATGTATCAAAATGCGCATGTAAGTTTAAATCCTGTTATATAAGGGCATAAGTTGTCATTTTGGGGAGATGTGTTCACAGAAAGTCAGCCAATATATTATCCAACATCATCTGAATGGATTCCTGCTCACACAACAGAATGCCCCTTTCCTTTTCTGTCATTTGCGTGCATATACACATGCACACACATGCCAATCTGTTTGTGAAGGCCCCACAAACTCTGGTGTGGGGTTGAAAGCAGAGGGACTGCAGGCAGGGAGAGGGAATCTTTTTTCTTTTTTCTTGCCCATACTGAGCTCTTCCAGATTAGTTTAAAGAAATGTGAGTTCCTTTGATGTAGCTACTTAGGGTTTGCCAAGGTTTCTCAGTTGTCATTTTTGAGTCTGTTCATTCCAGTGTTTTGGGGAGCTGTTTGCAGTGATTTCTTGGATCTGTGCTAGGGTTCTTCCAATGATTTTTTTTAAAAAAACTGGGGTATAGCTTGCTGAAGCCAGCATGGTGTAGTGTTTTGAGAAATGGACCAGAAGTCTGGGAACCCAGGATTCAAATCCTCTGCTCTGCTATGGAAACCCACTGGGGCACTTTGGGCAGGTAAAACTCTCCCTCCTTTAGAGGAAAGCAATGGCAAACCCCCTCTGAATTAATCTTGCCAAGAAAATTCTATGATAGCGTTGCTGCAAGTGAGAGTTGACTTGAAGGTAAATAACAACAAGGGTTTGCTGAGACAATCTTATGGGTTAAAGGCCAATTTTTTTCCTCTCTTATTTTTCCCCCAAATTCATAGTTTATAGTGTTACAGAGCAAAAATGCCATTTCACTGATGCAATATAGCACTACAACTCATCATTTTTTTAAAGAGAGAGAAAGAAAGAAACTTTTTTCCTATGTCTCAGCAGGAAAAAGAAATCCACTTGAAAGTAGGAATAAAATCTTGCCTCTAATGCCAGGAATTGTCACAAAATAATTCAGGACAACACCTGACTTTTTTTTTAAAGGAGAAATAACAGCAACAAATATGGCAAACTTCTGCAACTTTACAACACAGTTCTTTTGTCCAGAAGAGGCATCCGGATAATATTCATATGCACCAATATCCAAAAAGTTAGCTTCTTGTACCCAACTGAGCTTTAGACCTCTACTTCTTCAACAGAAGCTATGTGTAGACCACTTTTTAAACTGGGGAGCCTACTGTTCAAAGTTAAAACTAACATAACCTTAATGAGCTGTTTGGACCTCAGCTATGCTTACAAATATTTCAGCTTCTTTGGTTGTCTTTACTGTCAGATTTTTTTACACTACAATTTTTACTAAACAACTGAGGAAAATAGTTTTTAAGTATGTAAGGTCTTCCAAAGAGGGATAAAACAACAACATAGTATTAAGACAGATCTCATCAGTCTATGCAACTACAAAGATCAAATATAATATTCTGCAAATGTACTCATTTTGCTACTTTTAAATATTGTCTTTCCACCATCATTGAAATGCATCACAAGATCAGAAACAAATCCAAGTTACTATTGTCTGTTCTCATTTGGAGTCAATCAGTTCCCTAAGCTGCATTTCAAGCAAGAGAAGCACATTACAATACACATTAAAGAATGTTGGTTTCCCTGTCAGAACACTCAAGTTTCTTTGCCTCTGAACTATCAATATATTCAAGCAGGCCACAAAAGCTAACTGTCCCAGCAAAAGCGCTTGAAGATTTAATTTAACATTAAATTAAAATGTGGTTGAAATGTGAATTTAATCTGTCTAGCACCATACTTACTCAACAGTAGATCTCATGCTTTCCATGTAAAAGATAGTGGGATTCAATCCCCAATATCTCTAAGTAAATACAATTAAAAAGATTGCTGCAGGACCTCTGAAGAGTTGATCAGTGTTTGGCCAAACCAATCTTTGATCTGACTGTGCAAGGATGCTCCCTACAACCTTAGATTCCTGACAGCTTACCTCTTTGTTACATCTGACAGATCTCATTTGCTCTGTCTAGTGTTTCCACAAATTCCATCCTTCCCTAGGACATGTTTGTTAATTTTCAATATTTGACTACCTAGCCCAGCACGGGAAAAAATGCTAGCATCATTCCATAAAAAGGAGGAAGCAAAAAGGAATGTGGAAGGACGTTTAAGACTAACTGGTTTTTATTTTAGCATGAGTTTTCCTGGATATAAACCACTTCTTCAGATGCATTAGAGTGATAGTAATACCTCCAGTATAAAGCATATTTATGCAGTTGTGGAAATGGGACAGAATTTAACAGAATCCAGAAAGATCCAAATCATGTCAAATGTCTTAAATTTTCAAGGGACTGGGTGAGGTGATGCAGGTCTTTCAGATTTTTATAGTGGTCAATTAGTGCTACTGTGTGAAAACAATAAACCCGCTTATCAAAAGTGAGCGTTCCTTGGTTGAAAACTGTGAGAAGTTTTTTTGTTTGTTTGTTATATGTGCAGTAATGAGGACTCTTATAATAATATATGTAATGTGCCATGAAGCCACTGTCTGTGTTTCTACCTCTGTCAATGATTGGAATTTGTGAATATAATCCAATTCGTTGTTTCTCTTTTTAATCTTCTTTTGTACTTACTTTGCTGGCAAATGCACCTCTGGTGTTGTGGGTGATGTTACTGGCCCCCTTTCAGCCCCAATAAAACCAATTCTGGAGAACATAACCAATTCTGTAGAACAACAACCCTCTCACAAGCTCTGAGAAGCAGGCCTTTATCAGCCTACAGGTAGCCTCCATATCTTAAACAAGTAACTACTCACTTAAACAGAATACATAAAATGAATGGTAATACAGGACAAGAGCTTGCCACAAATCCAGAAGCCAAGTCTGTCCTCACATCTACTCTGGAAGCAATATTATAGGGGCCAATAACATGACTCACAACATCCAAGGTGCATTTACTTGCTTTTCTTCCAGTATGATATATGCCTTCCTAGGACAGCAATGTGTCTCTACACTTGACAAACAGGACAGTCTGTACGAAACAGAACAAATGAACACAAACCTGACATTAGAAAGAGCAATACCCAAAAATCAATTGCAGAACATTTCAACCTTCCCAGACATAGAGTAAAGGAATTACTACTCACAGTTCCTGAACAATAAAATTACAAAGGAAGTGAGTTTATATCCATGAAAGCTCATGCTAAAATAAAAACCAGTTGATCTTAAAGGTGCTGGCACATTCTTTTTTTCTTCCCCTTCCCTTCCTTTTTGTGTTGCAAGAAACTAACATGGCTACTGCTTTGAAAAGCACCATGCCAGAGTCCCAGGCAGAAGAACTTAGGGTTATCACAGAATAATCTACTGTCTATAATTTGTTTCTGTATACAGTCTGACTCTGCCATCTTCTGGTAAAAAGTTCTGTCATGAGCAACTTCTTCCCAGTAAGTCAAACAATGTGAAACTGAATAGCCAGCCAATAATGCTCAATAACCTGAATGAAACTTGCAGATCATCATCATCACTGAGAACTGAGGCTAAGAGCAGCAGGGAACTGGATATTCAAAAAGGCTTGTTACAACTTGAAAATCATGGCTATGGCAGGAAGATGTATTTAACAGTGAAAAAACATGCATTCAAGGCATGGATAGGGTCACTCTTGCCACAGGGACCAATTAATAGGAACTCTATCAGCAATCCTTAACTCAGCCAGGACAGCTTCCTTTGGTTCTTAAATAACACATTTGACCAAAGGTGAAATACTGGTTTACACTTTAGAAACTCATGGTCACTGGTCCTCCAGCTTGGACATAAACAAAAAGTATGCGATTTCACCGTATTTTTGCATGTTTAAAAACAAGCTGGGGTTCCTATCTTGGACAAAAACCTTGATACAAGTAAACAAAGATGGTACAAATTAAATTCATCAACATGAGAATGGGATTCACAGAAGCAGTTTGGCTCAGGAAGAAGGAGCTGTTTTAAAATAAACTTTTCCAAAGCAGAATGAACACAGGCATTCCAATACTGAGCACAGAGCGCTCTCACATGAACAAGGACTCCCACTTTCCCACTGCACTGCAATTAGAAAGCACTGGCTGTATTTGATATGGGCATCACAGCAATACACGTAATATTGGGCAAGAGCCTTTTTCTACATAAATATCTCAAGTGGGAATCTAAATTTGTCAAAATTAATTTTGTGGTGAAACCAACTGTAAACAAGTTTCTCATTTATATCCAGAACCATGTTGTATAATAACTATACTGTTTTGTGAAATGAGGATACAAAGCTCAGTTCTGCTTTGCTGGGTAGTCCTGGGTATGTTATTCCTGGCTTTCTTTTTATGTGTAAACTGGGATTACTGATGCAAGTCAGACAGTTGTTTCAATCAGGAGTCAGAGAAGGAACGTAACATTGCACCTGAAAGATTTTGCAGAAATATCTAATAACAGTAGCTTACCTTTGATAAGATGTGTTTTGGACCAGTGCTGTAGCCTTTAAGGCTTTCATGTAACTTCTGTAAGCACTGTATGACTTTCCTTTGTTGCTCGTCATTCCTCAATTCCTCTGTTTTGATCAGGAATTCATAATGTTCTAAAGGTCCATTGCAAATCAACAAAGCTTTAGAATTGGCCTCTGTTAGATTACGAGTGGTTGCCTTCTTAGATGCCTGAACTGTGTAAGCTGTAACAAAGAAAGACAGAGAGAAAGCAGATTTGTTTTACTGTCAACAAGGGGGAAAGACAGAATCAGCCATGTTCTTATGTAGTGTGTTCTTATTAGACAAATTAGCTTAGAAATTAATTAGAAATTTGGAGGGGGGGCTGCAGGGGGGATTTTGGTTGACTTCTTCAGCCAGGATTCTGGGAGTTGTATTCCTAAATACAGTTTTCCCAAGCTCTGGGCTGTACAATACAGACATATGGACTAAGCATGGACTGCTCATGAGATAACAATGTAGAAGTAGTCCATCAACCATATATAAACTCTTAATGGTTCTTCCTCAGCTCCAGGGCAATGCAAAACACAGAAAATGTCAAGAAGACACAAATAACAATACAACATACTTGATGCGCTATCTTCAACCTGTGGGTGTGGGAGAGAGGGTCATATGTTAGACATTATTGGTCTCATTTATATCAATATATTGCAATAAAGGCCTTTAAATGATACTCTGCAGCATCCACATAGAGAAAACACTTTTATGAGCAACAAGACGTGGAAAGTAAAGTGAAAATTAATTATAGGATGAGATACACAGTTGCTCTTTATAACCTTTTGTGCAACATACTCTACTTATGAATGACTCTTACATTTTGGAAGACTTCATAGATTTAAAGCAACATCTACTTCACTATCCCTGAATGCAATAGGACTTATTTCTAAACACACAGAAATGCACTCAAAAACTTACTAACGATTGCTTTATGAATGGATGATTAGTCTATTATCCCTGAACTTTTCAGCTCCTTTGATACAAGATAAATCTGCAAATGGATTCCCCTCTTCCTCTAAATTTAGTTCCTCTGTAGACTAAACAAATCTTCTTCAATCTAAGACAGAAGTGATCAAAGAAGTATCCTCTGAGAAACAATATGAGGTTTACCTCTGTCCTATCACCATCACAGATTCAGTTGATGAAGACACAAGAAAGAGACTTCGTGGTGGTTGCACCCACACTGTGGAACTCCCTTTCATGAGAGACTAGATTGGCCCCCTCTTTAACCTCTTTTTGCCAGCAGGGAAAGTCACTTTTATTTAAACTGGGCTTCACTGCTCACCTAGGTGTGCAAACAAGTTCTTTGAATGGAGTGAACTGTACCTTGATATTACATTTTATACATATTTTAAACTGTTTTAATTATTTTAATATTATAATCTATTTGTTATTTTTTAACTTTTGTATTTTTGATTTTCTCCTTCATTTTTACTATAAGCTGCCTTACAGGAAAAAGCAGGATATAAATTAAAATAAATAAATATTGACAAAAGGGCTGGGTGGTAACTTGTCATTGATGAACACTGACCTAATTGCCTACTACTAGCTTGTGACAGGGCTTTACTTTTTTCTTTCTCAGACTGGTATAGCAGTTCCTCAATCGGATAAGGTACCCCGGCTTTTGCACATACTTTTGTTTTCCACTTTTACAATACCACCTTTGTGTAAATGGATGAGGCCTTTCAATTGTTATTTAGAACCTCTTTAATAGTTCTATGGTAGCATATTTCTTTAAATATTGTATATTACTCAGCCGAGTCAGTATTTATAAAAATAAACTGAAATATTTATTAAAATAACATACGAAACAAAGTATCGGAGTTCATATGCAGGTCTAAGTTAATACAATTCTTCAGAATACTTATATTCAGTTTTCTTATATTTGTAAACTCTCACATAAGCACAAGTATCATAAACAGCTCTTTGGCTACACTCTTACCAAATGCTCAACCCCCAATTTAGGTCACACTTTCTGACCAGATTCTATAATTGATTAATTACTCTTCTGTCTCTCTCTAGGCTCTCCTTGAGAACTGAACCCTTCCCACCCAGACAACTTCTCTGGCTGACTGAGGGTCTTTACTCCTGAGGTCCTTCTCACTGAAGGCCTGAAAATGACAATCAATATTAGCCTTCATACATCTTTTTTTCCCCAGCCACCAGCCCCTCCCACATACTACAGTCCTGCATTTTTCTCCTGAGGAGCTATTCTGGTTGCCTGGCAACCTCTTTTGGCACTCTGGGTAGCCACACCCCCAGAACTCCATCACAAAGCTACTGAGGAAAAATATAGACTTTGGGCGAGGGATTCTAGGAATTGTATACAGAAACTTTTCCAGGCTAGGTTTTAGCATGTATGCACACATACTATTAGGAAAGGCATTCACAATAAACTGCTACAATAAACCGATAATTGTGTCCTGAATAGCTCACCAGCAGAGATACATGGAAGAACTACATAAAAGAAACAAAAGGATAACAGATTTATTCAAGGAAGAACCATTGGAAGATACGCCTACAATTTTAGAAAATGAAGTGGAACCTGTACTCTGAGCACTTGGGAGAAATAAATCACCAGGAACAGATGGCATACCAATAGGGCTGCTTCAGGCTACACAGACAGAATCTACTTCAGCTCTAACAAAAACCTGGCAACAAATATGGAAAACAAAAGAATGGCCCATAGATTGGAGATGTTCAATATACATTCTAATCCTCCAGAAGAGGACACTTGGGATTTCAGAAACCAGTGAATGACTGCATTAATCTCCTACACAAGCAAAGTGATGCTCAAAATTCTACAACAAAGATTTTTACCATATATGGAGCGAGAAATGCCAAATGTCTAAGCTGTGTTTATGAATGGAAGAGGCACTAGGGATGATATTGCAAATTTATGTTGGATAACAGAGCACACCAAAGAATTTCAGAAGAAAGTCAGCCTGTGCTTTACAGATTTTAGCAAAGCCTTTGATTGTACAGATCATGAAAAACTACGGATCGCTCTTAAAGAAGTGGGTGTGCCACATCAGAACAGAATATAGAGAAAGGGAATGGTTTCCAATTGGGAAATGTGTCAGGCAAGGTTGCATTTTATCAACCTATCTGTTTAACCTGTATGCTTAAACATATGACATGTAAAGCAAGATTAGAATTGAAGGAAGGAGGCAAAATTGGAGGAAGGAACATCAACAATTTAAGATATGCAGATGACACCATATGAGTAGCAGAAAATAGCAAGGACTCGAACAATTACTGAAGACATCAAGGAAGAAAGATCAAAGGCAGGTTTATAGCTGAACATTAAGAAGACAAAAATAATGACCACAGGTATTTCCATCACTTTAAATTAGACTATGAAGACATTTAAATAGTGAAAGATCTTCCATACCTTGGCTCAGCCATTTATCAGAATGGAGACTGTAGTCAAGAAATCAGAAGACTAGGACTTGGAAGGGCAGCTATGAAGGAACTAGAGAAGATCCTTAATTGTTGAGGCATATCATTGAATACTAAAATTAGAACTGTCAGTGCCATCATATTTCCAATTTCTATGTATGGTTGTGAAAGCTGGACAGTGAAGAAAGCTAATAGGAAGAAAATCATTTGAAATGTTGCGCTGCAGAAAAGTTCTATGGATACAGTGGACTGCTAAAAAGACAAATAAAGGATCCTCAAGCAAATCAAGCCTGAACTTTCCCTAGAAGCCAAGATGACTAAACTGAGGACATCCTATTTTTACCATATCACGAGAAGACATGATTCAATAGAACAATAATGCTTGGGGAGGTAGAGGGCAGTAGGAAAAGAGGAAGACTGCATTACAGATGGATAGACTCTTTGAAGGAAGCCACATTCCTGAATCTGCAAGATCTGAGCAGGGTTGTTGATGACAGGGTGACTTGGAAGTCCCTTATCCATAAGTTTACCATAAGTTGAAGTTGACTTTATGGCAGTTGATAACAACAAAAAAACACCCAACATGGAGCTGCCTATAAAAGATGACGTGAAAGCTACAGCTGGTATAATATGCAGCATTTGGGTTGCTCACTGCCAATCCACAGAGAAACCATATAACATTGGTTTTAAAGGAATTGCATTGTCTGCCATTACACTATCAGTCTGTATTGAAGCACTTGCAATGACATTTAAAGTCCCAAATGGCTTGGGACCTCCCTACCTCAAGGAGCATGTCTCCCTATATGTGCCTGCCCAAGGGCTGAGGCCTATGGTGGGGTTAATCTGTGTCCCACCAATGAGGCAAACATGTGAGGACATAGGAGAGGGCCTTCTGAACCATGACACACCCAAGTGTGGAATTCCTTCCAATTACCGATTAGTGTCAACATTTATGCACCTGGTGGCACAGTGGTTAAATGCCAGTACTGCAAGCCACAACCCACAAGGTTGTGAGTTCGATCCTGCTGGGCTCCAAGGTTGACTCAGCCTTCCATCCTTCCATAGGTCGGTACAATGAGTACCCAGCTTGTTGGGGGCATGTATAGAAATGTTTCGAAATACATGCTATTTGTAAGTTGTTCGCTGCCCACAAGGTTGTGAGTTCGATCCTGCCGGGCTCCAAGGTTGACTCAGCCTTCTATCCTTCCGCAGGTCGGTAAAATGAGTACCCAGCTTGTTGGGGGCATGTATAGAAATGTTTCAAAACACATGCTATTTGTAAGTTGTTCGCTGCCTCGATCCATATGGAGAGGCGGGATACAAATAAATAAAATAAATAAATAAATAAATAAATAAATAAAAGCATTTCATTTTCATTTAAGCAACAAATAAAAGCATGGGTATTTATTAAAACCTCTAGGCTTCACAGATTTACTTCAAATGATACGAGTAGGAGTTTTAAACTATTTTAATCAGTTATAATTTGTTAATGTATATGACATGTTTTAGTCTATTTTAATTATTTAAATTTATTTGCACACCACCCTGAGATCTTTTGATACAGGGCAAGAGAGAAATATTTCAACGCTGGGAACTGCAGTCCACCCAGATCCCAAGAAATGTACTTTGTCCACCACACCTTAAAACATCCCTCAGGAAAGCCTGGCATTGCAGCCTGAGTCCTTTCAAGCAAAGAGGCCATATGGGGGCAGGGAGGGGAATGAGAGTCTCTCTTCATGTTAAAGCCACTCATGCTTGGTTCCGGGGCATCACAGCCTCCCCAAAACAACTTGGGACATTTCTCTTCCGAGTAGCCTCAAAAGCTACGGTGAACCCAGAGGGCAGTTCCCAGAAAAGCCTGCAATACGTGTGAGAAATGCTACCTGCTGGAGATCACAGGGGGTCTCCATTACTACTTTTGCCCGCCGGGTCTGAGGGAAGGAAAGGGGCTTTTCCAGGAAGGGCGGCCTCGGCACACGAGAGGCGCTGCTGCTGCTGCTGCTGCTGTTGGGGCTCCTGCCCGTCGCCGGCTTGACTGAGGCGCGTCAGGCGCTCCCCCTTTTCCACAGGCCGGCCTTCCTCGCAGCGCTGGGAAACGTCTTCATGGGAGGCCACGGGGTTCGGATTGGGCCACTAACCCCTCCTGGGCCACAGCCGTGTCTTCCCAGACCCCAAAGCCACTAACCTTTCCGCGGGGCGCCGCCGGCCTCAGCCCAGCCGGGGAGCAGGCGAGCGATGTGTCGGGTGGCGGCCCTGAGCAGGCGGCAGCGCCCGGTAACCAAGGGCGACGCGGACGAAGTCATACCGCCGCGGCTACCCCAACCCTCCGCTTCCCTGCGCCTTATTGAGGGAGGACTTTATTCAACACACATGGGGCCACAGCCGCACCAAAACGACAGCTCCCCGCGGCTTCAGTCACCTTCACCTTGGGCCTGAGCCAGCGTCCCTCGCGAAGACTACCAGCCCCAGAATGCAAAGCGCCGCCTTCCCCGGGAATAGAAAAGGCAAGCCGGATGCGACGGCATGCTGGGAAGTGATGTTTTTCAGCTATGCTGAACCAAAGCGCTGGTGGGAGGACCAGATATAGATAAACTGCGGGTGTGAACACAATAACAGCGCCTTTAACTACGTCATGCCTATAATAAATTAACATTTCCATCTGATTCCACATGTGAAACCGCATCTCACATTTGTCTCGTTGTTGCTCTTTGCCTTCAAGTCGTTTCCAACATACGGCGACCGTGAGGCGACCTCATCACGGGTTTTCTGAGGTTGAGAGTGTGGCCATTTCCGCACTAGCCTGTTATTCCGCTTTCAACATCCTTTGGAATCCTGGGGTTTGCAGTTTTAGGAAGGGGCTAGTGCAGAAATGGCCTGTGTTGCCATTTCCGCAATTAGAGTGTTACAGAACACAAACATCCTATGGACTCCTGGGGTCCATAGGATGTTGAAAGTGGAATAATAACACTATAACACTCAGGTGTGGAAATGGCCCGTGATGCACCCAAAATCACCCAGTGTGGCCATTTCCGCGCTAGCCTGTTATAGCGCTATTATTCCACTTTCAACCTCCTATGGAATCTTGGGGTTTGCAGTTTAGGGAGGGGCCAGCTGGCCTTTCCCTAAACCCCAGGATTCCATACAAGGTTGAAAGTGGAATAATAGCATTATAACAGGCTAGTGCGGAAATGGCCTGGGTTTCCATGGCCCCGTGGGGAATCGACAACTCCATGCTGGCTCTCCTGCGGTACCGTTAATAACTGAAACAAAGGCAATGCTCTTAGGTATATGTATGTAATCAGGGCGTTTAAGCAAGATTACATGGAACCTGATTCTACAGAAGTTGATTCAAGTAATTAAAATGTGTGGGGTTTTTTTGTGGGGCTTACTTCCAAGTAAGGGTGTACCCCATAAAAAGGCAGACTTAAAGCAGACTGAGTATTTCTAAAGATTTTTAGTCAACCTGCTAAACTCTTGAACTCACAACAGGATGAGGGCGTTTAAAAGAGGTATAGTTCCTCTAAAAGCCAATTTTACTTTTCTTCCAGCGCTCATTTATCAGTGATTTAAGAACTGTAATTTGTAAAGCTCTCCTGTGTATGTTTTCTCAGAAGCAAGTCTCATCCATAGCAGTTAGAGCCATGGCACTATAATTGTGTGATGTCAGTGGGCTCCAGCAACAGCTTGAAAAATCTGAATAGGTATCCTTCAGTCTTACCCCAGCAAGATGGCTAAATACTGTAAAAATCTGATGAGGGATGAGGTAAGAGCCCTATCTCCTTTTAGCCCCCCTTTTACTGCAGAGAACCTTCTTTTCACAGAAGGAGTATATGTGTTTATTTTAATGATGTAAAAGTCAACATATTTAGCATATCATTTGCATGAGGGCTACAGACATGGGACCTTCTTGACAGAACTTGGCTTGAAAAAGCTGCTGTTGGTGTTTCATTATATTCCAGTTCCAATAGAGACCTATGGGAGAGGGTTGAACCCCAAGGAACAATTTATTTTTAAAAAAGGTATGTCCAGTGTTTTCTGCAACAGATAAAATAAGAACAAATCTACAGTATTACCAAACAGAGATACTAGAAAACAGGGACAGTCCTTAGTAAACAGGGATAATTGGATGCTATATTGCTAGTGTTGTTGTGTGCATTTTCAAGCCATTTCCAACATATTGTGGCCCTTAGGTGAACCTATCATGGGGTTTTCTGGGGCTAAGAGTGTGTGATGTGCCCAGGGTCACCCAGTGGGATTCCATGGCTGAGCAGGGAATTGAATCCTGGTCTCCAGGGTCATAGTCCAATGCTCAACGTATAGTAGCTTGAGCATTGGATTACAACCCTGTACATGAGGGTTTGATTTCCTTCTTGGCTGTGGAAACCCATTGGGTGACCATGGGCACATCACATATTCTCAGCCCCAGAAAACTCTGTGATAGGCTTGTCTTAGAGTCACCATAAGTTGGAAATGTTGAAAATGACTTGAAGGCACATAACAACAACAACAACAATAATAGGTGCCCTCTATCTGGAAGATGCATTTACAGCATTCATAACTCTTTAATCATTTTTTTAAAATTACTTTTTAAAACGTCTAAAATGTTGCTGGACTGAGTACCTATACATCCATTTGGGATGACAGCAGCACTGCTATCCTTTCTTAAGACTCTAAGAAGAATTATCATAACATTTGGTTCAAGAAGTCCCTGTTCTCTCTGAGCCTTACCAGTTGTGACTGACCAACACCTGAGATGAGGATCTCAAAGCCAGAATGGATTTCTCAGAAATAAGTCATGCCAGACTAATCTTATCTCTTTTTATGATAGGGTTACAAGATTGATAGGCGAAGGGAATGCTGTAGATGTAGCATATCTTGACCTCAGTAAGGCCTTTGGCAAAGTTCCACATGACATTCTTGCAAAGAAGCTAGTAAAATGTGGGCTGGACTGGGCTACTGTTAGTTGGATTTGTCATTGGTTGACCGACCAAACCCAAAGGGTGATCACCAATGGCTGCTTTTTGTCCTGGAGAGAGGTGACTAGTGGGGTGCCACAGGGTTCTGTCCTGGGCCCAGTGCTATTCAACATCTTCATCAATGAGTTGGATGAAGGAGAGGAGGGCATGCTGATCAAATTTGCAGATGATACCAAAGTGAGAGGGGTTGCTAACACACCAGAGGATAGGATCAAATTTCAATACGACCTTGACAGATTGGAGAGCTGGGCCAAAACTAACAAAATGAATTTCAACAGAGAGAAATGTAGGGTCCTGCACTTGGGCAGAAAAAATGAAAGTCACAAGTATAGGATGGGGGACATGTGGCTGGATAGCAGTATGTGTGAAAAGGATTTAGGAGTCTTGGTAGATCACAAGCTGAATATGGGTCAGCACTGTGACGCAGCAGCTAAGAAAGCCAATGCGATTCTTGGTTGCATCAATAGAAGTATGATGTCTAGATCGAGGGAGGTAATGGTACCACTTTATCCTGCATTGGTTAGGCCTCATTTGGAATAATGTGTCCAGTTCTGGGCACCTCAGTTCAAGAAGGATGTCAACAAGCTGGAACATGTCCAGAGGAGGGGGAGCAAAATGGTGAAGGGTCTGGAAGCCATGTCCTATGAAGAACACCTTAGGGAGCTGGGTATGTTTAGTCTGCAGAAGAGAAGGTTAAGAGGGGACATAATAGCCATGTTTAAATATTTGAAGGGATGTCATGTTGAAGAGGGTGCAGGCTTGTTCTCTACTGCTCCAGAGACTAGGACAAGGAGCAATGGATTCAAGCTGCAGGAAAGGAGATTTCACTTGAACTTCAGGAAGAACTTCCTGACGGTCAGAGCTGTCCAGCAGTGGAATATGCTGCCTCAGAGTGTGATGGAATCTCCTTCTTTGGAAGTTTTTAAGCAGAGACTGGATTGCCATCGGTTGGGAATGCTTTGATGGGTGTTCCTGCACAGCAGGGAGTTGGACTCGATGGCCCCTGGGGTCTCTTCCAACTCTATGATTCTATGAGGAAAGGTTTGTTGTGTTACTGTCGCATAAGTTACAGCATTTTGTTTAGCCAAGCCAATGAGCTGAGAAGTGCAGCTGGTGTTAAACTCATAAAAGGGATGGAGGAACACAAAAATATTCAACCATAACATTGCCATTTCCACCAATCAACCTGCAGTACAGGCTTTAAGCTCCTTATTTTCTTCTTTTGATTTGATATGTAATTTGTTCCTTGTTCCCCTAGTGTGCTTTCTTTTGTATAGATGTGCAGACTGCAAACAGCTATCCTGACTTGTGTTTAAGAAAATGGACCAAAAGTCATTCTTTGACCTTACAGCTGAGAATATTTGCTAATACAAGTGCTGCCTGTTTTCGACATAAAAAATATAATTTTATATTTCACTAGATGTCCCACAACAGTGCCTTGCCATTATACTAATCTTTGCCTGCCTGCCTTCTTTGGAATTTCTGTTCTGTCCCTTTCCACTAATTTACGTATGGCAGAATGCATGCATAGTCCTTACTGACGTCTTCGTGGCTGTGGGATATTGAATTGCAGACATCAGGCAGGGACAGAAGCAAAAACAAGGCTTGACATTCATTTGGAAGGATAACCTAGGTGCAAACCAGTTTGCTTTGAGCAGCAAAAATGCTACTTAGAGCCTTTCCACAGTACATGTTATAGTGCCATTATTCCACTTTCAACATCCTATGGAATCCTGGGGTTTGCAGTTGAGAGAGGGGCCTTTAGATTTGTCAGCCAGAGAACTCTTTGGCCTCAGTAAACTACAAACCTCAGAATTCCACAAGATGTTGAAAGTGGAATAATAGCGCTATAACAGTGTAATGCGGAAAGGCCCTTAGAATCGTTTAATTTACTGGGCACTGTGTGGACAAAATGCTAATTAGATAGGCTTTTGATCTCATCCAGCAGTGCTCTTCTTACATACTTACTTTACAGTCCAACAGATTTATTGTAGTACACGATTTCATGCACCAGAAACCATTTATGAGATTGTTGCTGTTATATGCCTGCATGTTGTCTCTGATTTATCACAACCCTTCCTAGAGTTTCCTTGGCAAGATTTATTCAGAGGAGGTTTGGCATTCCCTTCTTCTTAATCTGAGAGTGTGTGGCTTGCCCAAGGTCATCCAGTTGATTTCTCTGACTGAGCAGGGATTTGAACATGTGTCTCACTGAGCCCTAGTCCAACCCACAAACCATTAGACATTATTGGCTCTTACCAGATGCAAGAAGCTTATGCTACTACCAGGGTGCTCATTTTTGAGATTCCACAGAATTCTATGGTTTTAATTGGAATAGAGTAACCACTTCTCTTGACATTGTGACCAGCAGTACAGTGCTCCTTTTCTCTTTTTTCTGTTGTCTGGAAAAAACCTGAAACTCAGGGGTAAATTATTGCATTGTATTGAAGAGATTTATCTTTGTTCTGTACTGTGTACCTGTTTCCTTTACTAAGATAAGTAGTATCTAAGTGCTGTCATGTATTATTCTGTTAGAAACCAATATATTTTATGTGGCAAGAATCTTTTGTGACTTACAAAACCTTTGAAAGTTATTGTGCTTTGTGTATATAATTTTCAGCATAATCCTATATCTACTCTCAAGCAAACCCTAAACCTTTACTTCCAGTTAAGTGTCTATATGACTGCATTGTTAAAGATTATATCAAACAACTTCTTATATGAGATTTCAGAAACCATTTCCTTTTCTCTGTCCTTTTTTAAAGCTTTTATGGGTTTCAACTCACTCTAGATTGTTAAATGCATCAACACCTGGGCCCATTTAACAAAGAATTCCAGTGCGAATTGCTATGAACTGAACAGGCATCTCAAAAAGGCACTGCAATTGTTCGAAGCAATATTTTTAGAAACTCAACCAAGGAAATAAACAACTTCAGTAAAAGTGATTTAAATAACAAATAACTTCTCTTTATAAACAGCTTAGCTTCTTGAGAACAATGAATAAACAAGGAGACAAGAGTCTTTCCCCCCCTCTTTGCATTATTAACTCTCATCACGATATGAATGGGTGAAATGTCAGGAATAATTGGAGAAAATCACAGCGTAATCTTCGGCAAAAACATCTGATTTATTTAAATTGTCACTACTCATTCTTAATAAATCCTCTCTTTAACCTTTTGATCTGCAATCCAGCAGGCTAAAAACTGTGCATTTGTGTGCGATGAACATCCTTCGTCTTCTCACATGGCATCAACAAAACTGCATATTATTGCATGCTGAACGAAGAGCAAACACTGCGTCTTGTACCTCCTCTCCCAGGGGTTGAAATGACCCTGGGGCATGGCTTCAATCACAGTACCTGGGAATTCACATGAGACAAGATTCATTCTAAATATAGCTATGAAGCTTCTTACAGTAAAGAGCTGTCTGCATTTATTTTAATTTACCTTCTCCATAATTCAGGTCCATCTTTTCAATTGCAAACACCAGGGTTTTTAACTGTGCATCTGGGAAATCGATATAAGCATGCCCAATGCAGATGAATGACCAAGAAAGGAGGAGGAGGAGAAGGAGAAGGAGAAGAAGAGGGAAAAGCATTATCAAGTTCACAAATATCAGATGTGGGTGATATGTCATGGCACACTGGCTTTGCTTTCTGTATGGTCCTATGAACAGCAGGTGGACATACTGTTCTTGTGTTGGTTTTTTATAATGCTATATATCAAAATCACTTGTTTATGGGCCCTGTGACTCTATCAAGCAAAGAAAAATAATCTTTTCTTTCCAATGATTTTGTAGCCTTTTAGATAATGCTAAACTATAGTTCATTTCTGAATGTCTAATGAGGGCCTGTCACTTTTGTGTTTATCTAAACATTGATTTGTGAACTCTGCCTGTGTACATGGTAGGAACTAAGAGATCTCAGGCTGCCTTTATGGTTTATCGGGGGTAGAACAAATACTGCTTTCTGGTAATCTTTGTTTTGTAACTTCTCAGTCTGCAGATATGTAAACAAAAATCATGAATACTGTAAGTCTTCACTATATTCCCTTAATGGGGAAAATGGCAGAGAAAGATAAGTGTTTAATAGATCATGGCTACCGCATATATGTTGGTACTGCTTGGTAGCAATTAGCTTTTGGTGAACTAATTACAGGTGAACCTATCACAGGACTTTTGGGGGCTGAAAGTATGTGATGTGCCCAGTGTCACCCAGTGGGTTTCTGTGACTGAGCAGGGAATTGAACCCTGTTCTCCAGAGCTGTAGTCCAAAACTCAAACCACTATACCACTCTGGCTTGCTAGCAAAGAGACTGACTTACAAATCAGGAAATGACTGATCTGAATTTCACTTTGTTGTTAACTCACAAGGGAAGCCATACTCTCTTGGGGACAAATTGGAAGGTTTGCATTTCATGCAATTAGCACTGGTAGGTACCAGGTGTGCAAAAGTAAATAGCAGACATGCTGGGCCAGAGAGATCCATATCAAGACCTGTGCAGCAGAGAAACTTTAACATCCATCCCCAATGCCAATTTGAATTGAGGGAGACTGCCTGCTACTCAAATGCATGTGGTAGAAAAAGCCACGAATGTACACTCCAGAGGAAGTTTCCAATGCCAGTAGCAGGCATAGTGCTCCAGTCTAAATCAGGACCACAATATAGAGAGACAGAAAATTAAAGATGTCTCTGCCAGGATCGCATTCAGGATTTTCCCCTGCTCCTACTCTCTACTTTTATTTATGGGAATAATTATACTGACATATCTTATATGATTCTCATTGAACATTACTGGAGGATAATGTTATGTCAGTAGCTCTGAATTCTCCAAATTGTTATTGTGTCCTGTGGCCTAATATCCTCTTACACTCATGGACTCATGTCCATTACAAAACAACAACAACAACATAGAATTAGAGGGTAAGATAGTGGGTTTAGATGGAAATGCATAGACATCCATTTAGTAGAACATAATTTCACAAGTTATGTGTGGGTTTTGTTGCTACTGTGTATATATATAGGCTTTGACTCAGCATTTAGAGGGGTGGGTCTACAAAGGCATAGATGGGGATTAATAAGCTAACAGTTGACAAGATGGGAATGCCATTGGTCAGAGAAAGCTAAAGTGGGATACAGCCTGTTAGGGGTATAGTGACAGTGCCTCTTTAGAAACAACTTCGTACCTTGCAGGTTCTTCTGGACTCAACTGTGCTTCAGGATTCGGTAGCTAAAGGTGCTGTTTCTCAATTTCAGCTGTGACGTCATCTGTACCAGAGCCTGGAGAAGATAAAAATGGCACCCAGCATCCTGCCTTCCACAGAGGCTAACCAAAAATGTTTATGGGGCATCCACAAGAGGATGTTAATGCAAGAGCTGCCTTCTGCTCATTTGGTATCAGAGGGTTATTGTCTCTGCTCATTTCCACACTAGTGTATTATAGTGCTATTATTCCACTTTCAACATCCTATGGATCCTGGGGTTTGCAATTTAGGGAGGGGCCTCAAAGACCCCTTCCTAAAGTGCAAACCGCAGGATTCCATGGCATGTTGAAAGTGGAATAATAGCACCATAACAGGCTAGTGTAGAAATGGCCTCTGTTTTTGGAGGTATGTGACTAGAAGTCCTTGTCAATACCCTATCCTTCATGAATTTGTCTAATCACATTTTAAAGATCAGTTAATCATTACACTTTGAAGCAAATTCCATCATTTAACTTTGTGCTCACAAAGAAGTCTGTCCTGAATATCCCATTATCAGTTTCCTTGGTCACATTTCGACTTAATGCAACATGCTTTCTGTGGGCTGGTCTAAGAAAACCCTGTGAAATTCCTCGGGCTACCATAAGTGGACAGGCAACTTGAAGGCACTGCATAACCCAATATTCACATAATCCTGTTCATCCAGTGAGACCTGCCAAGGAGGCTTTGCTTTGTGACTACCACGGTCTGACGTGTGGTAACCTTGGGCTTCTTTGGCACCCCGACCATGGAACTCATGTTCAGAGAGGGTATACCTGAGTCCTTTCCAAGACATTTTAGCAAGAATGACCTTGCTTAGATGAGCTATTTTAACTTTAATTTGATACATACTTTGTCTTGCTCTAGTCTGGCTTCAGTTTTTCTGTTACTTTTTCAAATGTCTAATTACTCCTATATTGTGTTTTAATATTTAAACACATAATGCTTTGGGGTCTTTGCAAAAATAATGAAAAAATAAATCATAAATCAGGAGTGGGCAGGACTATTTTTTTCAGCCCTCAACCTTCCACTCATCCCAACCTTTCTCAGGCTGCCACTTTTTTGACACAAGGGTGAACTATTTTCCTAGAAGACTCCAGAGACACTGATTCACACCTTTAGATAGGTCTCTATCTGCACATACCTGATACTGTTTAATATGAAAGGATACCTATTTTTTTTTTAAACTAGAAGCAGATTTTTGAACAACTCTGGTCTAAAGATTTGTTTTTTTCAAATCATTTTTGAAAGACCCAGTGATTCTCCAGGGTGGACCCACTGAAATTGCCATAAATCTAGAAAAATATTCGATTTCATGTCAAACTAAAGTGTTTATAGTGGAAAGGTGTACTAGTGACATCACACCCATTGATT
Source organism: Ctenosaura bakeri (assembly GCA_948474755.1). NCBI lineage: Eukaryota > Metazoa > Chordata > Lepidosauria > Squamata > Iguanidae > Ctenosaura > Ctenosaura bakeri. The sequence goes on along the minus strand of CAOLHI010001713.1, from coordinate 175,304 downwards.
CAAGTGACATTCAGTGACATTCAAGCTTCTCTCCCAAATAGGTCCCTTCCTCACATACACACACTGGAAATGTTTCTTTAGATGAAGAAATATGTGTGGGAAAATATCTAGATGTCCTGCCAAGCATTATAAATATTAAGTTTTATTATTAGAAGGCAGTTGATATTAAAGATTTCTTTCTCATTCTTTTGCAGACTAAAATAATAATAAACAAGAGAATCTCCATGTGTCAGGTTTAATTTATTAAAATATGCCCCTGAATTAATTAACTGAAGTTGCAGTTTTATACGTACTTATTCGGAGGAAGGTCCCATTAGTAATTAATGAGATTTACTTATGAGCAGAAATGATGCAATTGGTATACGAAGCTTCAATTGATTTTAGTTCTTTTTAAAAAAATACACTTAAAAATACCAAAATGTCCCCAAATCCCTCAAAATGGCCTTCCATAAAGCAGAATTTTAATGAGTAAATGCTGCACATGATTCTAAAAATGTAGAGTTGTTATCAGTCATTATGCTACTTGTCAAACATATCAGCCCATATTGTCTACTTAGCTGTGTGTGTATAATTAATTGTGAGACCACAGTAGACTGTTATAGTGCTATTATTCCACTTTCAACATCCTATGAAATCCTGGGGTTTACAGTTTAGGGAAGGTCCTCAAAGACCCTTCCCTAAATTATAAACTCCAGGATTCCATAGGATGTTGAAAGTGGAATAATAGCATTGTAGCAGCCTAGTGCAGAAATGGCCTTGGCTGCTGACTGGCAAGGTAGGTTTGAGAGAGCATCCACAACTGTGGCAATAGTGCCATAATTGTGACTATGCAGAGTTAGTGAAAAAGGATCAGTTATGGATCCACAGCTCTGTGTTATGGGTCTGTAACTGCAATGCAGAATGCTCATCAATATTACTTCCTTATTACCCCCCTCCATGGAATGTCTTATAGGTAATATCATAATCATACTCAGAATGTGTTACTTCCACAATGTGTCTTATAGTGTCTTTAAATGGAAAATATATCATGTTCTTTGAGTGTAGATTTGTTTGGAAGACAGACCACTAATGTTTTAAAGTCTGGCACCAGAAACAGTTCATCAGGATATCTTTATTTAGATGATACCACTCCATTTTAAACCAAACTTATAAATTTTTTTGAAAATAATGATTTTTAAAAATCTGTGCTGTTTCTATGCATACCTAAACTGTTTTATTTCTTTCTGTTTGGCAATTTCAACACAGTAATGGTATCTGATCTGTATGATTCAGTACATTGCCTCAGGAAAGTGTCAATTTCCTGAATAAAGTATTGCACAATTTAGTGGGTTTTGATGTTACATTCTCTGAATCAGTGTTTTTCAAAATTCTGATGAAAAAGCTTTTAGCTAAATGTTCCTTCCTTAAAACTCTGCAAGGTTGCTGAATGGGCATGACGGGTGTCAAATCCTTTAGAGAAGAATGTGACTGAGTAGCTTTCTCTGGAAACCAAGTAACTGAGGGCCATTGCATGCAACCATTTGTAGTATACTGCAATCAATGTGATGTGACTTTTTCCCATCATTTTGAGAGATTATTGAACTGATACATCAGTGTACCATATTAATACTACAATAGTACTTCTTCATTCCTATGAAATCTTCTAAAAGCTGGATTACCAAGGGCACAACGTCTTAAGATGTGCTGAACCATTTTTGACGATGGGAGCCAAGTAGATGAGTATTTATACAAAAGTAAGTCCAAACCAATTTTATGGAGTTTAAACCCAAATAAATGGGCACAGTTCTGCAGTCCCAAAACCAACTCAGACAGTTCTGTCAACAAGAGCATGGATCAACTGCAACAAATGACTAGGGGTTTTACACAGTTGCTAGCATCACACATGTACACTTCTTGTATTGTGATGCTGTTTGAGATAAAAATCTCTTAGCAGGAGGGGAGCTGAAAAATCTCTCTTCTTTTGTCATTCCCACTTCTCAAAGCATCTAGTGCCCACCCGGTCCTCATTCCTCAGCAGAAGAGATAGCTGGTACATTGGGCTTGCTTCCTGTGAAGCTCAGGGCTCAGGGCTCAGTTATGCTGGCTAAGGTAAACCCAGGAAGGATGGACAGAAACACAGCCTTCCTCAGTCCCAGTAAGTTACACACCCCAGCCCCAGTGAGGGTCCCTCTCTGCCCAGCAGTGCCACCAAGCGTAAAGGATGTCCATTTTAATTTTTTTTAAATAAAATAACAACAAAGACAAAAAGGAATAAGCAATATTATCTATCACTAAAATTAAAAAAGAAAAAAAGAAAGAAAAAGTACTTCTGATCTGCATCTCAACAGCTATATATTACCTGAACCTAATTTCCTTACTAGACTACAGACTTCTTTCTATTATCACTACAGTGTTAATAATCAATCAACAATCAAATCATCTTTAACTTCCTTCAAAAAGTCCATAAGTGGTTTCTACTCTTCAAGGAATCTTTCTAAAGACTCATCTTGAATTAAGATAGTCAGTTTATCCACCTGAGCCAAGTCCATCACTTTTATCATTTGCTCATCTGTGGCAGGTATTGCTGAATCTTTCCATTTCTGCATGTATGTCAGTTTCGCTGCAGTGTTCATCTACTTCAATAATTTTCCATGATCTTTTTCTAACTGCATGCTCATAAGTTCCAAAAGAAAAAAACCCCTCAGTCTTCATTTAAAGATTTCTTTTCAAAACTCTCTGCAACAATATATACATATTTGTATTCAAAACTTTTTAGCTTTCTCATAAGTCTGCCAAGCATGATAAAAAGTTCCTCCTTGTTCATCCCACTTCCCACACATATTGGCAACATCTTTATACATCCTAGACAATGTCTCAGGGGTCATAAACTGATGATACCTCATTTTGTAAATTCTCTTTGAGATCATAACAAAGGATATTTTAAACCTTTTGTCTACTTATGTTCTCATTGTTCCATCTGTAAATTATACCAAACATTTTTAGCCCATTTGTCCATACAATCCTTAACCTGTTTTTCCTCCATATCAATTTTCAACAAAAGCTTATACATTTTAGCAATAAGATGTTAATCATCTGTACATCATTGCTTTCCAAACTCTGATTTATCTTATTCAAAATCACATTCCTCTTTATCTATGTTAGACCTATCAAACAGTCATATATATATATATATATATATGAAAACCATTGAAAGGTAAATTCCTCTGAAGACAACTGTCTTTTATCTTTACATTTATATTCACCTTAAGTTTTAACCAATAAATCTTAAAAGGTTAACCATATTTGTTGACCTGTCACCTCTCTTTTATAAAATACTTCCTGTCTGAAACCCATAGAAGTGTTTTAGGACATAACCTACTTTTATACTTATTGTCTACTGTCAATATAGCACCTCTTACAAAATAATTCTTTAAATCAACATTCACTTATAACAGTACTTTGTTGTTGTATACTTCAAAGTTGTTTCTGACTTATAGCAACCCAAAGGCAAACAAACCTATCACAGGGTTTTCTGGGGGCTGAGAGTGTGTGACACACCCAAGGTCATCCAGTGGGTTTCCATAGCTGAGTGGGGAATCAAACCCTGGTCTCCAGGATTGTAGTCCAATGCTCAAATCACTATACCACTCTGGGTCCGCCATAGTTTTTTATACCATAAATATCCATGCCATCCAAGCCTTAAATTAGGTCCCTTCAGCTTTAGTAACCTTCCATTTCTTAACATTAGCCACTCTTTCGACCAAATCAGGCAGCAAGCAGCAAAATATGATTTCAAGTTTGGTGAACCCAAACCTCCTCTTTCTCTTGCATCTTGTAATATTTTAAATTGGAACCTGGGTTTCTTTCTTCACAAAACAAATTTAGAGAAATCCTTCTGCCATTGCTTGAAAGGTACATTGCTTGTCAAACCAGTATTGTCTGGGGAAAAACATCATTCTAGCTAATACATTCACTTTTATTACAGAAATTCCACTCATCATTGATAATTTTATTCATTTCACCAGACCTTTCTGAATTTCATTCCATGACTCCACATAATTGTTCCGGAACAACAAACAATTCATATTTGACAGTGTGACACCAAGATATTTAACGTTCTTCTCTGTCTCAAAACTAATGTTATACATTAGATCATTCTTGCTTTGGGCATCAATGTTCTTTGAAGGATGTCCTGTTTTTGGAACTGCTCCGGAACTCCAAACACCTTAGCCTGACCTTGCGTGGTGGGCAATACCTGTTGGTTCCTCCTCCATGGACTGCACTACCAGAACCCACTTCCAGCTGTTTCCCTTACTTCATGGTTACAGGCAAAACAGCTGTTGAGAAGAAAAAGATAGGTTATTGTGTAGTCACCTACTAGTGGCATGAAGTCATGCATTAACCTCACAAATAGATAAAAGAGTGAGATATCACAATGGCAACAATCGTTATCCTTCACATCTTTTTAACGGAAATGGTAGTGAGTTGGTTCATACACACAGTATGCTCACTGAGACCATTTCCACACTAGACTATTATAGTGCTATTATTCCACTTTCAACATCCTATGGAATCTAGGGTTTGCAGTTTAGGGAGGGACCTAAACTGCAAACCCCAGGATCCCATAGGATGTTGAAAGTGGAGTAATAGCACTATAACAGTCTAGTGCGGAATGGCCTTAAGAGCCATTGCAGACCACACTGTTTCCCATTTCCACATTAAAGGCATTCACAGACGGAGCTCATTTATTGCCACCTTTCAAGATGTTTTAGGGAGAAAGTGCAGAGAAAGCGCGTTTATTATTTTCAGTCAACATCCCTTATCTCTAGCCATTTCCACACTAGACTTTTACAGCGCTATGATTCCACTTGAAACATCCTATGGAATCCTGGGGTTTGCAGTTTCAGGAGGGGCTGGCTGGCCCCTCCTGAAACTGCAAACCACAAGATTCCACAGGATGTTTCAAGTGGAATCATAGCGCTATAAAAGTCAAGTGTGGAAATGGCCTGACAGTTATTCCGACCCCTCACGGCTACGACCGCTCCCTTCCCTTCAGCTTTTGCAACGGCTCCCCTTCCCATCGCGGCGGGCCCTTAAAGGAAATTCTTCAGGGTCCGCGATTGAGCTCCCTCCGCACCCATTTTCCGTCTTTCTCCGCCTCCCGGAGCGCAGTGCATTGTGGGAGGTAGAGTTCTCTATACGCCCTCGGAGCGTGATGTAAAAGGGGAAAGCGGGCCAATCCGGAGACTTCAAGGGCCGTGGTGCTTTGCGCGCGTACTAGGGGGGGTGGCTCTCTCCGTGTGCGGGCGGCGGCTGGGCCGGAGCGTGTGGCGGGGGCGTCACGTCGGCGAGTGGCCCGTGAATAAGAAGGCGAGTGGGGGAGGGGTTGGCTCGCTGTGTTGTGACGCCTGAGGGACCTCCGGGGTTGCGTTTCCCTTTACAGTCCCTCCCTCGCGTCCCTTCCTCCTCCTCTCCCACACGGGCGCGCCCAGGGGTATCCTCCTCCTCTGGCGGTTTGTTTCTGCGGTTCCCCGGCTGGGCGCGACTGGAGGGGCGCGAGCGGGAGGGCGGGGGCCATGGCCGAGACCGTCGCGGACACCAGGCGCCTGATCACCAAGCCGCAGAACCTCAACGACGCCTACGGCCCCCCCAGCAACTTCCTCGAGATCGACGTCACCAACCCCCAAACGGTCGGGGTCGGGAGGGGCCGTTTCACGACCTACGAGGTCAGGGTCAAGGTGAGAGACCCCAAGGAGGTAGCCCTGGGGGAGGAGAAGGGGAGGCGGGTCGGCCATTGCCAGCGCCCTCGGGCTCGCCTGACCTGTGTCCTCTTCTGAGGGAGGGCCAGAGGTGCCTGCCTTGAAGGGACCTTCGGGCGGGGAGGCCTCTTTACTCCTCCGGCATTTCCCCCCAGATCTTTTGTCCTGAGGAGGAAGCTGAGCGTCACCCACCCTGTGAAGTTTGGGGGGGGCGCCCTCCTTTGTGGGCCCGCTGGCTGCTTGGCACACCGTGTCACAGGATGTTGCAGATTCAGGCTCAAAGTAACATGTTTCCTCTCAGCACTCTGACCTGGCAAACCTCAGCAAGGCTGGCAGCGTGGCCCTAGTGCTTGCCCACAGGAGATAGTTTGACGTGGACAAGGCAAGATTCTTTGTTTCACCACCTTGAAATCCCATAGGCTTAAGGTGGTGTTTGTACTCCTGCACCAGAGGGAGTGGTGGGAGCTAAAGTCACAAGCACCAGTCGGAATCCTAACACATCATTTCCATGTGCTTCTAACGGGAAGGGTTTGTTTCAGTGGCTCCTTGTCTCCGCAGTTCAGTCTCCCAGGGTGCCTTTGACTCTGTGCCGCAGTGGGAGTTCCAGATTTTGGGGAACCGTTGCACAAGACATCCTCAGTTGGTCCCCTTTCTTCGGTGGATCTCAGCAGCTGCTGTCCTTTTAATTCTTCATCAACATTGCTGCTACTTGCTTGCCTGTCACATGAAGAGCCAACAGTGAGCAATAGGGCAGTGGCATTTATAAATGATGAAAATTCCTCCTGTTCTACAATCATATGGTAGTGGTAAGAAGGTGATACTGCAGTGTGAACTCGAGTCAGGGGCCGAATGTACTGACCCTTGACATCAGCCTTACTCATCTGGGCCTGGAGTTGTGCAAAGCTGACTTCTCATACCCTGTTTGTGTTCTTTAAAGAGTCTCTGTAACACATACTCTTGCTGCTTTTCCCCCCTGTCCACCCCCATTCTCCCTCCAGGAAAAAAGAGACGTTTGGAGAGAAACAATGCATCTATTAAACTTATAGTACAGTACTCATTCATCAACATAAATACGTCATTTGCAACTTGGAATATAAAACTGTACCATTTTATATTCTTACAAATTTATACAGTGTGTCTGAGATGGCCACCTTTGAACTCTTTTATGAGACCACTTTGTTTAGTGAGACTTACTCTTAGGCAAACATGCTTCAAATAGCTGCTTTAAAGGTCTTCGCTTTGTAAAAGCAAAATAGTGAATATACCACAAACTAGAGAGCTTGCAACTGCTGCACCCTATGCTGTCAAAGCTCATTTATCTTCATTTTTGTCATTTGAGGAATGAAGAGGAAACGTTGGAAAAACATGCCACAAATCTTATGGTAATTAACATGCACTATCCTGACAAATAGTCTTCTATAATCAGAATACAGAAGCAACATATTTTAATATCAGATTAAACTTTATAACAACACGTACTCTAGATTATCTAATATCTGAGATGTTTTCTTTCATTAAAAATTCATAAAATCTTATATTACAACATTGCACTCATTCCAAACAAGAAAGCATTTCATAGTTTCATTGTGACCTGTTAACAGTGGGTCTGGGGGCCATATGAACTGCCAAAAATGGTAAAAATCAAATAAGAATTAAATGGAAAAAATTAAAAAAAACCCAAGTGCTTGGAAGTCCACAGCTGGTTTTAGATTTTTTTTTTAATTGTGTAGTACAACTTGTTTAAAAGATGCATTGCAGCTCTTGAAAGCTTCTGGGGTTTTGTTTTTTGGGTAGAGAAAGGGCAGATTGGGTAGTCTGGAGGGATCGAGGGCAATTAAACACAGTCTTGGGGGGGATGTCTGTAGCCTCAGAACTGCAATTTGTCCACCACTGAAATATCTGATGAGAGCAGGTTGCTACCTTTTGGCTTCCTAGGTGGTTTTAGGATCCAGCAATTTAACAAGGAGGTAAACTGGAGCCAAAGGGCACCCTGAAGGCACTAGATCCTTTTTGATCCTGGAAGCTAAGCAGGGCCAGGCCTCCTTGGAACTAGGAAGGGAAGCTGCCAGGAAAAACGTGGTACTGTTGGGTGCTGTTAGAGGAAAGCAGTGGCATACTGTCTCTTGAGTATTCCTTGCCTGAGAAAATCCTGTGAAATTCATTGGGTCAGCAGAAGTCAACAGACAGCTTGAAGGCGCATGCACATCCAAACTGGAGCTGAACTTAAAACAGCCTAGGCAGTGTCTAAATATAGTAAAACTGCTTCCACTTGCCCTAGTGGGATGTGTTTTGAATAAAACAAAATCAGAAAATTTGGGGAGGTGGGGGCTCTAAGGGCTGCAAATATGGTCAACAGGCCATACTTCCTCCATTTTTGCGGTAGGTTGATGCTGTTTTTCTTGGCTGTCTGGCAGCTTCCTCTGTACTGCTGTTAACCTTAAAGTCTAACCAAGATAATGTTCCTATCCTGTTCTGGAATACTTTACATTGTAGTGTTAATCAGGTGGCTGCAATATTGAAGAGGTAATTTCAAGATTGCAGCTGATCAAAGTGGAGAATGTTATTTCATTCTTGGGGATGGAGCCAGATGAAAGGACTGTTATAAGTGAAATAATGATTGGAGATCACTACTGGATCATGCTGACTCCTGCTTACATATAGCAATACCACATGTTAGATTAGCTTAGAGGAGGTAATGATTTATTCTCTTCCTACCCTAATTTTTTGGTTATCGTTTAGAGCTGTCAAGGGTTGAAGTAGTATTTTGATATTCTGTTGTCTTAGATACATCAGTTCTTTACTGTCTCAGAAACAATAGTCTGGCTAAGGTTGCTTCCCTGTCACCCAAAGGGGCTATTTCCCCTTTGCTGATGATGATATTGGTGCCTTTATGAGATCTTTTGTTTAAAAATGAAGCAGATTTCTTGATCTGACTCTGGCTTGAGACTAGGGTTTTTTTTCATGATATTTTCCTCTCAATTTCTTCCATGCATAAGTTTTTAGGGGTAACTGTGGATGGTGATGTAAATTAGTTCTATTGGCCAACATGTTCACAGATTGTGAAAGGAGGCAATATCTAGAATGGTCTCTGACCTATCTTATCATAGACACATGTGTATTTAAGTGGGCCAGGAGACTGACTGACGAGGTTGGGCATGACGGATAACTCAAAGAGGGGGACACATGACACATGCTTTACACTCAGAAGATCTTGTCATCCTGGTTAAGAGGCATGTGTGTACTAAGAACTTGGGAGAGCTGGAATAGACAGCATTTGGTCAAATGGACCATTAGTAGGACTAGGATAAGATAGCTTAATATGAACTGAGGAAGAACTTCCTTTAAGGAACCACCCAGATGACAAAGATTCTGCAAATTAAGCCATCATTTCTTTTAATTAGCTAGGTTGCCTCTGTTATTTATATCTGCTTGCTATTTAAATTTATTCTAGCTTCTGGCTAACAGGGTTGCTAGTGTTGTGCAGGACTTGGAGAATCCAGTTTCATGTCTTTACTAAGCCATGAAACTCACAGGGTGGCCTCATTGGTATAACTCTCAGTTTGATGACCCTCACAGGAATTTTGTGGGGACGAATTGGGGACGAGGAGAGCCATTTACGCTACCTTAAGCTTACTGAAGGAAAGGTTGGACATAAGTGTAACCAATAAAATAAAAGGAAGCTTTCCATGCTGTATAGGCATACCTTCTTGGCAGTATATAACTTAAGTAGAAAGATCTCATGTTGCCTTCAGAAAGACTTTGGAAAAACATTATTCTGCTTGCTGGACAGATACTGCCTATACTAGCTAGCACTACAATATGCTGACTTTATGCTACCTTATCACAAGGCTTCTCACTGTTAATGGATCAGCTGTTTTCTAGTAAAGCAGTTCATCCAGGCACTGTTACTAATATAGTGAAGATTATGAATGCAGGAATGATGAATGTTCCTAGAACTAGATCTAAGATATTGCGGCCTCTTCACTAGGTGAGAGACACTAAGGTAATTCTTTGCTATTAACTTGTTTATATTTCTTGAACTATATCTATATACCGTGATGAGTTTTGAATCAGTCAGTCTGTGGCCCATGAGGGTGTAAGATGCTTGCATAACTTCAATTTGACTTGCAAATTGGTTTTTCCTGGACTTGGTTTAATCAACTTTCTTATATCTAGCCAGGAAGACCAGACTTTCTTGTTACCTTTATGCTCTGTCTTTTTCTTCATATACAAGAATGTTATACAGATGATAAGACTATTTTTAACAGTCATCTAGATTCAGTGAGTTTTGCCAACACACTATACCATGAAGGTTACTACAGGCAGGAGCAAGAGTAGCAAGTTTGGTGTGGTCTAATAGAATCTCTTCTTTTATTTGAGTAAACCTCTTAGCCCTCATGATAGCAATGCTTTGCCCCCCAAAATGACAAAAATGCTAAGGTCAGCATTTGGTAGCTTAATAAAGCCAAGATTCACTTGCTGAGACTTCTGAGTTTTTCTCTTTTTCTAAACAGTAATGAAAGGGTATTCTTTACCACTACAACAGCGGTTCTCAACCTGTGGGTCGCGACTCTTTTGGGAGTCGAATGACCATTTCACAGGGGTTGCCGCTCCTCTATCCCGCCTCCCCTTTTGAAACAGGGCGGCCTCACAGCCAATGGGAGCGCTGTTTCTGAGACCCCGTGCTGGAAAGAGGGAAGAGGAGGCGTGCTGGGTGCATGCGGGTACATTTCCCCATCTTTTCCTGCCTGGTGGGGAGGTGTTGTAGGAGCCGGAGGTGGAGAGAGCGAGAGAAGAGAGCGTGGAGCTGGAGCGTGGAGCCGGAGATGGAGAGAGCAAGAGGGGCTCACGGGTGTAGCGTGGTCGAGGGGCTAAAGCGGGTATCACACCCCACTCCTGAGCCCTCAGAGGGACGAGAGGAGGAAGGAAGGGGCGCCCGTGCAACGTGGGAGTGAGAGCGTCTGAGCAGCCGCGCTCCTTTTAAGGGAGGGAGGGAGGGAGGGAAAGTCCTGTAGTGAAGGTGGGGGTTGCCGCTGTTGGGGCTTGGCTGAACAAATCGATGGAAGAGACAGGGAAGAGACCCACTCAGGTTTCTTAGTGCGGAGCACCTTTCCTCATATCTGGAGTAGGGAGGAAAAGGAATAGCGAATGGACATGCACATTTGCTTTAGTCTGCTGCCTGGGAGCTGTAGGCTGCTCTGGGGGAGGAAGGGGTGGGGCGGTCACGCGACCAGGAAGCCAGCTGTGGGACGAAGGAGCAGCGAAGAGAGCGCCTCGCGCAAGAACCTGCTTGCGTGAACAGCACCCCCCACCTCCGTGATAAGGTAATGTGTGGAAAAGGCCCAGGAGTGGTGGTGCGCAGGTGTGAGCCACACGCTCGCGTCTTCCTGCCCCCTGTTCAGAAGGGACTGAAATTGCTCCCCTTCTCTGCTACCAGGATAACCTCTCATCTGACAGGCCAGCTTGGGGGGCGGCGGCAGCACGGGGGCAGGCCCCCTCCTCGCCATGGCCCCTGCCCCACTCGCCATGGAGGGGGGCACTGCAGAAGGGCTGGGGGGGCTGCAAGACGCTGCTTTTCCGGGGGGGCGAGCTGCGCCCAGTGCAAAAGACAAAGGTGCTGGGACTTCCCCCCCCCCGGCCAGGGTCGACACTCTGGAAACTTTTCCCACACTGCCCCCCCAGCGGAAACAAGAGTGAAGCAGAAGTAGAGCCTAGGGGGGTTCTTGAAGTTTTTCCCCGGGGGAGACGCGCAGCTCCTCTTTCCCTCCCTGCCTGCCCCCCGTTCCTGGCCAGGAAGGCGGCCTTTGCCGGGGGGGGGGAGGCATTGTAAATAATAAATAAATAATTTTATGGTTGTGGGTCACCACAACATGAGGAACTGTATTAAAGGAGCCCTGGTGGCGCAGTGGTTAAATGCCAGTACTGCAAGCCACAAGGTTGTGAGTTCGATCCTGCCCGGCTCCAAGGTTGACTCAGCCTTCCATCCTTTCGCAGGTCGGTAAAATGAGTACCCAGCTTGTTGGGGGCATGTATAGAAATGTTTCAAAATACATGCTGTTTGTAAGTTGTTCGCCGCCTCAATCCATATGGAGAGGCGGGATACAAATAAAAATTAAAAAAAAGGTCATGGCATTGGGAAGGTTGAGAACCACTGCTCTACAATAACCATAAAATATGAAAGTTTTATAACTTGCATATGTAAATTATACATATGATTCAGCTGTTGTCTGGTGCTACTGAATTTCCAGTGCACCTCCCTGGAGAAAGTTAGGGCAGGAAATACTGGAAACAAGTATGCAGAACAACAGTGATAAACTTGTCTAGTTTTTCCTGTGTAGCTTGGTTTGCCTTATTGGTTTTTATATGGAAGTTAAAAATTTTTAACAGATTTTAATAAAGAGGTTGGTACGTAAATACTCTATTTGTCATAACGCTCAAAATGGTAAGAGTACTTTAGAATGAGGATTGACTAAAATACAGTTTCTGTTCAGTATGCCACTGCATACCCATTTCTGGGAAACAACAGTGGGAGAAAACTGTTATCTTCATATTCTGTGTGTAGGCTTTTCAGAGTCATCTGGTTGACCAGTGTGGGAAGCAAGGTGTTGGATGAGGTGAACTGTTGGTCTAACCCAGCCGGCCTTTTGTGTTATTCACAAGGAAAAGGCTGGCTTAAAAATCAAGTAAATCTATGCTTTTGTCCTTGTTGAGGTACTAGCCTCTTTGTTGCTGTTAACTGCCATCAAGCTGACTTCATCTTACAGTGCCCCTCATGAATGAGAGACCTCTGGATTACCTTTTCATCAGCCAGTTTATTCAGGTCTTGCAGAGTCAGGGCCCCATGACTTCCTTGTTTGAGTCTATCCATCTGTAATATGCTTTTCCTCGTCCTTCTGCCTTACCAAGCATTATAGTTTTTTCTAGTGAGTTCATGTGTTTTCTTGGTACATTCAAAGTACAACAGTCTCAGTTTAGTCATTTTGGCCTTTAGGGAGAGCTCATGCTAGGTCTATTACTTTGTCTTTTTAGCAGTCCACAGTATCCATATAACTCTTCTCCAGAAAAAGAGTTGATTTTCTTCCTGTCAGTTTTCTTCACTGTCCGGCTTTAACAATCATACAGAGAAATTGGATATACAATGGGATAGGCAATCGTAACTTGAGCATTCAGTAATATATCCTTACACTTGAGGATTTTGTCTAGTTCCTTCATAGCTGGCTTTCCAAGTCTTAGTCTTGGAAAGCCAGCTTCTTGACTGCTGTTTTCATTCTGATTAATGACTGAGCCAAAGTATTGAAAAATCTTTAAATATTTCAATGTCCTCATCATTTGCCTTAAAGTTAGGTAAATCATCCACTTCTTACTCCAATAATAATTAGGAAGAAGAATCAACAGTGTAGTAAATTGCCAATATCACTTCTGTGTCAGGCACCATATTGCAGACCTTGAAGGTACCTTTTACATCAGTTATCTATAGACAAGGATGGTATTAACTGATCTGGTCATCAGTGCTTTTCTGTGTGTGTGTTGTGGTGGGGAAATTAGTTACTTATCTTCTGCAAAGAAAACACAATTATGCAAGCAACAGTATGAAGCTATTTATTTAATGGAATGTATGTCCAATCACTCCTTGTGCTTACACTGCATACCTAAAGAGCTTCCATTTTGTCATAACTGTTAGGTCACATACGTTATAAATTCATATGTTTAATAGGACGTAAAAGTTGGCTGCATAGAACAGGAAAGTAAAATTTCCTTTCTCCCTCCTTTAAGGGCAGCATTGTTGATTAGAGGTGATGGGGAGTCACTGTATGTGTATAGGAACAGCATTAGCAAGTCTTGTCATCAACCTCTAGAAGCTGGGGTAGATCATGTTAAAGTATCTGTTGGAACAAACTGGATTCTCTGCAAAGGTTTGACCAACACTAGTGGCTGAAATGCTGGGTTAGAGTCGAGTCATACCTGTTATGTCAACTGAATCTTCTTTATACACAAAGAACATAGAAAACCCACTGTTACAGGGATGGGGGAGCAAATGCATTCCAGATGTTCCATTCTCTAGAATAGGGGAGTGCGTGCAAGGTTTTCTGCCCATGTACATCTCTGTCATTCTTTTATAAACTGCTTGGGAGTGAAGAGAACACAGATGAATGTGAAATAGCTGTGTCATTGCCCTGACAGCGACTGTTTAGGTCTTGAGTTAATTAGATATTTCTTTAAGTAATTGAAACACAGAATTGAGAAAATGGTAAGGCTGGAACTTGTTGAAAAACTATACCCTTTAAAATTGGAACAGCCAATCTGAATTTCATCCTAGAGGAAGACCTCCAATAATCATATGAATGCACAACTTGAGTATTATTAGAACTCTTTATGTTCATAATATTCTAAATATTCCTGCAAAATCAGAATACTTTAGTGAATTTGTATGTGTTTAGAGTTAATCAAATGCAAGACTCAGTAGTAGATAAGTTCAACAGCTAACGGACACTGCTGACTTCTGTACAGGAAGAAAGAAAATGAGCTAGGCATTACAAGGAGAAGTGAAACATGCTTTGTGTCCTCTTTTCTGGATGTCTTTGAAGACTTTACTTTTCATGGCAACTGGGTTCCTGAAATTTTGCATCCCAGTGGATCCTTTGTGTGTGCATGTGTGACATTCTTTGAATGTGAAGTGTTAATGGCCATTGGAGAATCATCATTGTGCTCTTTGATGGGTGGGGTAGAGACTTCTACCTTGTTTAGCCCCCCTCCACACTTGTTTCTGATTAGAATGAACAGAGACTGGAAATAGTCTCTGTAAAAGTAGCAAGTTTCCGATTAGGGATGGAAAGAATGTTTGAAAATACTCAAAAAATAGCAAACATGTTTTTTGAGTGTTAAGAAACCCTGATGGGAGGAATTCTGCACTGACGAGAATCTTTGCTATTCAGGACTTATTCTGCACAAAATTTGCACATGGTTGCTCTGCACAGAAAACATTTTCTGTGCAGGAAGCAGCATTTTCTGCATGGAAAATAATATTTCAACATAGAAGTATCAATTCCTGTGCAGAAAATGCTGTTGTCTGTGCAAAACAAACTGCTTAGTTAGGTTGATTGAGTACTCCCTGGATTTAGATTAGTTTTAACTGAATTTCTATACTTGGTCACTTCTACTGCAGTGGGTGCGTATACTAAATTTACTGTCTCTGATCCTGAGCCATGGAGTGGATAGAAAAGACAAGGTTTCCCCCTCTTTTATGCTCTCTGAACATTTACTATAGGAAGCTGTTTAAATGTTTCAGCATCCCAAGGCTAAAACTAATTTGTCAACCATACTTGATTCTAAGAGCTCAGAAGGCTTTGTGGCAATGGCGGGTATCAACTACGTGAATCTACACATAACTTGAGTACATCACCTTCACAAAAGACAAGGACAGATGCATTTCTCTGACGTTCCTAAAAGTTACTGTTGAGGCTTCTAATGGAAGCTCCTTTCCTCCTTCAGATTAGATACTTAAAGGCTATTATATATTATCTATTACAGTTAACACTTAACCTATATTAACTTTTAGTACAAAGCAAATGGATATAATCCTTCATGCTCAAATGTTTTTAAGCAGTAATTGCTACCTTAAGCACTCTACCAAGGAAGGCTTTATTGGTAAATTGGTTAATGCTCTGGATAAACACACCTCCTATTCTTACCCTTTTGGCTTTCCATTAGTAGGACATCCAGACAATGCGAGGGAAACATAAAACTCCAGTTTAACAGCTCTCTACAATTTCTTTTCATCTGAAATGGGCAAGATTTGTAACTGAAGTTAAAGTAGTAGATAGTGCAAACCTTTCACTTAAAATGCCACTCTGCACGCTGCTGCTGTGAGGTGTGTTGTGGTGTTAAAGTGAATGCAGCCTTTGTTACTGAGGTGTTCTCCTGAAATAATGTACTTAAACACTTGAACTTTCTTTATTAAAGCAAAAAGAAAAAAACTTTCCAAAATTCCCTGATTTCTTTGGAAGTCTAGCCTCTGTTCTTTAAGTAGTTTGGGATAGCAGAATCAAAACTGGACAAATACTAATTTTTTTAAAAGATTTTTGAGCTATCTGTTTAATGGCTTATTGGTGGAGTGGTGAAATTCTAATGATTTTTGGTAGTGGGCATGGAGTTATGTTCTTGTGAAAGCAGTTGTGCCTTTCAAAGTGTCATAATTTAATCTCATGAATAACCGTGTTGAGTAGGCTAGCTTGAAAGGCAATGACTGGACCTAGCCTACTTCACAGACTAGCTTCATGACTAGAAATTGGAACCTGGTTCTCCCTAATCTGTGGTTGGCACTGATGCTCTCCTTAGTTGTGGATTAAGGAATCCTTAATTGTTCTCCTTTCTCTCAAGCCACTTGAAGACTATAGTGATCCAGCCATAGTAACTTTATAGAGCGGATGCTGCACTACAAATTTATATTTAGCTAATAGTCATGCTGCTATATCTCTATATTGCTTCCAGGCCTAGCCAGTGGGGCTACTTGGGAAACAATACTGTAGTCAAGTAACTATAATTCTACTCCGTTGATCCCCCCCCCCCGATAGAGTACTACTTTGTGCAGGAACTTAAGCTTGCTGAGGTTATGTATTTCTCATTGGTAGTAGTGACCAGGAAGAAATGGGCATGTGTATGTAATGCAGCTCCAAATAACTTGTCTGATTTCACATCAGGCAGCATTATAGTTGGCCAGTTGAAGCAGGTACCAAGCAGTTCGTCACTAGTTTGCATTTATTTTTGTCAAAGCCACACTGGCCTTCCCCAACCTGTGCCCTCCAGATGTGCTGAACTACAACTACATCCCCCAGCCACGTGAAGTGTGGGCAGGATTCACCTGTCACCTGCTCTTTGTCCCAACCAGAACATTCAGCTGTTGTCCAGTGTCGGCACTAAAGCCTAATTCTGAGGTGGTTGCTGCTGATAGATTGTCTCTTGGGACCAGCATGTACTGATTCAGTTAATCTGTATGTTCTTATTAATAATCACAAAGTTTCTGACTTGCTGAGAATGAGTGGCATAGTTTCACAACTTCCTGAGTTGAACTGGCAATGATTAGACCTTGGTTAGATGTTGGTTAGATCTACTTTCCTTCATTATCTGAGACAAGGGAGCTGATGGTTCCTCATGTCTGATCATTTTATTTTTATACCTGATCCTGCATCTGATTGTCTTATTTGTTACATACTTCTTTATTTGGTGGTGGAGGGGAGAACTTTGGTGAGGCAGTGACAGGCTTTTGCTCAGGAATTAAGTTCAGAGAATTAAGAGCTTTGAGTTCAGAGAACACAGAGGTTTCCTAATTCTACGCTGAAGTCTAAGGTGCTGCTCCTTAATGCTAGGCCATTTCTCAAAATGGCATGTGTAGTCTATGACATAGCTTTAGAAGAGACTGATCTGGTATGAGAAAAAGGATTAAAGTCCTGTTTCATGTAACCAAACAAGCCTTTTCATTGTTATTACATCTTCATATAATTTTGTTGCAGTTTAGGTTTTCCCATGAAGTTAAGGAGCTTTTATGTTTTACTCTCTTCACTCCCAGTCCAGGATCATTTTGTAGATAATATAATTTGCGTCTGTTCTGACCTTGACCCAGTATTATAGCAAAGGTGTAAGACTATTCTAATTGGTTAAGTTTCAGTTGCTAACACCCAAGGAAATGGATGTGAAATTTGTTCTGTTTGTCTTACAGCATGTTTGTATTGACAGCCAGGAGAAACTGTAGAGAAAATTAAGGAATTACAGGTGGGCTTTTAATACTTATTTCTGTCCAAGATGGTCAAGAAGATTGTGGTGGAGTAGTCCTAGGTGTTCCATGATGGTACAAATTACCTGACCTCAGCTTAATCTGGTGGACATCAAGGGATCTGTGAGACTGAAATTGTCTTGGGTGCTCAGGCATTTGACCATCTCCAGAAAAAAATTAGAAACAGGAGCATTGTGCTTCTGTTTTTCTTGGACTTCTTGGCTATTACCTTCATCCATCATCCATAATATTTTTCTAGTTCAGCTTTGGCATAAGTTTGTTCATACCTTAGCAGGAGATCTAAGCGTAGAAGTCTGAGAGTTATACACAGGAATGCACGCGGTCTCTTAGGTTTTATATGTTTTTGATCATGCTGTTAGGAGTAGATGTTTGGAGTAGGTTATCACTGATTTGACCCTGCTTAGCTTCCAAGAACAGACAGGATCTGGTGCTTCTAGGGTATTAGACCCCTTCTGTTTCTCTTAAGGCACATAAAGGATAAGATGCTCTGGGTGAGTGTGTCACTAGCTGCTGCATGTACTTTAACTTTGTTGATTCTGACTTCTGATCAACACAGGAACCGAAAGATGTCTAATAGCTCTCAACTAAAAAATGTATGGCTTGTCTTCTGTGCACTTGCTGAAAATCATAGCATGAACCTAAGTGATATGCAGGGGAAGAGATAGGGCTGATTCTTTGACCAAATTCTGCCCTTAGTGGTGGAGTGTGTTGTACTTGGAAGGCTGTGTTATCATTTTCAACAGTACTGCATACAGTCCTTCTATACATACTTACTTTGAATGATAGTGTACTCAGCCCACTGGCATTCTGATGCATATCATGTTGCTGCTGTTGTGACAATCAAGTTGTTTATGACAACCCTAACCTATTGTGGGGGTTTGTTTTTTTTTTTGGTTATCCTATCACGGGGTTTTTTTGAGCTGAGATTGTTACTAGCGTTAATTTAAAGCAATTTGAAATCTCTCTTTTCTTTTTACTCTTCCTCTTTTATCCTTGTTGACTTAGACAGATTGTATTTCTTGTTGAATGACTTAACAGTTGTCACTTAACAGGGGTCAGATAGTGGATTACCCAACACTAGTGGATTGAACCAGCGCAGGATTAGTGATACAGGCATATACATACAAAACGAAGATGAATTCAATGTGGGCAATTAATGTGAATTGCCAAATTTGGTAACTGGTGATGGAAGACTGAGAAAGAATCAAGCAAATTGCATGAAAGTCCCTCTAACAAGGTCTTGCAAAAAAGTATTGATCTGGATTGAAACTGAGTCAATAAAAGAGTCAGTGATTAAGTGGGCTCCAAATATAGGTAATCCATTTGAGATAGATGCATGGAAAAATATGGAAAACAGACATAAAATTTACTCCAAATTTAAATTTAAGAGAAAATCACTACAAAATGTTACGTAGGCAATATATGACTCCAGAAAGACTTCAAAAAATAACCAAGAACGGAGATGCGAAGTGTTGGAAATGTGGGAAAAAGGTGGGGACTTTTTTTTCGTATGTGGTGGACTTGTTCTAAGGCTAAGAAATTTTGGAAGGGAATTCATGATGAAATTCAAAAAATTTGCAAATTTAATTTTGAAATGGTACCAGAATTTTATTTATTGAATATATTAGGCCAGAACCGGGAGATTAGAGAACAACAGAATATTGTATTTGGTTACAGCAGCATGGCTGACCTATGGACAACACTGGAAAGATAAAACAGATATTCAATTAGATGAATGGAAATTAAAAATGTTAGACATGGTAGAGACTGAAAAATTAGCTAACTCCCTTAAGAATAAAACAGTTCAAAATTGTGAAAGAGAATGGAAAAAGATAATGCTTTGGCTAAATTTGTAAATGTCTGTGGATCAAGTATGTTGGTATTTGACGAGATAGGGAAAAGAAGAATTCAACTGCAAAATTCCTGATATACAGAAGTGGGGGAGAATGGAAGAACTATAATAATGATATACATATTTGTGTTTATATATGTTTTTGTGTATTCTGAAAATAATAAAATTTCTTTAAAAAATGGCTCGATGAACATACCGGAGATTTCTGTTGTATAGAACTAAGAACTCAAATTGTAAGTTGGTGATCTTCTGACCCTCTCATTTCTAGGTAGATGGCACTACATTTAATGACATTTCTTTAGCTGACCATGTGTGATTCATTTCCTTGCAGTTTGATCTATGGCGTGTTTGTTCTGTGCTCACTGTCACTAAGACTCCCCAAAGAATGGGAGAAATACTGTTTATCCATCCTTGAGGTCCTTGGACGAAGGGTAAAATTAATGTTGACAATAAAACTGCTTCTAGTTCCTGTTTTTTTCTGTTTGCTGCAGTACTTCTTAATTTCCTCCTCTCTTCCAGCTCTGAAACAACCTATTTTAATAGGGCTGTTGTACTAGGGCAGCCTTCCCTCCTATCGGTTCTCCAGCAAATGTTCCCTCTGCTCCATATTTATCACTATGGGAACCCATGTTCAGCAAGGCTGAGACTTTGTCCTCTCACTAATAGCGTTGCTGATCAGTGAAAACACTTTCTACTAGGATTAAATACCCTTTCACTTCTAACAAATTCAAATGGCTACATACAGATATGCAGTAGGCCCTTCACTTTTGTGGGAAACAGGGAAAAAACCCCTGCGAAAGTGAAAATGCAAATAACCGTGCACCCCACTGGCATGGTCCCGCAGGTGGAGTGGGCGCAAGAGAGCCACAGGGAAAGAGCTTCCTTGCTGGCTTTCTTCTTGACCCTACCCACACGATTGTGCGTGGAGGCAAGAAGAAAACCAGCAGGGAAGCTCTCAGCAGAGGCAGAAGGAGCGTGGGGAACAGGCAGTTGCCCTCACTGCAGCCTCCTGCCGCTAGCCCAGGCCAGGGAGTGGGAGCTGGAAAGTGGGGGGGGTAAGCGGGCACCTCACAAATAATCAAATTCGCAAATGTGGAGAGAGAAGGATAATTTATGTTTGAGGGCTAGATATTTCTGGTGCTTTCTTTACGGTTCAAAAGTGCACACTGTGGCTTTGCTCTGCGCTGCATCTTCATAGCTTGAAATTGCAAAATGGATGAAACAGCTGCTTGTTGTATATTTTATGATTTTCCACTTCTGTGCTTCATGTGACTTATAGGAAAGTGATGCAAAACCAGCAACATGGACAGACTGGGAGCTGGAAAAAAGTGATGAAAGCACGCTTGTTGCAAATGGAATGCAAAAGCTTTCATCACTTCAGGAGAATAGTAGTTTAAGAAACTCAGTTTCCTAGAATTTTACTTTATATTCTCCTATCACTCACCGTGTATTAAATGGAAGTCTGTTTTGTGGTTGTCATATGTGTTTCTGTTTATATTGCACAGCCAGCTTTCACCAACCTGGTGCCATCCAGGTGTGGACTACAGCTTCTGTAATTCCACAGCCAGCAGTGGGTAAAAACATTCTTATCGCTGAACCACTTTAGGCAATTGAGGTGGTGGTGTGCTCCCAACATCAGGGCTACCTTACCCATTAGGCATTTAGACCCATTACCTAGAGACTACAAAAATTTCCCTAACAGTACGTTGAGGCAAGGCAGGGAGTTGAATACAAGAGTGCCTAGGGCCTCTGAAAACTTTAATATGGTCTTGCCTAACATTCATGCTGCAACTCGTGCAGTTACAATATGGGCTCTCTCTGTTGTAGGAGAAAGAGATAGTGGCTCTAATACATTTAAACAGATGCTTTTAGCTTTCTCTCATATTTAAAGTTGTATTCAAAGCTCTAGGTCTTTTACAACTATTATCTTCACAGGAGATTGCCAGAGTGTTCATAATGTGCCCAAATATTGTTAGCCACTGGAAATTTGCCAGCAGGAGGCAGTAGAAGAGCACCATAACTCCATAATATGTAGGTGACAGTCTGTCTATCACGTGTCTCATGTGCTGATTTCATTGTTATGTACACTTTGCATAGTAACTGTAAAAGATTTTGGAGGAGGGGCACTTAGTTCCCCCTGCTCTGTTGGCAGTTGAGTTGTATCAAGGCTACCATATCTACTTAGAAGTGAGTTTGAAATTGGTGCTATAGTAACAGAATGGCTTTGTCTAGAGGGATTTATTTCAGGGAAACTTTTACCTGCAGGTGTGCTATAGATTTAAATAGAAATTGGTCAACAAAATGTGAAAATTGTTTTTTCCTTTTAAATACCTCAATTGGTAGCAATGCGGTAAGATGAGAAGTCTGCATAATGAAAGCTGGCATATCCAATTCCTTTTCTTTGAAACAGCAACGCAAGTGCTGTATAGAACACTTGGCTATACAATTCCCCAGACTCTGGGAAGTCTTTCACTATATTTTGGTATTCATAGCATTAAATAGCATACTCATCTTGCTGGCTTAGTGATGTATTAGACCTCTTGACAAAAGCATTTGAGATTTGGATGTTAATACTTATAAAATGCCTTCACAGGTACTCTGATGGCTGACTTAAGAAAGAATCCCATCTAGAGGCTTACAGTCTAAAGAGGCAAGATTCATAAGAAAGGAGAGGCAGATAATGACAGGTCGAGGGCTGGAAAGAAGATGCATTTTCTGACTTCAGTGTGAGTTACACTTAACTCACCATTACTGCTACCACTGAAATCAGTGGGCTAGAAAGTTATAACTGTTTGTGCATGAGAGTGGAAAGTAGTTTGGTGTTGATAAAATCTGTATGTATTCCAGTCTTGTATTAATAAATTAAGCTAACAGCCATGTGTAATTGAGAGGGTTAATGGAGATACAGATTGCTCTGTCCAGCACATTTGATGTCTATGCAAATCATGGAGGAAGGAAAGTTGCTTTCAGAGCAGACAGGATTCAGTCAACTAGACTTTGTTCTGGCACATGGAGCCCTCTTATAGGCAAAGCACAGACCTAAGAGGCTGTACCTTTTCTGCCCTTGAGAGTAGCTGGTTTCATGCCACAGGTTGGCTTTAGCGGTTGGTCTGCCAAGTTACATAGCCAGAATTAATTGTTCCTTTCCCAGTTCAAATACCTAACATCAACATTAAGAAAAATCATGCATATCGCACTGGGGCCAGTCAGCTATCTTATCTTGTCAGAGTTTGGAATATTAGCTTTCTCAGTCGTTCAGTTCTAGATTTCCAAGTACTTCTAACGTCATGGTGCCACTGGTATTTACATTAAATGTAATAAATGAATGTAGTAGCTGGATCAGTTTGTAACCTGGTAGAGGTAAGGTTGAGATCCAGTGTGGTTTATGTAGTGGTTTGAGCATTGGACTATGACTTGAAGACACAAAGCAATAATAAGAGATAAAAGTATTGGAAGCAATCTCTCAAGGTAGGCAAGTAAAATGCCAGTCAGCCTTTGCAAGTCTCTTCAAACAACTGTCCTGAAGTAACTTAAATCTAAACAGGAAGCTTCTCTGAAATAGTGGAAGGGCCAAATGTGTTGGAGTAGAGTCATGATTGTGTCAAAAGTTCAAAGGAGGGAAAATAGAAAGGTACAAGTTCCAGCTCAGTTCATTTTACCTAACAGTGGTACTTCTAAGCCTTGTATGTTGCTTAGAGATTAACTTTTGTAGGCTTCCGTATCAAAAAATAAGAATTTCTGAGGTACTTCTTTCAGGGCTTTATCTTAACTTACTGAATAAAAGAGCAGTTAACGGGAAGGATTAGGTAACTTGAGAGAATGGAATGTTAAAGGTAAAATCTCATCTGTAGGAAACACAAACACTGTGCAGGCTTTACACACTTACATTGATTTAGTTTGAAAGGCTGAACTTTGCTGAGAAGCCAAAAGGTGAAATCAGAGAGCAATAATCCACTGGGTTTTTTTCCCCTGGGAATATTTTGCCTGAGCTCTAAGGGGAACTGTATAGGAGTGTTCTCTAGTTGTGATAAAAATGCTTTTACAAAAGGCTGCATCTTTAAATGCAAGCATGACTTCTAGCATAAAGGGACTTCTTATAGGTGTATTTTTCTTTTGAGACATTAATACAATGAACTGTGTTGTGCCTACCTGGGAAAAATACAAGTGCCTTCTTAATTCTGCCTGGTTTGGGTTTCACACCATATGAGTAGAGATCGGCTGTATGTTATTAAAATGTAGTGAGATTTACCACTACCTTGTGGTTTCTCAAGCCTTTCTACTATGAACCTTTCTATAAAGAGGGAAGCAGGAAGCAGGTAGCAGGTGAGGAGAAATAATCTAGCATTGGGTCTTAATAAGCGCCTAGAGTATGTGTTGCCTAAGAAAACCTCATGAAATTTGTGGGGTTGCCATAAGTTGACATGCTTCAGATAATAGCTATACATCACTGTCTTTTCTGTCAGAGTAGCACATAGGTAAATCGTTGGGTTACTCCTTAAATGAGATTCTTCAGATAGCTGTGAAAGATTCCTTTAAAAGTTACGTGAAAATGCAACCAATGTATGCATCATGCATGCAAAGTTGGGAGCTGGAATCGGATGCAGCTTTCCGATGAGTGTACAGTCCTCCCCTCATATTCGTGGGTTTGACCTTCACAAATTTTATTATTTACAAGGTGCGTGCATGTCTCACCCCTCCTCCCATTCCCTTGTCTTTTACCTGGACATGTCTACCTTCCTTCTCAGGCAGGCAAAAGGCAAGGGAATGGGAGGGGAGAGCATTACATACGGAGAAAGAAGGCACCAAGAACATGTGTTGGGGCAAAAAGCAAGGGAAGACGGAGATGTGGGCACGTTTATCCACCAGTTCCCTTGCCTTTTGCCTGGGTGTGGGAAAGGAAGGCACTAAGCCATGGATGCAAAACATGTAGCCCTCTAGAGGCTGCCAATGCATCCAGTGCCTGAGAATTCTTAAAACTATGGGGTGAATTACCTAACACTGGTGACTGCCTGTGTTTAAACCTAAATTCCTATCATCCTCCAGTGGGATGATTGCTTTGTCTCTGGTGCACAGCCATTGGAATTAGGGTAGTAAATGACATTCTAGATTCTCACAGCTGGATTAAAATTTACCCCCTGCAGTTTCCCCCTTGTAATGGATGAAGTACATTTTGAATGCGATATCCTGAAGAAAAAGTGCAGCCACAACATAACCAAAACCCATCAGCATCATGACTATATTCTTTAGTTGGGTGAACTTACAGGTGGTGGATCACCTTTCTTTCAGACAAACCTTCCTATCTTCAAATTGAAGGAGTCTTGTGTCAGAAGGAGATACAGTGATTTTGAATGGCTTCGAAGTGAGCTAGAAAGAGAAAGTAAGGTAAGTGAGGAATGCTTTCGGGGATGCAAAAAGTTAAATGGCTTTGTGGTGGGAAGAACTGCTAGTTTGATGCTGAGATTTGTTATAGCTGGAGCACATGCAGTACAAGCCGTTCCCCATCCTCACAGCTGTGTTTAAGCTTTGGGTGGCAAGGGGAGGGATCCTCATGAAATTGACAGTGCATCTGGGTGCCATTTTCCTAAGGAAGGGTTATAGTCCTAAGAAAAGCAGCCATTCTGCTGAAGGATTCTGGGAACTGTAGGACCAACAAAGTAAATTTTCCAGGGTATCACCCCAGCACAGTTAAGTACTTCATAGTGTAAGGGTGTGTGTGTATGTATGTATGTATGTATATATATATGTGTGTGTGTGTGTGTGTGTGTGTGTATGTGTTGATAGTGTAGGTCTTCTTTGTATAAGAGAGCCTCTGATTTTGGCGTAATGGAGCTAGGATCTAAAATGTTAACTGTCCCTTAGGTTGTTGTACCTCCATTGCCTGGAAAGGCTTTTCTCCGCCAATTGCCTTTTAGAGGAGATGACGGGATATTTGATGATTCTTTTATTGAGGAGAGGAAGCAAGGGCTTGAACAATTCATAAACAAGTAAGTGGGAGACTGATTTTTTTTTGTATTGTGCAGAAATGCAAATAACAAAAGGCATGATGGTAGGCCAGACCAAGTTCCTAGTGCTGGTGCTAACAGATATCTGGTTATATGTTATTTGCTAACATTTAACCTAACATTGTACTGTAAAACTTTTTGTATTAGTGGAGCTTGTATGAAGCCCAGCTCCATTTATGTTGTTGAAGACTCCTGAACTACTTTCCAGGTTGAACTGCCTGAACACTATTAATATCCAATCTGAAGAGTGTACAGATGGCTAATGCTCGCTGCAGTGATTGAAGTATTTGTAGTGACCTGGGTTTTGTTTCTTAATTTATGCAAATTGCTGAAATTATAGCATATAAAGATGGAATCGTGCAAATAAGGCTGGGGGGGCAGGGGTGTACATTTCATCAGAACAATTTGGCTATCGTCTCTGGCTGCAAGCATGTGCCTTTCAGACTGTGGAATATACTTGCATGTGTAATTCAAACAGCTAAGTGTGTTGAGGGAATATGATGTGCTTATCTTGACAATCTGAAATGCAGCCTTGGCTATAGTGACTGCCACTACAAAATCAAACTGGCTATCGGCATGTGTTGATCAGACTGCTCAGGTCATATGCTCAAATTCTGGATGGTGAGGAAAAGCACCAGGTAGATCATTCTGATGTTTTAAAGATTCATTATAGGGTAAGGTTGGAGAGCCTTTCACCTTCTAGATTTTCTAGACTACAGCTTCCATGATCCTTTATGATACTAACTTGGGCTAATGGGAGTTGTAGGCTAAAACAGCTGGCTCTTCAGAAGTACCCCACCGCCTGATTTCCAATCCAGAAATGAAGGGGGACGTTAAGCAGGCATCTGGGCTCTGCATTTACCAAGTACTTTCTTTCTCTGGCTGCTGGAACATTTAAAAACAAAGCAACAACCCAGATATGAAGCAAAATGGGTGCTGTGTTGCTGAGAGATGACTGTTCTGCCACTGCCCAGTTCTCTCTGCATTTATATAAGAGGATGACTCTTAGTGACTGCGTAGTAGCTCGTTCCATTTTGACTCTATGGATGTACAATCAGTGATGCCACATTGGAACAATATTCTGAAAAGCCTGTCCCGCTTGTATGGAAAGAGCTTCCTTGGACATGGCAGTCACCTTAATGGTACTAAGATGACTTGGTTGCAGCTGTACAGGATGGATGCAGGTAGGCTGGATCTTAGGGCCAACTTTTAAAGTGTACACAATAAAAACAGATGGGTACTGCTGTGGTACTGCTTCCTGGCCAGAGTTCTCGTTCTGCTGGAATGCTTTCCTGATGTAAACTGAAATACCTTTGTAAATGCAGCTCAGCAGTGTTGAGTTTAGGCTTAAGATATATGATGTTCCTGATTTCTTCTAGTTAACAGGACCAGAAGAATGTGGTTTGCTTTGGTAGGGCAGAATTGGAACTGGCACTGTTGAGCAGAGATAGTGGCTCTGGATGTACAGGATGTGGCAGGGTTGACATCATAAGTGTAGCAGAATTGGCAATGTGTGGATGGCCCTGTTGCACATGCAGGAAACCTCTATCCAACAGCTGCTACACCACCTCTTTTGCTTCCCAATTTCAGAAGTGTTTTCTGCTCTCCAGAAGATCCTCTTCTTGTTTTTGTCCTCCTTACTGTTTAGACTTTGTGAGTTGCTGCCAAATTTTAGTGGCAAATTACTACCAATTTTAAAAATTACTAGGGAAATTGCGGAGTGAAATAAAAAGTGGTTTGCAGACAGTACTTAATCCACTCCTGATGCAGAGAAGTTGTTGCTGATATCATGGGTGGGCTGTTTACTCTTGTATGGAGGGATGCAAAAGAGTTCTAAATAGCTGGTGTCTTCTGTGTTCTGTTCTCTTTCTATTGAGGAGGGGAAAGTCCTTCAGACAACTCACACTGAACAAACATATGAAGACAATAAGGGAATATGTGGCAGTGTTCTGAACCTACACCTGCCTCTTTAAAGTGGTTTGTGCCTTCTTTGATAAAGTTGGGTGCTGATGGGGCACTCAACTAACTTGTTAAACACCACTTGTAACACCACTAGATATAGCTGGAGATCTCCTGTTCCTATATGGAGCAGAATGGAAATTGAGAAATTCAGTTTATGGATATGTGTGTGTTAGGATTTAGGAGTACTTAGAAACAAGTTGCTCACAACACAGTTATTTTCATAGGAATTCATTTTGCTGAAGATATTTAAAACTGAAAAAATATTCTGTTCAATTTTCATTTTCTAGAGTTGCAGGCCACCCTCTGGCACAGAACGAACGCTGTCTTCATATGTTCTTGCAAGATGAAGTAATAGACAAAAGCTACACACCTTCCAAAATAAGACACGCTTGAATGCTGCACAACACTTTAACTGGCATAAATGTTAATGATTAATTTACTCGGTCTAAGATTTGTAGTTTAAGGTTTTAGCATGCTGCAGACAAACTGGCACAAGAAGCCTTCGGTATACTAAAGGCACTGCTTGGTCTTTGCGTTCATTTTATGGCATTAAAGAACTCTAGGTAAATCTGCTGTCAGACTTCTGATTAAATGGCTTTTACGACTCTAAATATTTTGAAATTCTTTTTTTCTTTTGCAATGACCTTGTGGTGGTTACTGACTTGGCCTTACTTGAACTTGCACTGTTCTGGTGTTGCACGTTCACTTTTATTTGATTAAAACACTAGAATGTCTCTGTAAAATAATTAGTATTCAATCTGCAATTTGGTGACTAACATGGTGCATTGTTTTCAATACCCCTTGTGAATATGAGCACTTCGGTAGTTGTGTCCTTCAGGTTGAAAAACAAACAAACCTTTGTACTGAAAAGCAATGAGGGAACTATCTTTATATTGTGTTAAAAAAAGAAATCACATTTGTATACTAAGATCATTTGTCTAAGGTTGTTTTGAAATAAAAAATAAAAATGCAGTTATGTGTTTTTATTGGTATGGGGGAAGAGGAACAGTCATTGGATTGTCTCATAGACAGATATTCCCATGCAGGTATTGCAAGTCTGATGCACTTCCATTCACTCGAGTTAAAAGTTCTGAAAGGGTTTGCTTCCATTCAGTTTCAAGTGCTAAATATCTCTAGTGATAGGCTCCAGTTCTATGCATTCTTGAATGGTAGGTGCTGGAGGATTACCTTGTCTTTATGTTTCCAGATTATAGAACCATAGTTGGATATAGCTTGCGCTAAACTTCCCGCAGACACTACTGACACATGGCTGGATGGCTGGGTGAAGAGGGGAGCAGGGGGAGGAGAGATGGAGCCTGGGTGGAATTTTATGTTCTTTCTTCCCATGCAGGATCTAGAAAGTCTTTATAGAAGGAAGATGGAACGATTATATTGAAAACATGAGTAAATCAAGTTGAGTGGCATAAAATTGAAAAAAAAATCCTACTGATCTTAGCACATTTGTAAACAATGTGAACAGCAGCAAGTCGCTGTTTTGATAAGGCTGTTGTTTAAAGGAATTACACCAACAGTTGATGGCAAGTATCAGTGGATAGCAACATTTAATCAAAGACCATACTATTCTATATATTTAATATATTTTTATTTTTGTAAATACAATGAATACAACCTTAACTTCACAAATCAGTTAATCCACTTTTGTACAAGAGAAGTTTTACTCATTCTATGATACTTCAAGTGCTGATTCTCTTTCCTCAGTGCTAGATCCTAAAACAAATAAAAACTTGAAAAGTACAGCAGTTATCTTTCATTTCTCCTACATTTTTGATAAATCTCATCAAATTAAGCAGCCATAATATATGTTTTTGTGGGACTAGGTGGGCGAGTGGGAAAGTGTACGAGAGAGAAAGGCTTTTATTAGAACCTGGAATTTTCTAAAAGCCACACAAAAAACTGTTAGGTTTGTATTGATAAATCAGCCTTTCAATCTTTTGTAAGATTTCAAGCTGTTTATTAGGTACCTTCTTATACATCTCATTGACAAAGAGTTTGGACCCATTGCCTTTGGTTTCAGCACTATGCCAGTGGGACAGCAATCGGTTCACTCTACCCTCTCCTTTTATTTGGTTTTGCTGTTTAGTCTTCACTTAACAAGTGGTTTAAAAAAAAACCAACCTTTTTTTTAAAGCTCTTCTGTCTGAGATGCTAAACTGAACTGAAGCATTGTCACAACTTACATGCAAAGTTTGTTGCTTTATTTTTTTTAAAAAAAAACAGATGGTGTGGCCTTTTGAATCCAAAAGCAAAAGCCTGCTTTTTCAAAATTCAAGGACACTTTTATTATATGTTAGAACTAAAGTACCATGTTTTGATAACCTGGTATTCAGTGTTTGCCCCTTATGAAAAGAATTCACCAACAGAGTACTTTGAAAGGAAAAGGTATTTTGAAGGCCACCTCATGACACATAACAGAACAATGTTTGGTTACCCATTTTTTTCAATGTATAAAAAAAACGAACCCTAAAATACGTTCTTTATTCTGTCAAATCTGCCAGCTAAAGGACAGACTAGCACAGCCTTTGTTAACTCTGCAAGACAACTCAATTGATTCAACCAATTGCTACAGGAGAAGCAGCGGCCAAGTTTAGACCAGTCTTTTTGGAGCACGGTACTTTCCCCAAGGTCTCAAATTGGTTTGTTCAAGGCTGCAGAAGTGTATCTATTGGATTTTATTTTATCAATAGGTTAGATGTCTCCAGGCTTCAGCTTCTCATAGAGTCGGTGAGTTGAGGCTTGCTCTCCATTGATTAACAAATTCTTCATAAATTGTCACCCAGATCATTTTGTCCCCCTTCAGGTCTGTCTATATGTCACTGGATTTGTACATATCTGAAAGCAGTCTTGTAATTGGCACATTCCCAATGGTCTTTTTGAAAAAGACTTCTTCTATTGTAGAGGGGCTAATGGAGCGTAAAGCTGGCAAAAGCAACAAGAGTTTCCCAAAACGACAGGGCTGCGTGGGGTACCTAGAAGGTAAACGAGATTATTATAGCACAAAAACTGATCAGACTGTTAATGCTGTTTATCAGTTGCCTTGTTATTGTTGTGTGCCTTCAAATAATTTTAGACTTATGACAACTCTATCATGGGGTTTTCTTGGCCAGATTTCTTCAGAGAGGTTTGCCGTTGCTTCCTCTGAGGCAGAGAGAGTGTGACTTGCCCAAGGCCACCCAGGGGTTTTTGTGGCTGAGCAGGGATTCAGACCCTGTTGTAGTCCAGCACTCAAAACCACTACACCATTCTGGTTCTCCAGTTGCCTGGAGGAAGGCAAACAAGGTCAAACAAATAGCACCCTTTGGCTTCTATGAACTTTCATATGAATCATGAAGCTGGACTCAGAATGGTAGCAGTAATCAAAGTGTTTTCCTGCATATTTTCTTGGACTGTAGTTCCCAGCATTGGCTAGACTGACAGAAACATAGATCAATAACATCGAGAGGGTCATATTTGCCCATCCATACAAATGAGAGTACTCCAAGCCAAGACAGAGTTACACAGGGATATTATTATTAGAATTTTACAAAAAACCTAGTACAATATGATGAAACATTTCAGAGAAATGGTTGCCTCTGAGCACAGCCCAAGAATTTGATTTCGGTGCCATGGATACATTCATAGTCCTTACTTCTTAAATCCATTCCTACCCTTTTCTTTCTGTTGTTGCTTTGTTAAACAGCTAGAAATCTAAGGTGTGCTGATCAATGCCAAATAACCAGCTTCTGCCAGTTGATCCTTACATACCTTCTGGCCAACCTGGAATAATGAGTTATTCCAGAATTAAACTGGAATAGAACTCTGTTGTCATGAAGTATCAGATCAATAGGAATTTTAACAACTTCACTTGAGGTTAATCAAGCTCTTTAATTATATATTCTCCTTTTAATTATATATTCTATCAGTTTATATTCTAAATATTTGGGGCTAAAGCCAATTGTTACTTTTAATTAGAGCATCTCAATTGAATCAATGAGACTTAAATAAGTGTTGCCTTCACAAATGCCCAGTGATTTAATATGTCTAGTCTTGGTGCTACGAGTAATCAGATTTAGCTCAAAAATCATATATGTAAACCTAGAGCCCAGCAAGAATAAAATTACAAACTGAAGCATGCCTCCAGATGTTCTTGGACTACAGCTGCCAGAACTCTTTACCATTGGTTTTGCTAGCTGAGAGATGTAGCCCAACATCTGGAAAACTTCATGATTCTCAGCTCTGCCTCTACTCTAATCAAATTAAAAGCTAATGTCTTAAAAATACTAATGATTTGAAAGCAAAAGGAAAGAAGTCAACTTCAAAAACTTTTTACTTACAAAAAAATATTGTTTTAAAAATCATTGTTTGAATCCAGATTTAGAGATGCACAACTAATGCCTCCCCATCTTATCCACAACAGTTTCTCCAACCCCTTGAAAGTCCTACACAGATGGTAGGAGGCCCTGTTGAATAGGATAATCTGTAGTGCAGGCAGATGTGGGACCCCTAAAATCTATCAGTCACTTTTCTTCAGCAGAAGGCAAATCTGACTCATTATGTCAGGGATAGAGAACCTTGGGAACATTTGGCCCTCTAGATATTTTGGACAACAGCTCCCATCATCCTTTACTATTAACTATAGTGACTGGGACTTCTGGAAGTTGAAATCCAAAACATTTGAAGGGCATTACCCAGCCCTGTATTTCATCAAGTATTCACTTTAAAAGCATTGCCCTTCAATTCCATTTTGTCTTATTTGCACAACAGACCAAATTCAGAACTTGGAAAAAAATGTCTTCAACACTAGTGTTCTCACCTAGTATGGATGTAGCTGTTCAGGGTCAGTTGAGCTTCATCTTGAAGAGCTGCAATGGCAGCAGCATTTCTAAAACTTCTGAGTTCTGAACCGCTGTGTGTAGGAACTGCAAAGCAGATAGGGCACTTTAGTTCAATCATCAGAACAGTACAGTCAGCATTAACTATGCTGTACTTCGTTACCTCACTATTCCATAATGGTACCTACATGAAGGAAGTATCTGGGTAGTTCCAGTGTATACGCTAATGACAGCCTTCCCCAACCTGATGCCCTTCGGACCACAGCTTGGAAAGTAATTTTTCTAGCACGCAGAATCCCAAAAGCAGAATTTCCAAGCTCTGCTTCAGAGACGTTGGACTACAGTTCTCAGAACCTTCACATGCAGTTGGGGATGATTATGGAAACTATAGTCTAAGACCTTGTGGGTGGGGGGAGCTGTATTTTACCATTTGAGTTTGTTGTCAGGCCACCCAAATTAGAAAATCTCTCAGGGAAAATGACCATTTTAATATTATACAATATCAATAAATTTTCAGTTTACAGGAAACAGGTGGAAGCAATGCTACTGCTTGTTTAATCCCAGTTTTGGAAAGCTAATCAACATTAGAAGTGTTGAGGCCTAAGAAACAACATGGAAAAATCTGGCAAACCTCTTTTTCTTCATTTTTCCCCCAAAGACATTTATGTGAGACTGTGTACAATATCAGATTGTTACTAATTCCTTGTCTTTCTCAGTTCTTTTATGGGAATGAGTGCATTATGTCTGCTTGACAGTATGGAGAACTTGCTTTTGTATGCCTTCAAGACATTTCTGACCTACAGTGACCCTAAGGTGAACCTATCATGAAGTTTTCTGAGGCTGAGAGTGTGTGATGCACCCAAGGTCACCCAGTGGGTTCCCATGGCCAAGCAGGGAACTGAAGTCTGCTCTCCAGGGTTGTAGTCCAGTGCTCAAACCACTACATCACAGTAGCTAGTGGAGAAAAAAATAATTTTCTCTGTTTTAGTAATGTTGATGGCTTCTTCTGTTTTTTATTGGGATTGGAATTGCCTGCTTTTCAAACTGAAAAAATCAAAGAGGCTCCTTATAGTCAGATGTTCCTGACCTTGTAGCAACATGTGTAATAAATAAATAATTTGTAATTATATTCTGAATAAAATGTAATTTTTACTGTATCACACACAATCATTTTATGCTAAAACAAACTATATATAATGCAGTTCACATTGCCAAAATAACAAAATAACTTTCAACCTATAAAGGGTACTAATTGTAATAGTTCCCCCCCAATCAGTTTTTTATTAAAAGGAAAAACCTCAAACCATGGCTTTTCCATGACTTCAACATTTCAGGGAATTTTACATCTTGGGTTAAAATAGAAAGATCATGAACATTCTCTGGACTTAGGTAGATATTAAAAGGGCATTAATTTGTATATGTCAGAGACTGTCCCAATGATATCCAAATATGAGATACTTGGCATGGCAGCATTAAGATTAAGATGGACAGTTCATCAATGATAGAGTTCAAAATGCCACATAAAGAAAACATCTCTGTTAAGTAAGATGGGCCCAGACTATGAAAAGATTTAGAAGTAATTTCACAGTATCAGCTGAGATCCTACACTGCCTACTTAGTTACAAATGTGTAGCTAAGTTGGCAGTGTAGGATCTCAGCTGATACTGGGAAATTACTTCTAAGTCTTTTAATACTTTGGTTACAAATGTGTAACTAATTCATATCTCCTGCTCTGACCGCCCCCCCCCAAAATACCTGAACAGCCAGCAGCCACAACAAACAGTGGAAGTCTGTTCTGCTGGCAATCAGAACACAGCAGAATGATGCCTCCCACAAGCAAGTAAGGCAGCGACAATCAGAAGCAGGACCCCTGTCACAATTCCTCACTTCAGCCTTGGTCACTGACAGGAGGGGTCTGGAAATATCATCCTCTGTACTCACCATTCAGCAGCTGAACAGACTTCCACTGTATGGTGCGGCTGTTGGCTGTTAAAATAGGTTTTTTGGGGGGGTATTTATGATCATGGCAATATTACTGCAATTGTGAGTTCAGAGCAGTTACAAATATGTAACTCTAGGTCACAAATCTGTAACTAGAATACAGGACGTCAGCCACCCTTTGTAGTGCAGTGTTGCTAATATTGGCCAAGACACTACATTCACTAACAGCTGGAAACATTAATTTCTTGAGGAAGTGGGGGAGGAGGAGTAACTTGAAATCCCTTGGTATTTTGGCGATGTCCAGAACAAGGAACAACAACAGGCACAGTTTTTATATTGGAATTGTCTTGCTGTCCCAGCTGAGAAGATTATTTGCTTGGCAGAGTATATGGCATATCCATTAACTCGTTATGTTCAATGCCATCTGCTATTGGAGGGAAAATTCTAGGCTACTGGGTAGGATGTGTGCCAGTAACAGTGTGATCCTGTGGTCCCCGGGAAGCATCTGAGGATCCATAAGATGGATTGAAAATCTTTCTTCAACGTTGGTGTCACAGCTGCAACATCCAAGGAAGAGATCTGATTTTAGATCCCTCTCTTCTGTCTTTGTGGAGAGACCATGCTCTTCCTCTCCCCATGACAGAAGTCCAATGTCAGAGATGGGGAAAGGGGGAGGAAGTCAAGGAGGGTGTGCTGACGGTTGATAAACCATGTTGGGAACTTAGACCAGTCCTGAAAGTGATCAAATTAATTTTTTTCCTATTGCATGCAGTGGGAGAGAAATTGCTTAAAGAAACTTAGACCAGTCCTGAAAGTGATCAAATTAATTTTTTTCCTATTGCATGCAGTGGGAGAGAAATTGCTTAAAGAAAAAAAAAAGGAGGAAAAGCAGTAAAAGCCACTTAACCCTCCTCCCTTCCAGAAAGAAACGGACAGAGATTAGCTATTTCAGGTGTTCTCATCTTAGAGTAGTCCCAACCTCAGGGTTAGAATTGTTTGCTGTGTCTGTTTTCATGCTCCCCTTACCAGCTTTAAAAGTGACGATGCATTTGAGACAGGCAAATTCTGTAGCATCTAACCGAAGCTGTCGAAATCTAGCCACAACCTCTTGTAATGCCTGTATTTCTGAGATAATCTTATTTAGCTTTTGAGAATCTGTGTTGTCACCATTCATGCCTGAAACACAAACATGTGAAATACATTAAGTCAGTTGAAATATCTGATAGATTTTTTTTAAAAAAATATAAAAACCATCCTTATCAATAGTCATTCAATTGTCACTTTCTGAGATCTGCTTCAACACAAAACTGACTATATTGTAGGAAAGTTAGTATGAAATCTTCTCTTGGATGATAACAAACACAGTAATTTGCATTTAAATGACAATGCAAGCAGTCGTGAATGCAACAAAACAACATTATTTGCATTTAAATATAGATTTATAAATGACAGGTATACTCTATTGTTTGGAAGATATTTGTTATTCTTTACATGTCCTTTTTTCAGTAATGTATTTTTATGGTAATTTCTATAACAAAGTCATTAAATTGTGCAATTCTTACCCGATACAGCCAGTAGAGTGTTAGCATCAACTGGAATGGCCCATTGTGCTATTCCTAGAACAAACAGTTCCCTCCAAGCATCTTCCAAAAGCATCAGC
Organism: Ctenosaura bakeri; assembly: GCA_948474755.1. Lineage (NCBI taxonomy): Eukaryota > Metazoa > Chordata > Lepidosauria > Squamata > Iguanidae > Ctenosaura > Ctenosaura bakeri. Next base: position 139,532 of record CAOLHI010001713.1, on the reverse strand, counting down.
TGTCATACAATAGAGGTACAATATAACATGGTGTATAATTTATAGATTGATAAACAATTCCAATATGTAAATGTCTGTTGTTGCTTTTTTAAATAACGGCTTTAAAATGCTTGTACTGTTTCCCCATCCTACCCTTGCTTGGAATATAGTAGTTATTCCTTTCTCATTTTGAGCCGGAGACCATGTGCATGCATAGATAGTATGGAAATGTGTGTCTCTGTTTGTTAGGGTATTGCTTTGAAATTACAGCTTCTGATGAAGTGCAGTGGTTTTGACCATTGGACTATGACCCCAGAGTCCAGGGTTCAATTGCCAGCTCAGCCAAGGAAACCCACTGAGTGATCTTGGGCACAACACACACTTTCAGGCCCAGAAAACCCCATGATAAGGTTGCCTTAGGGTTGCCATAAGTTGGAAAAGACTTGAAGGCACACAGCAACAACATGAAGTATGAAAATAGAAGTAAAGATCTTGCATTCAAAAGTATGAAACCGTCATGAAGCTCCACTCCTGAAAGTGAATGTCACCCATCTAGACTGTTTTCTTTTCCAAAGCATTGCAAGCAACTAGAGTGAAATACAATATAGCAACATTATTTTTTTTCAAATGGAGTTAACTCAAGCAACCAAATATTCTCTCTGTTTCTACAAACAAGATCTGTAATCAACTTTGTATGCACATTTGTCCAATGAAACTAACTAGGCCATGCAAATAAATTACAACCAGTTCTACAGTTCTGGGATTCCACTAGAATGTGTAGAGAAACGTTTATCTGTGCTGAAGTAGGAAACATCAGGCCATATATAGCTGAATCTGGCCTTTGTGGGTCCTAATCTGACCATCTTGACTTCTTCAGATGGCAATATTTCCTTTTACATATCACCATCATTTTGTGGCTTTCCAGCTTTTGTGCAGGTTTTTCTCTCATTCTGGACAAATGGCAGAATATCTCTCCTAATGCTTAATTACAGGTATTAGGAGATTTAAAGAAGCATATATCGGTCTCTTTAGTTTTTCCCGTTTGTCTGTGTTTGGCCAATAGCCACAGAGAATTTCTCTGAAATTGGGTTTAGCTGTCAGGCTAAAAGAAATTCTCAATCCTTGCTCCGTTCTTGTAATACTCTAGCTCTACATTTTTTATTTCACATTATGACACCCACTGCCCATGGTAGTAGGTGCTAGTTCTGCACTGATGTTTTGTCCACTGTGTAGAGCTACACTATTAAAACAGGTTGAAGCATATCAGAGATCAGACAATGAGGATCTGAAACTTCAGCAATTTTTGTTAACTGGGCTTATGTGTTGGTTGGTGTTCCTTCTCCCCATTGGATAATATGGCTTTCCTGGCAACTACTTCTACCAGTCATAATATCATGAAGCTATCTAAGGGCAGAGATGCTGGATAATCTGTTTTAAGAAACTGCTCAACTGGACATGAAACCATGCCTCAGCTCCCCATTGGTAAGGAAGAGTATAATGTTTCTCTGGCTTCGGAATGATGCCAGAGAAGCAACATTATCCAGGTGTGCCTTCCTTTTGAACTGCCATCATGCTATCCTTCCTTTGAGACTGATAGCCCAGACCCTTGGACTCAATATCTGGCCATTTTCAAATATTGATGAAAGTGATCTCCTTCATGTGAGGAAATGATTGGTCTTCAGCCACATGGCTTTCCCTTTCTGTGTCTCTGGTAAGAATGAATGGAGGAATATCAGCCAGGCCCCTTTGAGTTGACTCATGTGGGAGAACAGAAATGGAGCTGGAACAGAACTCAGAAAAGTTCAACAACCACTCAGTGTTGACTGCTTCAAGCTCTGATTTGGGAACAACTGTCTCACAGTGTTACCAGCAATATCTGACCTCTACAATTGTCATATGACCTTTGAGTGACTTGGCAGATTATTTACTGCTCACTTGCAAGTTATCACTGAACAGATCTCTCCAAATAAACCTATTATACATGTCAGAAATCATGGATGCTCATCCATGTCATGCTTGTGGTCAAGAAGAAAAAGGCTGAGATTGTGTATCAGGAGCCAAATATGTATTACATGTCCCCTGATACTACCCTCCCCAAATCTACTTAGCAGCACAGACCTTGAACATTGCTGTTTTTCTGTTGTCAAAGAGCAGGAGGACCAGTGGGGACATATCCAGTTATTTTGCTTTAGCTGCATATGCTGCAATAGGCATTCACATGGACCTCTAGGGGCCCTTGGGATGTCCTTGTGAATGACAACCTCGTAGCTTGTGCAGCTACAAGAAAATAGCTGGACATGTCTCTGCTAATCACCTCTTCTCTGACAACTTGAAAATGGCCATGTTGGGAGTGTTTGTGGCTGCATTGCTTACAAGGTGGGTTGGGGGAGATTTGGGCCACTGCATGGTTGGATCAGAATTCCAACCTACACAGTGACCAAAAAAAGTGAATTGCACAATTCTGACTTGCATTGTTGTAATTCACTAACAGGATGCCAGCCATGATCTCTGTCCCACTCTTACCTAGCTAATTCAGAGGTGAGTTTCAGAGCATTTATTTTTCTGTTGTACTCATGATACATGCAAGTAACTGTGAGACTGATGCTGCAATTGTAATTATTTAGCAGTAAATCGAACTCAGACTTCCATCTAACGAAATGTGCACAGGATTGGGCTGCAAAGTGTGCCATCATAACAGTACCAATAGCAACTTCCATCTGCCTTTCTGTTTCCCACGTTATTGAGTATGATTATTGAAACTAGAATTTGCATTTGACAGTAGTAGAAGAACAATAGGAGGAAAATATCCTATCCTAAGTTCACCATTCTGAATTTGAGCTGAGCTAAAACCTTCAGCTCACAGTCTGGTCTCCAAAACCCAGAGAGGATAATGATGTCCTTAATAAAATCTTTGGGCTTCCAGGGCAGTCGGATGAGGTGGGGGGGGATTAATTTCATATAACGATTCATGAAACTTGCCTTTAATTTTCCTCTGTTAGATATGCAGCCTGTTCATTTAAAATGACAGGATAATCTGCTTCCTGACATGGATAATAGGCCTATTTTGTAGAGGTCTGTTCAGTGATAACTTTAATCTGTGCTAAGCCACTCCTAGTATATTGATGGGATTCTCATTTCTCTGAAAGCACCCACCTCCCATGCTCATTCTCTCTTACTTTTTAACTCCCATTTATTCAACTGGAATGGCCTTTTGGAGAAAGTTCTGTAGCTGAGTGAGTTACATCATACCCTAAATTATGAGTGGTGAATGTACAACCTTCACCAGATATTGTTATTGCCTTAAATAAGGAGTGGAGAGCATGTGACCATATCCAGACTACAACTCCTGTGATCCATAATCATTACCTATGCTGGTTTAGAACTGACTGAATTTGTAATCTCTCAACTTCTTTAAGATCATACGCTCCCAATTCTGACCTTCAATAGACATCCTGGCAGTGCCACAGCAGGGAAGGAGGGCTGTGGATCCAGGGGAGAGCAGTTCATTTAGTCAAGTATTAGAGTTGCATTATTTTGTGTAAGGCAAGAAAAGGAAAGAAAGACACTCTCCAACTCAAGGATCAGTGACGCCATTCTCAGTGCTCATACCAAATCTATGTTGGCATTATTTAAAGCAAGGCAAATGAAAGTGGGAAGAACATAGGTTTAGGCAAAAATAAAATAAAGATCAGAGAAACAAACCTTGTTTTTCATCTCATATAAAACTACATTCATTTAAGTGGAAGTGGTGGTGCTGATCCAGAGAAAATTATTTTTGCCTGAGGCCTGTTGAAGTCAGTGGAAGACCTGCCCATTGACCTCAGTGGGGTTGAAGGGTAAGCACGCACCCACCTTCCACAAGATCGTGACAGCCAGAAGCAAGACACTTCCTGCAAGTCCTTGTCACAGCCTCGTTTGCTGATGGAAGCAGTGTGGAAACATCATCCACCTGTGCTCCACTTTCCAGCAGAACAGACTTAGGTGCAGCTGCTGCCTGGTAAAGGAGGCTTTGAGGGGCAGTTGCGGTTGTGCCAATAGTGCCATGATTGTAGCTGTGTAAGGACTGTGAATACATATCAGTTACAGAAGCATAGCTTCAGGCTACACATCTGTAACTATAATACTGAATTTTGGCCCTGCACACAAGCAAACCCATTCACCAAGAAAAAACATAACTTGGGCTCATTGTCTTACATCCATTTCCTGAAACTGGTGCCTTTGAGAAGAACTTGCTATGAATACCACATATAGCTTGGCACATTTTAATCAATCGCTGTCCAACATAGCCCCACTAATGACATAGTCTGAATCAATCTTGAACAAGCAGCTTCAGAAGTAACTAGTTACAGATAATTAGTTCCTTCCCTCAGTAATGAGGTATAAGAGTTGCAATTTGACTAAGGATAACTTAACTCCTTCTGCAATATAATTATAACTCTTTAATTATTTCTATAGTCACAGGGGTGTGGTCCCACTAAATGCTAGAGAAGGAACACCACATGGTAAAGGTGCTGGCTCATGCTACAGTCTCCTCCTCTGCTGTAATGGATGTGAGGAAACTACTTTGTACCACTGGCCAATGGCTCATACCATTCTGTGTTTTTTTTTTTTAAGTAACAAAAATGGTGGCCATTTAGTCATTTTTGAGAAATTAGTGGTAGCAAATTTTTTAAATAGGAGTGCCTTACAACTTAATGAGTAATTAATTGCATTTTGAAAGTAACTTCCAAGGCTCTCATCCCTCCCTTACCGCTGTCAGGTTTATTTGATGCAAGACTTACCTGATCTTGTAATGAGAGGGTAGAAAAAGCTGGGACGCTCTTAGCCCACTTGATGCTCATGAAGAGAAGCCTTGCTGCAGATTCACAAACGGATTCAGTAGCCACTTCATAGAGATACATGGGAGTACCACTGACTTCATGTGGGTACTAAGAGTAAAATGGGAGAGAAGCAGTAGTCATAAGCTTACAGCTGGCTCAGAACACTCTCTGCTTTTAATGAATTATTTTATTATGTAATCTGTTTCTGACAAAGAAGGGTGTTTTGAAAAGGGAGGAGCGAAGGAAAATTGAGGAAGGGAGACAAAGGCATATTGAACTACCTTAAGGCCCTCCCAAAGGAGATAGGAGAGGAAGACAAAAATAAAGACACATAAAAGTTACTTTTCAAAGAAAGTGACCACTGGTCTTGCTAGTTGGAGGATTCTAGAAGTTGTGCACTTCCCAAAAATAAAATAAAATAAAATTCTAGGCTCAAATTAAAATGGATGCCACATTTTGGCAGAAAAGATTATACAAATTTGCACATCTTTTGAACGGTAATAAGGAAATTCATAACACCAAACTTAAAAATTTTATATTCCATTGTGCAAATTAATCATTGCTTTAAGCAAAGCATAATAGGCTGGTTCCAGAATCTGCTTTCTCTGAATGGAAGAGCTCTTTCCATTTACAGGAAGTTTCTAATCCAGTAGAAGATTTTCACTGGTTAGATGGAGGAGGTAGTATCTTTGTCAGTTCCTACAGTCCCCAAATCTCTCTTTTCCCACCATCTGACTTGGAGGGCTAAGAGACTCTTTGCTGGGTGTTGAAGTTTGAGAGTGAAAAATTGGTGAAGGTCACATAAGTACACATCCACCTTGCCGTCCACTGGCAGGAGCATTCTGAACAGAACCACATTTAGGAAGCAATCCCAAAGGTGGTTAGATCTACCTTGAAGCTGGTTTACACCATTCCTCTCATGTAAGTACTGCCGCAATAGGGAAACTTCATCACATTGACTAACAGAGAAACGAAATAAGGACATTCTGTAGATCTGTTGACACTCATTTTCTCAAACCACGGCAATTTCTTGAGCTCTCTCCTTTTCCTATCACTTTCTGTTGGAATCTCTTCTCTGCCCCGCTTCTAGTGTATTTTTGTTTACTCTGCAACAGCATGTCCTATGCATATCTCTAAAGCCAGTGGTGATAGGAGATAATTGTGGTTGCTGTGGAATGTTTAATTTCAAAATAGATGGGTTTACATGGGAACTCAAACACATTTTGTAACACTAGACAGCTGTAGGGAGGGATGTGGAAAGGAAGTTCACGAATTCTCATGTACCTAAGTTCACATCTGCCACATTTCTTGAATGAATTTTTAAGCACACCAGAAAACTTCTCCGTAGAGGCAGAATACAAGGATGCTGATTCCCCTTAGATCAAATAGCAGAAAATAAGGATCATAGTCCTTATTTTGTATCATTGTCCTTCCCAGGAAGCAATATAAATATAATTTTATTTATACGTTTCATATGTAAATAAATAATCATTTAGAGGTGCTTTGGCTTGCCAGATCTTGAAGTTATGGCCATTTCCACATTAGCCTGGTATAGTGCTATTATTCCACTTTCAACAGCCTATGGAATCCTGGGGTTTGCAGTTTAGGGAGGGGCTTAGGATTCCATAGGATGTTGAAAGTGGAATAATAGGATGTTGAAAGTAGAATAATAGCACTATAACAGGCTAGTGCAGAAATAGCCTATATTCTGATACATATAGCCAGGAGGTATTGATTCTGCTACAGAGCCCAACCTATTTCACCAAATGGCAGAATGTGAAACTGTCCTTCTGTCCCTGGAATGTAGTGTTAATTTCTGAAGCAGGGGAGACAAAGCTGTGTCCCAAAGGGCAATCTGAAACTAAATCAGCTTTGTTGATTTATGTCGCCCTAATAGGGAGCCAGCATGGTGTAGTAGTTTGAGCACTGGACTGCGATGTTGGGGACAAGGTTGGATTCCCTGCTTGTCCATAGAAACCCAGTGGGTTATCTTGGGCATGTCACAAACTCTCAGACCTCAGAAATCCCTGTGGTAGGTTCATCTTAGGGTTGTTGTAAGTCAGAAATGTCTTGATGACACTCAGAAGCAACTACAACAAGAAGAGTAACAATACCCAAATCAGCTGAAGAAAAAGCCAAACTTCCATCTCCCTGCCAGGCCATGTTCATGCTCCTCTGCACCACTGCTCCATAAGTTACTGAATGGAAGTGGAATGTCACAGCACAGGAACATCATCGTGCACCTATGCATCGTCTTGAGCTAATTCTAACCACTTTGGAACCGTCTGCAGCACAATGCTGAACACCCAACAAATTATGCAAGGTATAAACAACATACATTTTTTTTAAAAAAAAGAGAACTTCCTAGAGGAAGCTGGCTGGGGGATTCTGGGGGATGTAGTGAAACGAATAACTTTCCAAAGCTCTGCCATATGTACATGTATATGTATATGTATATCTCTATCATAGTTGGCAGGTCATTATAAAATTGCCCTTGCATAATTAGACTAGACTATACCTTAATCTAATTATCTAAATATTCCTTTGAATTGCTTTGATCAGTTTATTAATTCCTTCCCCACACCATTAGTAATCCTGTAAGAAACTACAACTGACTGATTCAGACACAATATTTTTGTGTCCAAGCAAGTCATTTACCAGTGATTTAGGCAGCAGTTTGAAAAAAGCTTACTGGGGAGTAAAATGTTACAAAAGTATAATGCGACTCACATCTGGGACTCACATCACAAAAAAGTGAGCACCATTAGTCTTACAAAGATGGTTTATTCCAAGGGCGGTGAAACTGTGACTCTCCAATTGATTTATGGTTCAACATGCAGAAGTCCCACCCTGTGTGGCCAGGACTGTGATGGTTCTAATCCAAAATATTGTGGCAGTGGGCAGGTATTATGCAAACATCTTACAAGCACAGATAGGGATCTGTTGCCATTAATTTACTCAGGTGATTAACTACAAAACAATCCACACAGAAAACTAAGTGTGGGGAAGTTCCCATTTAGAAAAGCCTGGCCTCTTTTTCCCCCCTGGGGCTTGTTAAGAAAGTGTTGCATTTCTCTGAACCATAAAGAAAAAAAAGAGTTGACCTTTGGAGTTGGTTGAGCCAGTCCCACCAAGCTCTGCCTTTCCGATGTCGTTGAAACTGCAGCCAGTTCTAGATTATGAGGTTCCAGTTGTGTGACAGTGGTGAAGAAAGCTGGGGCAGGGAGAGCGGCAGAAGGGAAGTGTGGCGTGGCTCCGTTGTCTTCCTTGTGTCCTCTGAAATATAGAGCTACTTGTTTCCTTATTGTCGATGTCCTTGGTCCCCTTTCATGTTGAACAGCTGAGAAGAAGAAGAATAAAAAACCCACCTCTCTTAGTATGCAACCCTGAGTCAGAAAAAGAAAATATCCTTTTGAAGTACAGAACACCTAATTGGATTAATTAGCTGTGCAAATACATCACTAATTGTATCTATTCAAAAATAGGCTTAAAAAACCCTGGATATTGGTCTACAGCACCAGCAATTTCCCATGTTCACAAATATTCTAATTTGTGACAGCAAATATAAGAGGAATAGCATTTTAACACATGGAACCTTAATTTAGTTGGGAGAGAAGCTTCACAGGGTGACAAAAATCTTGGAAACCATGCTCTATGAGGAATGGCTTAGGGAGCTGGAGATGTTTAGTCTGCAGAAGAGAGGGTTAAGAGGTGACATGATAGCCATATTTAAATATTTAAACGGATGTCATGTTGAGGAGGGGGTGAGCTTGTTTTCTGCTGCTCCAGAGACTAGAACAAGAAGCAATAGATTCTGCAGGAAAAGAGATTCTACTTAAACCTCAAGAAGAACTTCCTGACAGTCAGAGCTGTCCAGCAGTGGAATATACTGCACATCAGAGTGTGGTGGAGTCTCCTTCTTCGGAAGGTTTTTAAGCAGAGGCTGGATGGCCATCTGTCGGGAGTGCTTTGATGTGGGTTCCTGCATAGCAGGGGGTTGGAATGGATGGCCCCTGTGGTCTCTTCCAACTCTGTAATTCTATGATTCTAAGCAAGAAGGAGGCAGTGCTGATGATCAGAAAGGAAATTTGGAGATAGATAAATATCCTCTTGGGATACAAGGTGACAATGAAGACAAAAAGCATGTTTTGCAATGGGTAGGAGAATAGGGGCTGGATTTCACATATTGGCGTGGACTAACCAGCCAAATTTTCAGCTGCCGATCTCCAGTGACATTTAACTGACTTTAATTATGTCTAGAGGCTGATTCAAATATTTAGTGGGGCAGAATACAGAGAACACTTACTGTTAACAAGATTGGATAAATGACAAATTAAATAGTCTCATCAGCCTTCAAGAGAAATAGACGGTATTTAAGTGTAGGCAACAAAGCTATCATTTTTTTGGGGGGGAAATCACAGAACGGCCAGCTCTTCTTTTTTGGAGACCATTATTCAAATGTAACTTGTTTATTACAGAAGCTGCTGGGAATTTCTTATTTCTAAATTGCCAGTTCAAATTAATGTTCTGGCTTATGGGAGAATAAAAACATACTAGCCTTAGTGCAAAGTTCCTCATCCAATAAGGTGTTGTTAACTGCTAACAAGTGGAGAAAACTAGTTCAATTAACTGGATCCCTTGATGTCAATGGAGATATACATTTTCATCCACATAGTAATGTGTGATGACAATGGAATGCACAGTGGATGATGCTCATCTAGGGGCACATTTGCTTGTGGTTCAGGGGTTAAATTTGCTTTGATTCTTTGAGTTGTCCCTCAGTCTGTCCATGGCACATAATGGTAGTAGTTTTCTTGAGGCAGTCAACTGTGGTGGGGAACACACTATAGTTGGGGCTGATTTTGCAGCTCACACCATTCTGATGATAAACATAAGTCTGGAAGCTGATGAATTGTGGCCTCACCAAAACTGAGCATCTCCCTTGACCTACAGCTACCTACCTACCCTCCTGGAAATGAAGGAGACATACGTAGAGATCAGGGAGTGAATGTCAAAACACATATAGTGAACTACTTCCACCACAAGGTGACTGCTGGTTCTGGACTCTCCCCGTGCTCTGTTTTCTGTTCCATAGTTTAGCCTCCTCCCAGAAAATGATTGTTTTGTGCTCTAGCAGTAGGTATGGGCAGACTTTAGGCTTGTAGAATTGACTTTAAAAAAAAAGCTTGGGAAAGTTTCTTTTTGAGGGAATATGGTTTCCAGGATCTGCGGCCAGCATGGCCAATGGGAGTTGCAGTCCAGAACACAACATTTCCAAGTCCCAAGATCCATCAGTTGGAATCTGGTTTGAAATACACATGTTTTAAAATTCAAGAATTCTGCACTCAGGAATTTGAGTATCAGAACTGATCTTAACCCTACCACACACACACATGCGCATACACAAATCAATTCCTTATTATTGAGGTCTTTTTAGATTACAGAAGTGTAATTTGAGAGTGAGGATAAAGGAGAGTTATCCTGTTGCTCCTATCACTAAACAATTGAGAATCAGAAATTCTTTAAAATTAGCTACTGACAGATCCAGACCTATTTTTGCTGTTCTTCACTAAAACCTAGCAAAAAGCAAACAGCATGAAACATACTTAAGGGGGATGGGGTACAAAAATGAGAAAAAGAGAAACTTTAGGTGGTGTGGAGTTGAAACTGCCTGAAGCAATGAGAAAAGAACAGTTTAAGGAAACCAATGGAGAGCACAGAGGGAGGGAAAAGAGAAAAATTTATGTTCCTTAGGTTGATATGAATGATATCTTTTTATTTTCCAGTGGGACAGCACTAAACAAAATAATAATTTGGCCCCAGTCAAAGCTGGAAAAATGATAGGTAGTTTTAGCTTGCCTGGGGTTATCCTGAAATCATTCTGCTAATCAACTCTTTCTTTCATTCATCTGTTGTCTTATCTATCTACTGTGGGCTCTAGAGCTCTTCTTTGGATGTGGCAGGTAGATCTTTAGTTCTATTGCATCATCTTACTGGCAGAAGCATGCAATGTAAGCCTGCATTCACATTCATGCTCATATCCAATATGTGTGGCAATTGCAAGCTAGATGGGGCAGCTATATTTACATGATCTCTGGGAACCACAGAGAAATTGGACTGTTTCCTGAGGATGTTTTTTGCCCACTGACACTGGATAATTACTTAAAATTCTGGGGGGGGGGTCTGCCAGTTTCTAGTTGATAGCATTGACTGAAGGTAATGATCAGAATGAGGAGCTCCTTTTTCATCTCTTGATAAAATACATCAGGAAATTCAGTCCTACTGCCATTCCTCAAAACTCTTCCATTTTAGTGCTTCTGCCATCCTAGTCATATCTATTAGAAGTAGAAGAAGTAAGTATGACTTAGTTCGTTGTGGGTCTCACTGACAGGTTAATGTACATAGGATTGGCACCAAAACATGGCATTTAAGAGGACCCTTTTCCTTAGTAATACTTTGTGTGATAACAAAAATAAGAAATAAGAAAAAATAGATGTTCATGGGCAACCCTGTTTTTCTGAGCAATAGCTTGCACAATTGCTGACCACTTGCCTCTAGGGTTTGGGGGGCAGGCTGTGGGGGGGGCAGGAAGAGAATGGAACAAATGCTGTTCAGTACCATCTTTATTCATGTTGACTTCCAAGCATTTCTTCAGCCGACATGCCCTGCACTGGTTCCTGTGGGTCTTGTCCACTGGGCAGCCTCCCTAAAACAGAGACATTCTTTCATCAAAGAGGAAAGAGAAACATGGATATCAACAAGGTCATTCTGGAACACGAAGACGCTTGATCCTCCAGCTTAGACGCACATAACTTTATTTATTCTTGCCCTGGAAGGATTCGCCTTTCAGGAGAGGACTGACCTCCTCTTCAGCACGCTAGACAGCTCCGTGTTTCGCAGAGGCTGAAAGCCTTGGAAAAGTTACTTCGCGGACTACAGCTTTCGAAATCCGAAAGCCGGCATGGGCATAGGGACTTGAGATTCTAACACCACCACCCCCGAGCAATTTCCCCATTTTACACTCTGACCTTGATGGCCTCCGACAATGTTTCCTCTCCTCGCCATGTACTGTACAGTACCAAAGAATCCTCCTCCTCCTCCTCTCCTGCCCTTTCCTTCCCGTGGTCCACGCTAATCTATTACTCTATTACTTTTCATGGCGCAGGTTTCGCTCCCATCTGTGTCCAGTGTATGTGTGCATGTGCGTCTGTCTGTGAGAGGCTTTAGCCATTATCAGGAGCTGAAGGACTCGCTGCTTCCTTGCCGAGGCCAGGTAATATCTTTTCCAGCCAGTCACTGGACAGGGGCGCACAAGGAGCAAAGGGAAATGCCTCAAATGGCATCAAATTCTGGGGGGGGGGCGTCTGCCAGTTTCTAGTTGATAGCATTGACTGAAGGTAATGATCAGAAGGAGGAGCTCCTTTTTCATCTCTTGATAAAATACATCAAGAAATTCAGCCCTACTGCCATTCCTCAAAACTCTTCCATTTTAGTGCTTCTGCCCACGGGGTTGAAACGAGCCGTCATCGCTTCTGAAGGATAAGCGATGCCTCTGCGACCACCAGAAGAGGTTGCCCGTCCAGTCTAGGTCCAACGGTTCTCATAAGCCCCGCTCAATTTGATTTAAAACTAGATACAAGGGTCAAGAAGTATTATGTCGACAGACTTTGGCGGGCATTTTTATTTATTCGGGTTTGCCTCAATTAATTTTTAATAAGGGAAATGCAGGTTGGTCACTCTAATTCGAAAAGGTTAAAGGAAAGTAGACTTAGGCTGAGACCCCGCGTGGGATAATGGTTTGAGCTTTGGACCACGACTCTGGAGGCCGGTGTCATGGAAACTCAGGGGGTAACCTCGGGCAAGTCACACTCCCTCAGCCTCAGAAGAAGGCAAAGGCAACCCCCCCGATCAACCCCCCCCGATCAAAAGAAAAACCCGTGATGGGTTCACCTTAGAGTCGCCATAAGTCGGAAACGCTGAAGGCACACGACACACACAGAGAGAGAGAGACAGGCCATTTCCGCACTAGATTGCTATAGTGCTATAATTCCATTTTCAACATCCTATGGAATCCTGCCAGCTGCTCCCTAAGCTGCAAACCCCAGGATTCCAAAGGATGTTGAAAGTGGAATAATAGCACTATAACACTCTAGTGCAGAAATGGCTTTAGCTTGGATTAAACTGCAGCGGAAACGGGTGCAGTGCTGAGGGCAGCAAAGCAAACTTTCCTTTCAATGTTCACCCGTCAGGGCCGAGAAGACGACACAGAAAGGCTGCAGTTCTAGATAAGGCTGCCGTCTTGAGCACAAGTTCAGAGCCTGGAAAAGTTCTTTTTTTGGATTATAAATCCCAGCACCACTTACAGTCAGCATATCCACTGCCTGTGGTGATTGAGACATTTCTGGGAATTGTAGTCCAAGAGAGAACCTCCACTCACTAAGCTTAAAGCCCAAATGATCCAGAGCAGCTTTCTTTCCTCTGCTTCTTAGGATCGCGCTGCTCAAGTCTTCTATTTTTATTGTTAAAAATATTAACGATTAACTTGAGTTTATTCTTATCTATCCCGCCCTCCACGCAAATAATTTTCAAGTTCACATAGGATCTACGGTGTGTGCTCCACCCCCCGCGCCCGACCCAGTTTTATTCTCCCGACAACGGCCCGGGGAAGATTAGGCTCGGAGAGAATGAATGGCTGCCTTTAAGCAGAAGAGGAACAAAATAAATATAGAATAAGCGTGATAAACCTGAAACCGTATAAAAAGACTGTGGGGCTTCCTTCGTACACATACCACTTGCTCATTCACCGTCCCTGCCTTAATCTTGTTTACCTGGAGGCAGCTGACATGAATTGCAGGAGGATGCACTTCCAGACAAAGGTCATTTCTGCACTAGACTGTTATAGCGCTATTATTCCACTTTCAACGTCCTGTGGAATCCTGGGGTTTGCAGTTTGGGAAGGGATCTTAGAGTTCCTTAGAGGCCCCTCCCTAAACTGCAAACCGCAGGATTCCACAGGATGTTGAAAGTGGAATAATAGCGCTATAACAGTTTAGTGCGGAAATGGCCAAAGAGTAACGGTGAAACTGGTGCCTCCGGCTTTCAAGGCTGATCCTGCAAGCCTACCGGCCAGACCTCAGGCGGAATTTTTTGGGAGGTCCGGAAATCAAACGTGAATATCTCATAACACATCTCGGGCTGGTAAAAAGTCCCATTGGTGTCCACCTGTGGCTGTGATCCTATATCCACCTATCTCCCTGGCTGGGAGAAAGGCCCAGTTGAACTAAACTGGACCTACCCCCCCGTCGGTATGTACTCAGACGCATTTCTCCCCGTTTTGTTCCACTGTGTTTTTGTTCCGTTGAACTGTTCTAACATAGTCTTCAAATTGCGTTTAGTGTCTGAAACTCTGGTATCTCGCGATATAGGACGGTATAGAAATCTGTTAGAGAGCCAGTCTGGCTTAGTGGTTTGAACGTTAAACTAGGACTCCGGGAGACAAAGATTCGGCTCCCCCACTAAGTCATGGAAACACACTGCGTGACTTCGGACAAGTCACACTCTCTCGGCCTCAGAGAAGGTCAATGGAACACTCAACCTGAACAAATCCTGCCAATAAAACCCGGTGATAGAGTCGCCATAAGTTGGAAACAACCTGAAGAAGAAACAACAAGAAGAAGAAATCTGCAAATAAATAAAAAGAATCTGTATAAGACTGCATTGTAATGTAGTAAGTTGGGATCTGGATGCAGATCCACATTAGGCTTCTGGGGGCCTGGGATATGGCGCAAGAAAACGGCGCCAAAGGACGGAGATCTTTGAGCTTTTAAGAATAACTGGGCAGCCATTGGCTCCGGCTCTCTTCTCTCTGGATACTGTCCACTGAGCAGGAAACGGGCCCCCCAAAATATTCTTTCCCTCGAGTGCTTCGAAACTAGCTCAAGCTCAAAATAGCGTTGCTCCAGGAGGTACAAATTCGAGACTGAAGGGGCCAGTTGTTGGGGAAGAAGGCAAAGTGAAGGCCTTGCCCCCTAATAAGAATTGTGTTCCCCCAGTGAAATTTCCCTGCAGTCCCCGAATTTCTAGCATGAGAAAGAGACATTGGAAATTCTTCACACCTACAACTCCCCTGTTGGCTGTGATGGCGTTACCTCCATCCTTTTGCCTGGCCCTTTTCTTTGGGTGCCTAATTGAAATCTTAAGTTACTGTAGAAATTTGGAGACTGATGTAAAACTTCGCTGGGGGATTTTTATTTGGGAGGGGCGTTTTCCTCCCCCCTCCCCCGCTTGTGCCAACACCCTTGCGCGAGATCACACTTTCTGCCAGCCGCCACAACCAGCGCCTCCGCGGTGCTCCTCGGGCGTCGCGCTTCTCTTGAATACTGTGTCCAGTTCTGGGCACCCCAATTCAAGAAGGATATTGACAAGCTGGAGCAAGTCCAGAGGAGGGCGACCAAAATGGTGAGAGGCCTGGAAGCCATGCCCTATGAGGATAGACTTGGAGAGCTGGGTATGTTTAGTCTGCAGAAGAGAAGGTTAAGAGGGGACATGATAGCCATGTTTAAATATTTGAAGGGATGCCACGTAGAGGAAGGAGAGGGTTTGTTTTCCGCTGCTCCAGAGACCAGGACAAGGAGCAATGGATTCAAGCTGCAGGAAAGGAGATTCCACCTGAACCTCAGGAAGAACTTCCTGACAGTTAGGGCTGTCCGGCAGTGGAATATGCTGCCTCCCAGTGTAGTGGAGTCTCCTTCTTTGGAGGTTTGTATGCAGAGGCTAGATGGCCATCTGTCGGGAGTGCTTTGAGGGTGTTCCTGCATGGCAGGGGGTTGGACTGGATGGCCCCTGTGGTCTCTTCCAACTCTACATTTCTATGATTCTCAGCCAGGGACGGCCCAAGGCGGCGCCTGCGGTGGATCAGCAAAGGATTCCACACCCACGGAGGCAGACGTGCAAATCTGACCAAAGGGGCAAATAAAAAACAAACTCATCTCAGATTGTTTTCAGACCGATTGAAATGCTGGTGTGTTGAAGCGAGAGAAGGTGGCAATTTGAACGCCCACTAAAAAGGGCAAGACTTATACCTGAAACCTGTTCGCCTACTCGGAATTAAAACTGGAATGTGTTCAGACATTTTAGACTTTCCCCCCCCCAGGAGCAGGGGTGGCAAAGGAAAGCAAACGTGTTTCGTGGCGCAAGGCCATATATGTCTAACTGAATTCAGTGGGACTTACTCCCGAGTAAGGGTGCATATACGCCCGTCCACCCTTGGGACAGAAAACGCCCAGGATTCTGTGCCAAGGTGCTCGGGAGCGGCCCTTATTTTGTTTCCAGAGGGGCTCATTCGCTTGTAAGAGTGCAATGAGGTGTACCATTAACAGCTTGGTTTGCAACCATTGATGGCAGCCCGCCCTTAACTTTCCCGGGGAATAATGAGTGGGGTGTGTGGTCGAAATCAAAGTTATCACCAACCTCGTGGGAGAGGGAGAGGCCGCAATGAAAAAAAAAATGCTCGACATTGAAAGTAGCTTGTTGTACAGTGAGTTTTCAGTCGTTCTGGAGCTCCGCCCCGCCCCTAGTTCTAATCCTCCCTTTCATTTCCCAAGAATTTTTCCCCTTTTGTACAGGGATATTTAAATTTCGTGGGGAAGGAGAAGGGGAAAGAGCTAGAAACCGGTTTTGTGGTGCCCTGCGCGTGGTCTTTTAAAAAGCAGTAAGGCTACAGCTATGCACTTAAAAGCTCACAGGCTCTTGGAAAGAAAGGAGTAAGTAGGTCCCTGTTGGTTCAAAGTGAGATTGGGACCTTCCATCCAAATCCTAAATCCTTCTCCTAAACGGTGGCAGGGATGGGAGTTAGAAATGCAACTTTAAAGAAGAGAAGAGACTCTCTCCGGACTGATCTACAAAGTCGGTAGACTTAATGACAGAAGGAGACTGACTCATAAAGTCCTCATATTCTTTCCCGTTAAAAATGATCCCGGAAACTGGCACTGAGGCTGAAGTTAGTTCTGAGAGAAAGATTCCAGGGTAGCTTTTCCCCTCCTCTTTTAGATATGGACTTGCAGGGATTTCTATTTTTACAGAGGGATTCAAGGCTGAAGAATATAATAGTGTACTTTTGAGGTATAATCAACAGAACTTACTGAAAGTTCACAGAAGCCTTTACTTGATTTCCCAGCCAAACCACTCCAAATAAATCCTACTATTCACTTGCCTCCCACTCTCGCCCCACACTAGTGGATCTTCTCCAATTAATGCAATTTCCCAGACCAGTGCTGCTCCATTTCAGTCCATTACTCAAATTTATCATAACCCTCTCCCCTGACCTCTAGGTTTGGAAAACAGTATGAGGTAGTTTTGGTCAGTTAATTAAATAACTTTCCCAACTTAAAGAGAGAGAGATCTACAGGTGGAGTTATGTTTTCAGTAGCTTTTTAAAAATTCTCTCTCCGGTATGTGAGTGTAAACATGCATGTGCATGTTACACACCAAGAGACAGAGGTAAACTGAGAATGCAGAATTAAGCATCAATGACATTATCTAAAATCAGATGAGACCACAAATTTCACCGTCCTGAGCTATGTCATAATCTATATGCCAGTTTGGCCTAATTGTTTGGCTGAGAGACTATTCTATCTGCACCTTCTCTTTAAAGAAGGGGTGCTGCTCTGACACACTTAGTGTTTCACTTGCACAGATGTGGTGGCAGATGGTGGCTTCAATGCTGCTGAGAAGATGAATCTGCCCTGTGTTCCAGTCTGAACTTTAAAGAAGCTGTTCTAGGTTCTGAACCTTGTCCCCCAGATGAGCCTGGCACTTTGAGTGATCTAGAATAAAACCTGGAATTGAGCCAATCTCTCACTAACATGGAAGTCACCAGCCACAACTCTCTCCAGCCTCAAGTGTGCTGCTTTTCAGTGCAGTCTTCCAAGAATTGCCTAGCACAAAGTAATACATCATTGACCTAGTGCCCAAATATTTAAAAACAAAATCAAGGCATCTTTACATGCCTTGGCACATAATTTATAAGTAGCCCTGGAGGAATTTTGTTCAAATGGAATGTTGTTCAAATGTTCTAACCTGAGTTCCCATTGTGTTGTATTTTCGTCCCTAACTAGCATGGAGGAAGAGATGGGGAGAAAGCACATGGCTAAGGAACTGGAAGAGGAAAACACAGGCCAAGGGGGTGGGGTGGATTGAGGGCATTGCCTCCTTCAATGAAATTGTCCTTCAGTCCCCAAATTTCTAGCACTGGACAAACTTATAAATTCAGTTGAGCATTTACAAAAACAGTTTAGGCATCCACAGAAAAGGGGTAGGCAAAATGACCAAAGGAATGAGATCACAGCAGATAGAAGAGTTGTGGGAGTAAGCAATTTTCAGTGTCTTACTCTCTGCAGTGCTAGAAATTTGGGGATGGAGTGCTTATTTGGAGGTTAGTGTTTTCATTTTGACCTTTCTCATTATGTACACCTCTGATACAGGCTAGGAGATAGATAGTTACAGGGGACAGTAATCAGGAGGAACAATCAGAAGGCAAGAAAAAAAGGGGGGGGAGTAACAGAAGTGCGTAAGGAGGAATTGCTGCAGCTGCTGTTCAACATGCATTAGTGGTGGTGAGAAAGAGAACGTGTGTAGACAAAATGAAAAAGGAACATAAGGAAAATTCCTGGAGTGTGAAGGCTATAAGAGCAGATTTTTTAAATGAGCCAAATGTATTTGAGAAGCCAACAAATGCATCATAAAGGCAACAGCCCCTATTCCCTGCCTCCCTCTACCTCCAACTAAGTAGTACAGAAGGTCTACTGCTTTTGAAAAAGAAAATTTCCTTATCGTGAAGAAAGTATAGAGTCAGGAATAAGAGGAGGAGATTAAGTTGCAAGTTTTGCAGAAGGTTTGAAAAACTGGTTAGGGAGCTGCAAAGAGTGGGATGGAGTGGAGGGACTGCCATTACAGGAATTCAACAGAACCTTGAAGGGAGGAGAGAATGGGATTGGTGGCTGGCATGCAAGGTGAGGAAGCTCTTTGACTGTTTTCAACCATCCTAATGCCATGCAGTGCCTAGACAAGCCAGCATGCTAGGCACTATTCCCCTTTTCTGCAAGTAGCTGGGCAGTCCCTTCTGTTCTGCTTTGCTTCACCGGCAAAGTCAAATCTTCCAGGCCGCTGGCAGCTCCACAAATGCCCTCTGTGGACTGCTTGTACTGGGGGACATGATGGAAGAGGAAAGCCAAGGCCTGAGGAGTGGGAAGATGGGTCCTGGCAGCACAGTGTCTTCCTCCAGAAACAACACCTGCTTCTTAGAAGGCTAGGATGAGACTTAAAGGTGGTGATTTACAAAAGCATGGGAGGGTAAGGAAGGCAATCAACACTGGGAAAAGTTTCCTGTTTTTGGAGTACAATTCCTATATACTCCTAGCACCTGGTCATACTGCTTGGAGAATTCTGGGAGTTGTAGTCCCAAAATTTTCCAAGCTCTGCAGACAAGGGTTTTAAGTCTGGCATGGACACACTGTTAGTCCAACAGCTTCTTTGCTGCTTTGGAAACCATTCCCCTGTACCAGAGTGTGACTTTGTCTCCAGAGCAGAGCCAGCCCAGCCTGAAGCTGCTTATGCAGCTGCTTGGCTGCCCTCTGCTGGGTGCTTCCCTCCATCCCCACCACATTCCTCCTACCTTGTCCTCTGGGCAAAAAGGAATCATCACATGGGGGAGGGAATGGAGATTTAAGGCACTCTGAGGAAGGGGGAAAAAAGCAGCAGGAATCCTATCTGTGCTTTATGGCTACCACCAGAGTTTCTCTTCATGACAGCTGGGAGATTGTGGGAGCAACATCCAAAAAAGTAGCATCTAAAAGCTGTAGTTAACAACAACCATGAATGGTACACTCAGTTCCACCTCTTCATTTATTTGTTCAGGGGAAGGCTCTGAAGAAGAGTGTCCAAACAGGAGGAGGAGTGGATAGCTGTAGAAATTCCCAGGGCCACATCTGCCCTTTCTTTGCAAAGTGTGCAACAGGGTTCCACAGGGTTCTGTCCTGGGCCCAGTGCTGTTCGATATTTTTATCAACGACTTGGATGAAGGAATAGAGGGCATGCTCATCAAATTTGCAGATGGGAGGGGTTGCTAATATGCCAGAGGACAGGATCAAAATTCAAAATGACTTGGATAGATTGGAGAGCAGGGCCAAGGCTAACAAAATGAAATTCAACAGAGAGAAGTGTAAGGTCCTACACTTGGGTAGAAAAAATGGAATACAGAAATATAGGGTGGGGGACACGTGGCTGGATAGCAGTAGGTGTGAAAGGGATCTAGAAGTCTTAATAGATCACAAGCTAAACATGAGTCAGCAGTGTGATGCGGCAGCCAAGAAAGCCAATGCAATTCTCAGCTGCATCAATAGGAGTATGGTGTCTAGATTGAGGGAGGTACTGGTACCACTCTACTCTGCTTTGGTTAGACCTCATCTTGAATACTGTGTCCAGTTCTGGGCACCCTAATTCAAGAAGGACATGGTCAAGCTGGAGCAAGTCTGGAGGAGAGCGACCAAAATGGTGAGAGGCCTGGAAGCCATGCCCTATGAAGACAGACTTAGACAGCTGGGTATGTTTAGTCTTCAGAAGAGAAGGTTAAGAGGGAACATGATAGCCATGTTTAAATATTTGAAGGGATGCCACGTAGAGGAAGGAGAGGGCTTGTTTTCTGCTGCTCTAGAGACCAGGACAAGGAGCAATGGATTCAAGCTGCAGGAAAGGAGATTCCACTTGAACCTCAGGAAGAATTTCCTGACAGTCAGGGCTGTCCGGCAGTGGAATATGCTGCCTCTGTGTGTAGTGGATTCTCCTTCTTTGGAGGTTTTTAAGCAGAGGCTAGATGGCCATCTGTCAGGAGTGCTTTGAGGGTGTTACTGCATGGCAGGGGGTTGGACTGGATGGCCCATGTGGTCTCTTCCAACTCTACATTTCTATGATTTCTATGAAAGTCACTGAACAGTTTGCAACAATGCTATTTTGGATCCAAAGAAGGTGGAAGTAGGTCAGATATGTGTCCAATTGGCAACTACACCCCCCAGAAGCAACTGTCCATTTTGAGGGCAAAAAGTGTTTTTCAGCCATGGGAAGGTCTTGTGTGGCCCCCAGATTATACAGGTCTCATCCCTGAAATAGAAGTATTTACCTTTCCTTGCCAATACCCCAGTCATGCCCACATTTCCTTCCAATTCTCTGTGATATCTGTCTAACTCTCTCCTTGCTTAACTGCTGTGCATCCAAATAAACTTATTTGAGACATAACAACTTCCTTTGAAATCAGTGGGATTTTCATATGGAGTCTAGTTCAAATACACACACAGGTAGTGTCCTCTGAGCAGCACAAGTCGTTCATGAGAACCTTGCAGCCTCCAAGTTCCCAGCAGCCTCTAAGTTCCCTGATGGAGTCCAAAAGAAAAGATAGGCTGGAACTATCAACGTTTACCAACATTGAATTCCAGTGAGAGACTGATATTCCTATTATTGATCTCAGTAAGTTAATCAATATTGGAAGTTTGCTCAGACGTCAATGATGCTCCTCTCAAAAATGCATTTTAGGTTGCAATGCAGGATTTGTCATGTTTTTTCACATATGAGTCTGAAATTTTGTACACACATCTTTTCACACTAAGCCACATTGAATTAAGTGTGATTGAAAGAAGCCTGGATTTGGTTCAGATGCAAAGGATTTCCAGAGGAATCTGGTTTGTACATTTACCCTTCATCTCTATAATTAAAATGTGTGGGACTCCTCCCTTCACCATTCATCTTAGATGGAGTATATGTTCAGAGCAGCCCTTGACTCTGCCTGCATGTTTTGAAATCCTGGAGCTTTCAAAGTGAGGAATCAACTCGGAAGAAAAAGTTTCATCATAGCCTATTAACATTAGTTATATTAATATGAATCCATCCTATAACCACATACATACAACATACATAGCAAATATATTGACAGAGGATTAACATACTGAGATACAAAAATGTAGAGACTAGTGGTATAATATATTACTGTCTAGCCAAATCTTCTTCATAGGGCTGTTGGATACACAAGGTTGAGGATAATGGAAAACTTAAATAATAAATCAAATGGGAAAGGGGGTGGGGAAAGGCAGAATTGTAGTAGTGATAGGTCATGTTGTTGAAATCAGTACCTGGTTTCCAGATTTGCAGACGTAAGTCCTGTTTCTTCTGATGCTTCGCTTGAAAAACCCTGAGCATCCGTCACAGGCATAAACCCCGTAGTGCTTGCCAGAGCTGCGATCACCACACACTTTACAGGGGATGTCCAAAATCCGGCCTGAAAGTAAAGGTGATGGTGGGGGAAGGGAGTAGAGATTGAGAGAATGAGAAAGAGGGTAAGTAATCTGTTTCAACAAAGTGAATGGCATAAGAGCTGGGCAAACGGAAATGAAGATGACAGAAAGCAGAGGGGGAAACAGAGCTCAGAAAAGATATTTTTGAGATGACAACTTCTACGCTGGTGGCATTTAGTGTGTTGTAGTCTCAAAATGAGAGCCAGAATGTGGTTTGAGTTTCTACTATGACTCTGGAGACTAGGTTCGAATTCTTGCTGAGACATTGAAACATACTGGGTGACCTTGGGCAAGTCATACTCTCTCAGCTCCCAGAAAGAGGAAAAGGTAAACTCTTTTTGAAAAATCTTGCCAAGAAAACCTGTGACAGATTAACCCTATGGTTGCCATAAGTAGGAAAACAATTTGAAGCTGTACAACAAGAAGTGCCAAATAACCTGAAGGCACACAACAGTAAGAAGTTCCAAATGGTGTTTCTGACCTGTGCTTTGAGGTGATATCCAAAGTCATCTAGTCTGATACTCCACCAGCAGGAAATTTACTAGTGCTACTACATCTTTCAAAATAATGATCTTTCACTACTTTGCAATACCAGGCTGCTTTCAGGGACTGTTACCTTTGAACTAAAGCCTGCATGCTGAAGAAGCCTATAATGTTGCTGAAAGAACAGCTATTGCTTCTTTAGAGGCTGCTGTCTCAAGCTTCAGAGCAACCTACCCTTTGGAGGTCTGTTTGGTGGTGTGAGGGAGGCTGACTTCCAAGTAAATGAACATAAGTTTGCAAAGGAACTAGGAAGTAGCTCCATTTAACCTAGGGGACTTCTGAGTTAGCATTCATAGACTTAAGGTACAGGTGACATTCACAACCTGTGTTTCTTTCTAGGAGTTTCAGGAACTATATTGTACATAATTTACCTCTCCTCCTCGTCCTCATGCCCATAGCAACCCAGGGAAGTACGTTAGGCTGAAAGATAGAGGCTGGTCCAATGTTCACCATTTGAGTTTCATGGCTGAGGATTTGAACCTGTCTCTCCTCTAATCTAGTTTGACACTCTGACCACTACGCATACGCATCCCAACAGCGTTTATAGCTTAATTAAACATGTTTGCTTAAAAAATCAAACCGCAATTCTTTGGGTGAGAGTAAGCTTGATTATGAGAGCAGCCCTTGTAAGCTCTGTTGCAGTCAACGGAGTTCGATCCCAGACAAATGCATAAGATTTCAACCTTATTGATGTAACTAGGACTTTCTTCAGATTGTGCAATTAGCCTCCCCGCAAACGTAACAATTGTTGTTGTGTGCCTTCAAGTTGTTCCCGCCTTACAGGAACCCTATGGTGAGGCCAGCACGCGGTTTTCTTGGTAAGATTTGTTCAGAGGGAGCTTGCCTTTGGCTTCCTCTGAGGCTGAGTGTGTGACTTGTCCAAGCTCATCCAGTGAGTTTCCGTGGCTAAGTGGGGATTCGAACCTTGGTCTCCCAGTGTCCTAGTCCAACCCTCAAAACTACTATACTAGGTTGGCTTTCAAAATGTAACATTACAGAGTGATAAAACTTGAAAGGACGCCATCCAAGTGTGACAAGACTCCTTTTCCTGTCCTACTGGAACAGACTAACAGAAATTATGGCTGGCACCCTGTTGGTCATCCCTAACTGGAGTAGACCCGTTCCATTGATTGTTGAGTGGGGAGTCAACACATAGGTAAATCCTATGGACTCACTGGGTCAATTCTAGTTAGCACAAACAGCAGGATGTAGGCCTACTTCTCTTACTACTCCAGATAACAAAGAGCTCACTGCGTCCAAGCTTTTCGGGGGGGGGGATACTTGTATGGGCTATGACTCCCAGAATTCCTCAGTCAAAATAGTAACTTCCCTAAATTGCATCACGTTCAGGCCACTCCTGCCATGAGGTCAAGCGAGACCGCCGACTCAAACAGGAAATCACAGTTCTCACGGAAAGCCTACACCATTTCAGCTATTGGAGTGGTGATTGTGCATTTGACTGCCAGGAAAAGGACAGAGGTGCTGGTTAGGTTTTCTGCCTGATGTGCCAAAACGACAGGATTGGTTTTGGATGCGACACACCTTGGCGGAAGAGAAGCATTTACCGTTCCATCTTGGACAGCAAAATGTCTTGAGTCGGCCCTGGCTGTCTCTTTCGCCCTGCAACAGTACTTAGTGTTAAGATTCACCCACCCCTTTACAGTCCCACCCCATAGAATTGCGCTGCGCAGTTCCTTTTGTGCGCAGGTGGGGTCTCTGGATCTGACCAGAGCCTCGTCTTCGACTTCTCTGGGACGAAAGTCCCGCTTTAATCTTCTGTGCTGGATACGGTCTCCCCCATCCCGCGCAAACCTCGGGCTCCTCCACGCCTCCAAACTTCTTAAACGTAGGAGGTTGCTAGAAAACTGAAGCCAAGGATCCAGACAGAAGAAAACGAGTCATCAAAAGGCCAAGTGTCCACCCGTGTGTGTTTGTTCCACCCGATGCGATGACTAGGACTTTACTGTATTTAATCAGTAGGTCTCTAGTTCCATTTATACCTTAGCCTCCAACATTAAGCCACCTGCCTCTAGGATTCGCTTAGCATCCTTTGGGAAAGTCAAAGGAGGAGGTAGTTTTAGGTTGTAAGTACAGGGCTAATCCAATCGCATGTTCCACTTAAAATAGACCCATAGAATCAATAGGATTTATATAAGGCTTGATTCTACTCACTGTGTCCGATCTGTTTGGGATTACCAACTGCATTTAGCTGACATTGATTACAAATTTCTTGTCTGCTTGTAAAGACACCTTGAAGAGGCGTTTTAAGAAATTCAATAACTCAGTAATCATAATAACCCCTAGAAATTTGGTATCAAGTCAACATTATATTTATTGTTGCTGTGGACAGAAGCTGCTCATACCGTAGCTGTCTATCCCTCTGTCTTGACCAGTCTTCCTGAAGGCAAGTTTGAAATATCTGGCTAGTATTTCCATCTCTTTGGTTTCTCACATTATAGTCTTTAATATTTCTACCTTAAACATAAACATGAAATAAAGAATAAGCTAGGTTTGCTTCACAAATCAACTCCAAGTCCAAGTGGCTGCAAAAATTCACTTAAAACGCACCTTAAACTACAACTACAGAGAGGATGTCCTTTTTCCCTTCTCTCAGCTTGGTCCTAACAATTTGCTTTCCCTTGAAGGGTTCTGAGCGGCTTAAACTGAGTAAGACGGATCCTGTAAATATTCTACAGTGAGCCTCTCTCCTTTTGCTTTCGGCATGTCTAAGTTATCGTGTTTGTTGGACGGTTGCTATCTAAAACGCCACTCCTCTGCAGTTCTTCCTAAGAAATAAGTTGCTTTACTTTCACAGGCACTTACTTCTGAGCAAACATGTTTAGGGCAGACGCTTCCATTTCCCATCCTAAGTACTTGTGGCGCCAGTGAAGTCTCCGGATTTCAGCTGAAGTTTGCCCACTGAAGCTCCCATCCTATAACTCACTTGAAAGCAGGTCATGTTGAAATGAGGTGTTCGTTTTTTAAGTAAATACAAGCCCAAAAGGCTGTTGTACGCTTACATCTGCAACAGAGGCACTCCCCTTCAGAAGCATGCACACTTTCTGGGGAGTAAGTCTGTTCCAATACAAGAACAGATAACTTCCGTATAGATAGGAGTAGGATTGGGCAGCCCTGGACTCGGACTAGCCGCTTAACTGTGGAGCAACAGCGTTCAGAACTGAAGCAGGACCGCGGCTGGAATTCGATTTCCAGCCCCATCCGGGTGCACATTTACTCCGAAGTAAATATGCGCCCCCTCTTGCAGTTTTCAGCCTAATCCCCATGGACCGGCACCCAGAGGTAGGAGTCACTGGGCTTCCTGCTGCTGTGAGCCTCCAAGTCGTTTCTGACTGGTAGGAAATTTTGTGACAGGGTTTTCTTGGCAAGACGTCCGCCTAGGATCCCTCTCCGGGAGAAAGGGGACATATAAATGAAATAAACAAAATACATAGTATCTGTTCAGGCGGGGCTTGCTATTACCTTCTTCTAATGACGAACGAGTGTCCCTTGGCCAATTTCACCCCAGTGGGTTTCCATAGCTGAGCAGTGATCTGAACTCTGGTCTCCCGGAGTCCAAGTCCAGCACTCAGACCACTAAACCAGGCTGGCTGGCCTGATTATTCCAGGCAGTTCTCATTGCTGTGTGCCTCCAAGTCGTTTCCGACTTACGGCGGTTTTCTTGGCAAGATGTGTTCAGGAGGGGTTTGCTTTTGCATTCCTCTGAGGCCGAGAGAGTGTAACGTGCCCAAGGTCACCCAGTGGGTTTCCATGGCTAAGCGGGAATTCGAACCCCGATCTCCAGGGTGGTAGTTAATGCTCGAAACCATTACACTACGCTGGCATTATCAGGCAAGTCTACTCTTAAGTAAATCAACAAAGGAAAGCTGAAAAAGCTTGTACCTGCCTGAGCGGAACTAACTGGTATTTTCTCCCATTGTGTTCAAGAGTACTGATTCCCAGGGAAGTGCGCCTACCCCTGTCGCCTTACAAGCTGTAGAACCCAAACCCCCGCCCTGGGGCAGAGCCGTCTGCAAAAGGAAGGGAAGACTTGAAATTTAGGTGCAAGGACTCCTCTCATTGTTTTAAACGGAGACTCCCTCGATCGGAGGAAAGAACAGGCGGCCCTGCCAAGACCATCCCCGACTCTCGTCCTTCCCAGTGGTCCTTTAGCCTGGAGGAGAGGGGTGGGTGAGCGGGAGGGAGGGAGGGAGGGGCTCTGAGGGAGTCGAGGAACCGAATAATGCCGGACAGATTCTTCCGCTCTCTGGAGACGGGGGTGCCAGTAGCGAGCGAGATGCTTTCAGACCTGGCTTTCACCCCTCCTCTTTCTCCGTTGGGGAGGGGGCGGCTCTAAAACAATGCCTCCCCGCCAGACAATAGGGACATTAGATAAAGTGTTAACTTAATGATTTTCCCCCCTTTGGAAACTCGTTTGACTGCTTCCAATCAGCGCAAGCTGCCAGCGACCCGCAGCTTCTCCTCTAAATGGAACTCGACAGCTGCTGGATGCAGCCCGGAGTGGAGGAATGGGGGGATTAGGGGGCGAGACTGGGGAGGGGAGGGGAGAGAGGGACCCAGGCAGCGGGAAAGGACAGTCGCACCAGCAGCACCGGCGACAACAGGGCCAGCTAAGCTAAGAGGCAAACGGAGGCGGTGGGGGGGGCGGAGATCCTTGGGCGAAAGAGGAAAGTTTTGCCTCTGAGCGTTTCTGCTGGGGCTGGTTGGGTGGCTACAAAGGTAGCTAAGGCAATCTCTCCCGGAAAGTGACGAGAGCCAAGCTTGGCTTCTGGAGCTGTGTAATTACACGTCCTCCTTGCCACCTGCCTATTGGGTCACCAGTGACCCGTCAAAAAGAGTAGCATGGGAATTCGGATTGCACACAATGGCCACAGGGGAGAGCACTCGACTTGCCCCCCCCGCCACTGCCCGGCGTTTACTCTTGTATTTTTTCTTCTCTCTCTCTCTCTCTCTCACACACACACACATACACAGAGCTCGCTCCTCGGCGCCCCCCCCCCACAGCCACTGCTACAGGAGTTTTTTACCCTCTGCGGGGGAAAAGGCAAGGCAAATTGGACACGCAACGGGACCAGCCCCCGGTGTTGGGCGTGGCCCCTCTTCTAATCGGACAAAATGGGAGACTGGCGGGGGGGTCCTTATGCAAATCCCAGGCTAGCCTTCCCGGCCTGCGAGCTTCCGTGGTCCCGACCCGACCCTCCTCCCCTAGTTTTTCTGCAGAAAGAGAAACACATCCGTTTCACCCACCTCACAACCAGGGATCCCCCTCTGGCTCCCCAACTCCGTGCCCCCGGAGGATTTCAAAGGCTCGATAAAGCCAAAAGTCGATGTGACTCTTCGGATCTACAAAGGAGGCGCCCCTTTGCGACCTTCTGAACGCCTCCTCAGACTTCAGTCAATTGACCCGAGTGGGCCTTACGCCCGAGTAAATGCTCCGAGGATGGCGCTTCAGGCTCCAAACCTCTTCGGGGCAGAGATTGGCAGCTTGAGGGACAATTTCGGTCCCAAATGGCGCCACCACCACCCGCAATGGCTGAGGCCGCCTAAGGGTGGAACTGGTCTATCCCAGAGTCCCGTTGAGATCAACAGATCCGGGGCAAAGGTAGAACCAGAGGTGCAGATAGCTTTGCTGAGAAATAGACAACGGAGTAGCGAAGAGGCGGTTTACTCGCAAGTAGTGATGGGATTCCTGCCAACTGTCCCCTGCCCCCAAATCGTCCTGTTTGGTTTGCAGTGTGTCGGGAGAGCAAAGGAAATCAGGTATAGACGGAATTAAGGGAAACAACGTGCATGAATTCATGTACGTTTTCCTCTAAAACTGCAGAAGCCGCATAAAGGGCAATCCTTTGAATGACAAACCTTTATGAAAATCTGAAATAGGTATTTAATGAATACCCGAAATCTATTACCTCTGGAAACTGAAATTTAATGAGGAACGATCAAAATTCATTTTTAAAAAAATCTCAGTTTCGTAATTCCACAAACAAATTTGTTTCGCAGCTGCCTACTTTACTTGAGGGGATTTGCAGTGGTATCCTGTCCAGGTCTACTCCGAAGGAAGCCTCCCTGTTTTCCATGGAACTTGCTCCGGTGTAAATGTGTATGCACAGGACAGCATAGTCTTTATCCAGTAGCAAGTGAGCAGTTGCCCACTTTAAGACGGAACCTGGTCAGCGATTTCTCTTGAAGTCCCATGAAGCTCACTGGGACTGACCCCAAGGGCTCTCACATAGAGGTATTTTGGAGTTAGACTGCTTGGGAAGAAGTTGCTTTGATGTCTGCTGCCGATTAAACACGCAGCATTTACACGAGAAGGAGGTGATTGGGAATGCAAAATATTCTGGCATTAAATATGCCTATAACAGAAGATATATATTTGTGGGAGCATCACCTATTAGGAATACAGTGTTGACCGGCAAAGTTTGATCTTTCCCTTCACCGGGACTCCGCATGTCGAACGCTTATTATGCACAATTTATTGCATTTAATTTTGCTTCAACTAAACACATCTCCATGGACTCTCTTGTACCGACCGCGTTAATCCTTGGTGGCTGTTTTCCAAAGACACAGCGAGCGCCATGTACTATATGGGTCGCTTCGATCTTTCCTACTTGTTGATTCTGCTCCAGCTGATCGCCAACCTGCCTGTCCAATGTGAACTACAAGAAAGCTGACCCCTGTTGAATGAACCTGCTTATTTAGCTCTTTGAAGAAGCACACGAAGTAAGATTATGGTCACACTATCTTCATTTCTGCAGAATTTATTTCGGCCACTCCCGTGCAAGCCGGAATGTTAAGCTTCGGAACGTCTGCCAAAATAAGTAAATAAAAATAAAACTCCATCCTGTAGGTGCCACCAAAGCCTGACTCTTCTCTATAAATAACGCGGTGAGAGAAATCGAACTGTTTATCCCAGCTAGAATTGACCCACTGGATGAAGGAAAACTTGTTAAACCAGTCCCATATGCAAGTATCGCTGATTCAATAGGTCTACTCTAGTTGGGACGGCCTATTGGAGTTAGTGACTGGGTAAAGGTGAGCGCTTTTAACTACTACCAATGCCAAGAGGAAAACCCCGAACACCCTCCAGGGTTGAACTGGGTGGGCTTTAACTTCCTCAGGAGACGCAGGCAGGCAGTCGCAACCATCCCCTCTGGATGTTTCTGTGCATTTTCCTGTCTCTTCCGGCGGCCCCGGCGGCATCTCCTGCTCCAAATGTTGCCCTCTGTCCCTCTGTTTTCGCTCCCTCCCCTCTCCTGCAACTCCTACTGGCGTTTGGAGGAGTGCTGTGGGGAGGCCGGGGGGCTCACCCTATTAGGCCGCCTGGGCAACCGGGTGTTTTTTTTTCTGTGTGTGTGAGAGAGACAGGAAAAAAAGGGGGGGGATTTCTGGGGCTGCCGGCGGATGCCAGGCGAGCGAGGGACCCCCTTAACTTGACACGAGGTCACCCGCTAACTGATTAACCCCTGTTTAAAGGCCCCAGAAGTCTAACGGGAAAGACAAACGGGGCTCGGGCGGGCGCTGGGAAACCGTTTGGAACATCCCTCGACGGGGCGTCCCGGGGGGCTTTTTTGTGTGTGCCTGGTAATTGCTTAAAGATATATGGCAGCTTCGATTACTGTAATTACCATCAGAGGCTGTTGAAAGAAGTTAGGCTGCTTTGCGAGGACTCCTCGACGGGGTCTGATTACCACCCAAGCAGAGAGATCACATCTGACATCACTCGAGCCCAGCCTGGCGGAAGGGAAAAGGGAGCCGGAGCGGAGCCCGCGCCAGGCCCAGGAGCGCAGAAGCCGCGCCCGGCGGGAGCAGCAGCAACAGCCGCCGCCGCCCTTTCACGGAGCTAACCCCCAGGACTCTCCAACAAAAGAGACAGAGACCCCCCCTCAGGGACGCGGGATCGCCCACGCAAGACATCCACCCTCCTCGCCGGACCTCTAGCGCCCGAGGCAGGGCGGCCAGCCCCAAATAGAGGCCGCGGCTTCAACAAGGCGTTGCTTTGGAAGCCAAGTGTGGGGGACTGGGGGCGGCGGGAGGTGGTTTGGTGTTGTACTAGGGAGCCGAATCTGCTATCTTGACCGAGAGCATCCTGCGCGTCTTCTCAGAAACGGCAAAGACGCGCCCAAATAGGTCCTTCAAAATCTCGCCGATTGTGGGGCGGCACTTCTGAGCCTAACAGGCGCAGTTAAATTTAAAGTCTCTTCTGATTCCGCTCGGGATCATTTCTTAGTAAGCGGAGGATAGCAGATCTTCCAATGCTGCTCCCACGGAAGTCAGTGGCACTTGAGCAGGCGTGGGGAAGGGCACCGCTCTCGTGTTTCAGCCCTTTCTGAGTTCCCCAAACGCCCGTTTGCATCCAACGCCTGAAACAAAACAAAAGCGTTCGAGGGCGGCCAGGGCGCGCTGGGCAATCTGCAGCCATCAAAATCAACGGGAGTTGAAGGCTTTGATGTTTATGGATGACAAAAGGGTTGTGAAGACAGTCCGGTTATAGTTGGAAGGCCGCATTAAACCCCCGCAAAAGTTTTCGTAGGAGAAACTTCCAGTGTATTTACTTGGGATCGGTTCTCGAATGTAGTTTCTAAATGGCCTTCGATTAGGAAGCTAACCGGATTTCTTTCCATCTGAGAGTTAATATTCCAGTATACATTTGCTTGCATGGGAACTCTCTTTCATTTCGAAAGGGTTCTTTTTCTTATTAATGGGGCGAGCTACCACCGCGGTTCCGTAGCGTCCTGGGAAATCAGTCCCATAGTACTTACCTCCAAGTAGCACCCTGATCGCGTTGCACAGATGTTGATTTCCATGAACTTTGAAAGTGTTTCTAAACTGAGTTGATGATCAGTCCTTTCAGAAAAGATGCGTGAAGATGCATCTGCCTTTAAAATCACTATCTCATAAAAAGCAAGAATTATTACTATCATTATTTTCCACCATTAATTAAATTAATTGCATTCGCCCTTCCTATATCCGACATAAATTCCAGCACGACAGCACATTCAAGAGCCCGGAAAACGACTTTTTTTTTTCCTTAAAAAGTGTCACATTCTCATCCTTTGCCTTTTTTCTTTTTTTAATTGGTTAGATTCTGCACTTCTCTGGCGGGTGAAATTCTCAGAGAAGTCATGGAGTCAATCCGTGTAACTGGACAGAGGCCGAGTCCAGACAGTGAGCGGGATAACTGGGAAGTCCTCGTTAGGGTGGGTCGTTGGAGGGAACCCACGGGGGTCGCCAGCGGACCTACAAGGCCCGGATCAAGTAGAGTGAACCTGCCACGACCGCTCGGCCCGTTGAACTAAGGGGAACCTGCTTCCGAAGACCACCCCTCCCGTAGGCTCGAATCCCCTTAAATACAAACGGGCTGCGAAACTCTCCACCTCCCGTTTCAAACGTTCTCCTTAGAGAATTCGCAATCGTCATTCTTTCCCCCCCAGAGTTGTTCCTATTCTGCCGCCTTGATTGCTTCCCCCGATCCCCGGCCGAAGTAAAGTGACCCCAAATCCTCACCTTCCGTCGCTCCCAAAGGTTTGCTATCATATTCCAAGCTATAAACCTCCCCCGACCCCTCCTAAACCACTTTACTTTCGCTTTAGGCCGCTGGGGCGGGCTGGTTTAAAGTTTGTGCGCCTTTTCTCCATCCTGTCTACACCGCAAAGAAGAACGGTTTCCGATTGTTTATTTCCGATAAAGTTTCAGAAAGGGAGATCATATCAAGCGACGCCAGCAACCGACCACTGGAGATAAAAGTTACTTCATTCGCACCCGAAGCAAACCACACAAACACACAAATGGTCGAGGGCGGAGGTTATAAAGGGAGAAAAGTACCCGTTTTTCAGCCCAGCAGTATCCAGGCACGTGTTTCCTCCTCTTTTCTCCTGCTCTACCTCAAAGTCATTAAAAATGTAATTACGGCACCGGGATCGCGCTCTAAAACGGCCTAAACCATCACTTGTCATAGATCAAATTGGATTGTGCATGTTACTGACCCCATCACGCACATTACGACAAACTCCCAAAGTCCCTTCTTAGATTTCTAGCGTCTGAAGCCAACTTCGAGTCTGAGCAGTCAATCAGACTTAGGGGGAAAAAAGAAGGGGGGAAATTCCCCAGTTATGAGGTGTACCCGGATTTAGGATTAAGGGAAATGTGACTTTTAAGTTGTTTCTGCTTCCCTCTTTTGCAGGATTATTCTGTAAGGCTGGAAATGGTGTGCAAAGTATTCCCGGTAAATCCGCTTTTCAGCAGATTTCCCCCTGTCCGAAAACCTCTCACTCGCGAGGCTGTGGCTTACAACTACCGAAAGTTTGAGAGCGGAATTAATAAAAGTATTAATTGCAAAAGAAGGAAGTTTGATCGATCGTAAACACACATACACATAGAGCGCAAGCGACCCGTCTTTGCGTTTAACTCACTGTCCCTGATCAAGGCCAAGGAGTGCGCGGACCCAATGCCCGGCCTGACTGAGAAACAGGGGGGCAGGAGGCCTTTCCGGGCGCCCCTCCCCAAAGACAGAACGGATCTGAAGTTAGTTACAGGCCCGGGTTGATCAGAATCACGGCGCGGGGAAATCTGGATTTAAAACCACCAGCACCACGACCAAAACAACCCCTCGAACCCTCTACACGTTTCCTTGGAAGTCAGCCTGAAGGATTTACTCCCCGGCAAGCGCGGCGAGGACGAAGCCTTAAAACTCGGGCTCCCTCAGCGGGGCGAGCGGGAGCTTCCCGCGCTCGGCGCCCGACCCTCGCCCGGCTTTTTAGGCCCCCCCAAAAGCCCCCTCTGGAATCAGGCGAGCTTCCGCTCCGGGGGGGGGCGGATCGCCAGCGGCGCTAAGCAGCAGCAGCAGCAGCATTACCCACTTGTTGATCCTGCCGGCTTGCTCATTTTGGAGTCCCCCAGGAGAAGGGCCACGGCGGCGGCGGCTTCCGGCGACGCGACGCGAGAAAGGTCTGTCCCACCGCTTTGCGGATGCGGAGGGTCCTTCCCCGGGGGGGCCGAAGCGGCGTTTCCTCCCTTGGCTTCGGCTCTGCGCCCTCCCTCGGCGGCTTCTCGGGACGAGCTTGACAGGTGCCTCAGAAGACTTCCGACGGCCGCGCGGCGACGCGGCTCATCCTCCTCTCCCGCCTGCCTTCCTCCACTTTTCTCAGGGTTTATTATTATTTTTCCCCCTGACGAAGGGACCGGGGAGCCCAGGGGAACTTGGCTCGACCGCTCTGCCTCGACTGGCGCTTCTTCTCCAGAGGAAAAGGCGGGGGAGAGGGGAGCGGGGAGGGAGAGAGGGGTCCCGGGCGCGGGGCGGAGGGAAGGAGCCGAGCGCCGCAGGCTCCCCTCAGGTGCGAAGAAGTGGGTCGTCCTCCCTCGGCGGGGTGGTTTGGGAAAAGGGCGGGAGGGTGGTCTCCCCCGGGCTGGGGGCAGTGCGGAGAGGGAGGGCAAGGAGGGCGGGAGGCGGTCTGTGTGGGGGCCGAAGCCAGTCCTCGAGGCAGCTCGGGAAAGAGAGACGGAGAGGCTGGAAAATAATGAAAAGGAGGGGAGAGCGCGCGCGCGCCCCTGTGTGCGTGTGTGACTGGGGGGGGGGCGTCGGAGGAGGCGGGAGGTGGTCCTCAGAAAGTGAATGGCACCGACCGAAAAAAAAAAAGCGGGGGGGGAGGAGTGAAAGGTTTCCAGAAGTTCATCACACGGGCTGACTTTGTGCTTTGAGCGCTCAGCCTAAAGCGCCCAGAATATCTCCTGGGAGCTCTGACAGGCAGCCGGGTCGGGGGAGGGAGGGGACTGGGGCTCTCCTCTTGGCTCCTCTCGCCTCCCTGCACCCCCCCTCCGGTCTCTCCTCCCCAGCGCTCCCATTCTTGGCGAGGGTGTGACGTCAGCGCGGGGCTGGAAGGAGAAGAAGCCGGCGTCAAGCGCCGGGGCTATTATAATGGACTTCCCGGCCGCGGAAAGCGGATTCCTGAGCGCCGCCTCGTTTCCGAACAGTAACGAAAGTTTTCTCTCTTAAAAAAAAAAGTTTTTTTTGGTGGGGTGTGGGTGTGTGTATTAGCGCATTGGGACCCCCCCCCCGCAATCCGATTTCCCTCCGCTGCGGCGCGGTTGACTTGGGCCATTTCCGCACTAACCTGTTCTAGCGCGATGATTCCACTTTCAACCTCCTCTGGAATCCTGGGGTTTGCAGTTTCGGGAGGGGCCGGTCGGCCCCTCCCGAAACTGCAAACCCTAGGATCCCAGAGGAGGTTGAAAGTGGAATCATCGCGCTAGAACAGGCTAGTGCGGAAATGGCCTTGTCCAGGGCGATTTGGACCCGCGGCCCTCCCTCGGGACTTCGGGGGAGGGAGCGAGCAAGCGAGCGAAAGTGTCACTTCAGGCCATGCGGGGGCGTGTTTAAACGCAGAGGCCGGCGGAGGTAGCAAGAGGGAGAGGCGGCTTCGGCAGAGGCCCGGGCCCGCCTCCAGCGCCCCGATTGGCGGCTCTCGGGGTGACTCGACTCCCTCCTCCCGTCCCTGGTCCCCCCTCTCCCCGAACCCGGACGGGGGACGCGGCGCAGCGCCCATCCCGCAGAGACTTCGGTCTTTCCTGCGGGGCTCCCTGCCTAGGAGGCCGCTCGCAGCCCGCCAAGCAGCGCCTTCCGCTGCCCGATTCAAGCGAAGGGGACGGCCGGTGGTTTGGCAAAGGACTGGCCCGCAGGGCAAAGTGTGTGGCGGCCAAGGATCCGTCAGGTGGCTCCAAACCAAGCCGGCCGCCGTGCTCGTGGCACCTGCTGCACTAAGGCCATTTCCGCACTCCGCTGTTACAACGCTGTTATTCCACTTTCAACATCCTATGGAATTCCGGGATTTGTAGTTTATTGAGGCCCAAGAGCTCTCTGGCTGAGAATTCTAAATGCCCCTTTCTAAAATACAAACCTCAGGATTCCACAGGATGTTGAAAGTGGAATCGTAGCTCTATAACAGTGGAGTGCAGAAATGGCCTAATATTACAGATTATTATTATTATTTCTCTGATAACCACCTGTTAGGGCTGTTGGTGACATTCTTAGCAACGTTGACTTGAGTAACTAGAATTGTTGGAAATGCTGAAACCTGCGAGTAGGAATAGTAGAGAAAATTCTTCTTTGGGTGAAGGTTTCTGTGTGTGTGTGTGTGTGTGTGTATCTGTGAGCGAGACAAATACACACCCATATATCTCTGAATGTACACGCTGAATGTATACGCCTCAGCAGGCCTGTACACCCATATTGGGTGCATATCCCACCCGATTATATGGCCACCTCTAGCTCCCCGGACGGTGCCCTTACTCGCCTAGAATGATGGGGATGTCACCACCTGTCCAAAGATCGTGTGCAGCCTCTGCACAGTCAAAGCCTCTCTCCTCGTTACAGGAACGCACGGGAAGTAACTTGCAATGTAAGTACACGCTTACTGAGCCGGGTAGGATGATGCTCTGGGACTCAAAGCATCACCCCACCGCCTCCGGCTCCTCACTTCCGACCTTCCGTGCCCTGCGAGGCTTCCTCCCTTGTCCCGCGATCAATGCCTGTTCTGTGCAGAGGACCCAACAAAACCGTGAATTACGCCCAAGCCAGGACAAAATACTCCCAGGTTACTGGTCCATGGGACTCGGAGAAAAGTTCTCCGTTTGACTCAGCCTCCGAGAAAGAGGCCTGTGCCAGAGATCCCATTTTTAAAAATTCGCCCAAAGGTCCCCCTCAGTTACTTCGTATTTCTTAACGTTTATCCGACTCTTCAGCTGTAGACGCCTTAGAAACTGAGCGGCATGGGGGTTTCTCTGTCTCCAGAACTAGGAAGGGAGAAGGATGGATGCACACTCTCGCACAGCCACTCCTGACCCCTCCGGACACAGCCGACCCTTCGCAGGACGACAATGATGATCGATTTTAGTTGAATTGAGCTCGCTTTCCATTTGCGCCTGCTTCCACTCCCTGCGCAATCCGGAGACTTGAGAAAGAAAACA
This sequence comes from Ctenosaura bakeri, assembly GCA_948474755.1. Lineage (NCBI taxonomy): Eukaryota > Metazoa > Chordata > Lepidosauria > Squamata > Iguanidae > Ctenosaura > Ctenosaura bakeri. Next base: position 102,874 of record CAOLHI010001713.1, on the reverse strand, counting down.
GAATCAAATCGCCAGAGCCTTGCTCTAAGAAGGACGAGGATAAATTTAAGAACATCAGCAATAAATAAATTGGCCCTAGGGACAAGAGTGGGCGTGCTGAGGCGCTCCAGAAGTTGTTTGGTCTCTGCAACAGCCAGCACAGCCAAGGGTGAGGAACGCTGGGAGCTGCGATACCACATCTGGAGGGCTTCCCCATTCCCGCCCTTGACCTCAGTCCGTTTGTTAGGCCCAACAAGAATCAACCCCAGAAGAGGAAAACAAGACTTAATGTTCCTTGATGCAGCGGATCTGCTCGAGTTGACCCCAACGATTTAGGCCATAAAACAGAATCGGCGACATATTTCGGGAGGGGGCGACGTCCTGGAATGTTTACCTCCGTCCTTACACTTTTCGGGAAGGGAAAAAAGAAATCCTTGAACTAATGCCAGGGCTGGGAAGGCAGGCCCTCGTTTTTGTGACTCGCTGGTCTGGCAAATCTCCAAGAGGCCCTCTGCTAGTGGACGGGCAACGTGGCATTAGTCTGGTGAGGGGTGGGGGAGACTCCCCGTTGGATTTCAAAGGAAACCCAAAGAGGCCCTTGGCGAGTAGAGCTGGTCCCTCTGCCACCCCAAATCGTAGGGTGCTGAGGACCTCGGTGCCAGTTGCCCCCATCCTCTCAACCCCCAACAGATTTGGGGCGGGAGGGAGCAGAGAAGAAACGACCTAGTTAAAGAGAGTCGTTTATCCGAGCCCCTGATCTTTAAGAGATTACCAGGCTCGAACTTTAAACCCAATCAGAGACTCTGTCAGTAGAACAAGAGCTTATTAACCTCTCCCAGGGAAGGGGGCTTGTTTGGGGGCTTTACTGCGTTTCCAGCGGGATGGGGTGGGGAGGCAGGAGGGGGGACCGAGGTGAAAGATGCTCCCTTCCATCCCATCCTCGAGGTGGAGTAGAAGTGGGGGGTCGGTTGCGGCGTAAGGAGATTGCGGCATTGTTTTGTGGACATGTCGAGGGAATGGAGTCTATCCCCAGGCACCGCCGGTCCTGCTGCAGGACCAGCAGTCCGCGCGTTTAATTAAATCCGCTACAGTTGTTCTCTAACGACATAACGAGGAGGCGGCAGTGCCGGGCGGGGAGAGGAGAGGACCCCTTGACTTAGAGTCTCTGCGCGGATTTGGTCACGGTGCATTTGTAGATTTGCAGCATATAATCCCTTCGTTTAAAAGAATAAAGGAGATGTGTGTGTGTGTGTGTGTGTTTGGGATAACAGGTTAGTTCGGTTGGTGCTTCAGGCTACGGACGCTACAAATCGCGGGGCCTGCGGTCACCTCTGGTTTCAGGAAGAAAGGTAGTTAATGGGCCTGGGGCAGCGGAGGTGATTGCGGGAGAGGGGAGGCTAGAGATGGCTCAAAAAGTTCCCCATGGGTCTGCGCTCAAAACGGGAGGGAACTGGGGCCATTTCCACACTAGCCTGTTATAGCGCTGTTATTCCACTTTCAACATCCTATGGAATCCTGGGGTTGCAGTTTAGGAAGGGGCCCCAGGCGCCTCCTTAAACTGCAAACCCCAGGATTCTATAGGATGTTGAAAGTGGAATAATAGTGCTATAACGCTCTAGTGCGGTAATGGCCTGGGTGGGAAGACCCACACTATCGCTTAGCCTGCACAAGTCAATGTGAGTAGAAGAATTATGATGTGGATAGAGAAAATCCGTGAACTAAGTTGGACATGGAAATACGCAGGGAGAGGCTAAGGAGGAGGAGGAGGACTTGATCTATCTGTCTATATCTCCTTAATTCTTATTTCCTTATTGTTGCAGGGAAAATACAGGGGTTTGGAGATCCCTGCGGTACTATTCCAAACAGGGTTACTGGGAAGCTGTAGTATTGTGTGCTTTCTAACCTTTTCTGATTTATGGAAATCCCAAGGCCAAGCTATCACAGGGTTTTCTTGTGTTTGTCTTGCCTTCCTCTGAGGCTGAGAGAGTGTGACTTGCCCAAGATCACCCAGTGGGTTTCCATGGCTCAGCAGAGTTTGAACCCTCATATTCTGGAGTCCTAGTCCAGTCCTCAAACCACTATGCCACACTGGCCTACACTGAAGTAAGTCTCATTAAATCTTATGAGATTTATTCTGCCAGGGCTAGAGAACTTGTGCCTTGTTGAACTCATTTTCCATCAGCCTTTGTTATCATGGGCAATGTGAGAGATGATGGGGGTTGCAGTTCATCAACATCTTGTCCCAGAAAGTGTAGGTATGACATCAGATTAGGGCTGCAACTTTATACTTATTTACCTGAGATTAAATTCCATTGAACTCCTTGGGCTTATTTTGCCCTAGAAATGTATAGGATTGCATTGGGAAAAAGATTACAAAGCAATCATGTAAGAAGAAAGTACTACACGGTTCAATGGGCTTTACTCCTAGGCATGTGTATATAGGACTAGAGCCTTAGTCAAAACAGTGTGTATTTAAATCAGTAAATCAATTAAATAAATGTATATAATTGGTATATACATTTAAAGGTATATATCTACCCCATAGAATTCACTTCTCAGAGATAGCCATGGCCCATTCAGTTTGTTTTTAAAAGTTTGTTTCAAAAGGGATTTCACAAATCAATGTGAACTTGATTTGTCAACAAACGAAAATTAACGTTTATGTAAATTCAATTCATTCAGTGGGTCTACTCTAGTTGAGACTACTTGGATTTATGCTTAATTTTAATAATGATTTGCAAACAGAGTTGATCCATTAAATCAATTGAACTTACATAAATAGATTAGTGGATTTACCTAATTAGTTAATATACAGATTCAACTGACACAATGGAATATGACATTATCTAATCAATTAATATGTGAATAGATCAACAGATTATTCAGACTGATACAGTATAAAACTTTCTAAATGTAATCTCCTACACCCCCACTGTAAGAGTAAGGCCTATTGAGTTCCATGGCATTACTTCCAGGGAAATGGATACTGAATGGCAACTACAATAAAATCAGCTTAAAAACTAGTGTCAGTTAATCAGACAAAAGATAGTTTAAAACACTTTTCAGTGTACCTATTTAAATACAGAGATGAGAAATCCATTTTGACATTTTGCTCTTCTCCCCAAGTAACAAAGTATGCCTTTTCTAAGCCAAATGTCTGTTAGTACACAGCTGTACTAAGCTGTACACACCTTCCAATGACAACAAGCAAATAGGGTTACTTCAGGATGACTGGTCTTTTCACTGTACAAATGTAATGGATTGACTAAATGACTAATAATATAGTCAGAACCCCACTTAGTTCAATAGAATTCACTCCCCGGTAAGATCATACAGGACTACAGCTTAAAGTTTGGGTATTTGTAAATATTCAAGTTAAAATCTGAGTTCCCTATATCTTTCTCCCATCATCTATCTGTCTATCTGTTTGTCTTAATGTGGGGTAATTTTAATCAAATGAAAAGATTTTGAATCGAATGTATTTAATTATTTCATAAAACAAATTGATTGCTGGTGTAAAAGACACACTTTTCCCCTGAAAAATACTGTTTGAAAATGGGGTGCGTCTTACATGCCGCTGTATCTTATATGTCAGCAAATAGTATTTGCTGGCATATAAACTAGGTGCATCTTATACACTGGTGCATCTTATTCTCTGGCAAATGTGGTACCTTTGAATATCTAAAGTCTTGAAGGCAGCATATAAATTAAAGCACATAAATTGACTATCACAACAAATTGAATATCACAATAAATATTGTAAAAAGGGATTTAAACACATGAAAAATATTTTTAAAATGAGCACACAATTGTACTTAACAACATTCAAATGTCAGAAAGGAACAGAAATATTTAGCAGCTTGCCTAAAACCAAACATGGACTGAATTTTCTAACCTTCCAAGAGACTATTACATAATCAGGATGCTACCACAGAGTATACTATGCATTGTGTCCTACCAATCTCTTCTTAGTAATAGGACACAGAACAAGACCCTGGAACAGACTGTAAGCTGTGGCCAAATTCATACAAGAAGAATTAATCTTTCAAATATTGTCCTACCAGACCATTTTGGGCTGCATAGAGAAATACCAGCATGTAGAATTGTGCCCCCCCCAAGTTGTTCTTCATTCTGACCAAATTGTTTCCTTTTGGCTTGTTTCACTAACTTAATTTTTGTTTGTTTGTTTTAAAATGATATGCAGAACAAGGAGTTCTTCTGGTTCTACTTTGTTGACTGTTCTGCTTTCATTATTAACCCTCAACTACTTTGATCAAGTAACTATTGGTGATACCACTTTGTTGAAACCACAGTAGTTGAATGTCTTTTAAGTCTTTCTCCCTTGAACCCTTAATTCTGGTTATCTGGGCAGTTCAAAATGCAGCAGCTAGAAGCTCCACTTAGAATTCCTTCTCACAATAGCAGACACACAGTTATTTTGTACTCATCATCATAATCATTACAATCATCTTTATTTATACCCCCCTTTTCCCCCCAGATTTGGAACTCAAAGCAGCTTACAATTAAAAGACATAGTTAAAAAGTTAAAACATAATTAAACAATTGAAGAATTAAAACAATGTTAAAATATATAATTAAAAACTTAAAATATTCATTAGGAACACAATATCCAGTACATTCCATAGACAGGCTACACATTGAAAGCCTGTCTGAATAAAAACATCCTTACTTGATTGAGGAAAGATAGTAGGGAGGGTGCCAGTCTAACCTCTCCAGGAAGGAACTTCCAGGACCTGGGTGCAGCCACTGAGAAGATCCTTTCCAGTGTACCTGTGAGGGTGGTGGGACAGAGAGCAAGGCCTCTCCAGCAGATCCCAAAGCCCAGGTTGGTCTGTAAGGGAGAATATGGTCTGTCGAATAACCTGGACCTGAACTGTGTAGGAGGCTTTAAAGGTCATCACCAGCACTTTGAATTGTGCCTAGAAATGGACTGGTAGCCAGTGGAGCTGTTGCAAGAAGGGAGTTGTGTGATCCCTGTAGCCAGCCCTAATTAACCATCTGGCTTCAGCTCTTTGGATGAGTTGAAGTTTCTGAACAGTCTTCAAAGGCAGCCCCATGCATTATAGGAATCCAACTGGGATGTAACCAAGGTATGTGTCACTGTGGCCAGATCTGACATCTCAAGGACCAGGTGGAGCTGGAGCACAAGCCTTAACTATGCAAATGCATTCCTGGCTGTTGCTGAGACCTGGGCTTCCAGGCTCAAAGTTGAATTCAGGAACACCCCTCAGCTGTGAACCTGCATCTTCAGGGGGAATGTAATCCTACCTAACACAGGCTGAATCCTTATTCACTGATTTACCTTTTGACTGACCAGGAACACCTCTGCCTTGTTGGATTAAATTTCAATTTGTTCACCTTCATCTAGTCCATTACTGATGACAGACACTGGTTTAGACCAAGACAGCTTCCTTGGCTTGTGATGAGAAAGAATAATAAAGTTTGGTGAAGGCACCAAACCCTCAAACTCTGGACAACCTCTCCCAGAAGTTTAATGTAGATGTTGAATAGTGTGGGGGACAGGACCGAGCCCTGAGGGACCCCACAGGCTGAAGGCTAAGGGTTTGAACAGGAGTCCCCAAATACCACTTTCTGGGTTCAGCTCCCCAGGAAGGAATGAAGTCACTGTAAAATAGTGCTCCCAAGTACCATTCCCACAAGCTGATTCAGAAGGATACCATGGTCAATAGTATCAAAATCCATGGAGAAGTCTAACAGAATAAACAAGGACACACTCTCCTGTCTAGTTTCTGGTGTAGATCAACCACCAAGATGACCAAATCAGTCACTGTCCCATAGCCAGGTGTGAAACAAGATTGAAATGGGTCACCTAGTACTAGTTTCAGGGTAATCCACTGGGATCTCTAGAAAGGTATCTTCCAAATTCTATCCTATATTCTATATGGCATTTTCTTATAATGTATGGTCTTTACCTCTTGCCCACTTTCCTACGGAGTGCTGGAGTCTGTATGAGAGAAGATTCACTCTAATTTTGAGCTGGCTTTTGATCAGCAGCCCAGAGTGTGCCAGGGGAATGGACAGCCACCACCTCTTCCTTTTGTCACTTCTGTGCCACTTCCAAACTAGCAGATCCTTCTAAGGGTCACAAACCTCCAGAGTGCTTTGAAAATAATAGTGCACAATAAAGACCTACAACAAAAACAGAGAAAATGAGAATAGGCACATGAGGTGTTCAAAACCTCTGTGCTTTACTGCCCCGGTCATTCTGCATGTTCCTTGTGCTTGGGAATTGCACGCAAAGGATAGTAGCTATGCTCCATCCATGTATAGAGACAATGGGCAGGGTTGTCTTATTCTTTTTGTTTTGCAGTGAATCTTCCTTCTCCTCTCTTCTCCTCAAGAAGCCTAATTGTGTCAATTTGCTCAGTCCCAGGGGCCTTTTACACTATACACTTATAGCACTTTGATTCTGCTTTACTGTCATGGCTGCGTTTTATGGATTTGCAGTTTAGAGAGATACTAGGGAATTCTCCAGGAGAGAATTCTAAATAGGTCATGAAATTACAAATGCCAGGATTCCATAGAATGGAGTCATGGCAGTTAAAAGTGGAAGGAAAGTGCTATAACTATGTTGTGTGAAAGGACACTCAGTCCCTTCTAGTATCTGAGAAATCAGAACTTGGTCCACTCAAGTCTGAGTTGACCAGTCCTGGTGCTGGCCTAATTCAGTGGGTGTTACACTCATTTGTATTTCTTTAACAGCAAATGTTCTTCGGTAGCTAACTGTTCTGTACTCCAGCTGACATACTCATACTCTAGCCTGATGTGTGGGTTTGTGCAGTGTTCTTAATATGCCTTCAGGACTGTATGTTCCTGAAGACCTAATTAATTCTACATTATCAGTGGCAGATTTTGGACCAAGTAAGGGGGAACTTTTCTCCTTGTTTAGTCCACAGACTGCCACTAATAATATGGGCGTGTGTGTGGAGGTTCTCATCTTCTCAGTAAATAAATTGTCCATGTATATTAGATTATTACAACTGAGGGCTTACTGTAAGAAGCTAGTCTCCATGGCTGGCATTGTGTATAGTTTTATTCTTGTGAGACAAATCAATTTCCTGTGGAAACTGATTTCTGTGAGTGTGGATCACTACAAGAAATCTTCTAAGGTGGGCTCCTGCTGAGATTTGGACACCTAGAGAGGAGACATGTTAATGCTGAAGAACTTCATAGTGAAGCCTTTTCCAACCTGATTACCTCCACATATGATGATTACAGCAACTCCTGTCAGTCCTGTCCAATGCCTATATTGGGTGAGGGTGATAGAAACTGCTTTCTAACACATCTGGAGGGGAAGACTGCCATGGCCAAATGGCTAAGGGATGAACAATATTCCCCAGCACAATGTTCTGGGAGTACTCAGCCAAATAGGATCAGAGAATCACTGGAAACAGTGCCCACAAGACCAGTTGCCCCAGAAGGAAAGCATGATAGATTATATCTTAAGCTTCTGAGGAATGTAGCAAAACCAGCACACACACACAACACTTCCTGCTGTCTTGCCTTGCTCCTGGTGCTGCTCATCCACCAAAGCAACCAAGATTGTTTTTGTCCCCAGACCAAACTCAGAATAGATAGTAGGCTTCATCCAAGAAAGCCTGGAGTTATATACATCTAATGATTTAACCAGCTAAGCATTACAAATTTGAATAATTATCTAGGACTGCTGACGTCTGTGGTGGTGGTGAATTCTTTAATAGTTGTTTGTCACTTGACTCTTCTGCATTTTATGATGTAACAGCAGAATTTTGAACTGGCTCTGCTTAAAAGTATTTTATTTGGTGTGATGTGGAAGTTCTGTCTGTGATGACTCATTCATATCTGTTAAACATCGCAGGGCATATCGTGGTAATACATATGTGAATGAGAACTCTGGAGCTGGCAGCTACATGTCTTAATTGATTCTGCTAGAAGCCAATTTGATATCACAGCCTAGACTGGTCACCAGAACCCAAACCAGCCATGCTGACTGGGAGATCCTGGATGCTGTGGTCCAAAAATGTAGTTTTCCAAGTTCAGATGCAAGGCTTTGGAAAAGAGCCAACAGAAGTGTCAGAAGAGAGCCAAAAGAATGAAAGAGGAAAAAATGGAATCAAATGGGTGTGTGTGTGGCAATTTCAACTGGTCAGCTAGCCAGCAGTTTGCTTTTTGAGTGGATTTTGAGAGGAAGGCAAATTCCAGTAAATGTAGAAGGGAGTCACAGGTGAGTGAAATAGCAAGCCAGCAGAGCGAGCCAGAAGACTGGTCACTGACACTCGCTCTCTAATGTGTCTTCAATGAGAGGCAAGGGGGAGGAATAATACCAGAGCCCAGGCTGTTTGTACTAACAAAAGCTATCAGTCACCAAGCATTCTCCTGGTCTCTTCATTCAGAGATGAAGCAGTGCAAGCAATTCAGCTGCAGTTCACTTGCAGCAATGAAACGGCCCATTAATCCCAGATGCCTTCAGAAAAGGAAATGCCAGTCCCAGCCTGGCTTGTATGCCTCTGCTGGTATTTGACCCGTTTGGGAGACAAATTCTTTAACGAAGCAGTTCTAAAGGAGGCCTGGATTTACTTGTTAATTAACTTCGTAGGGGAGTATATTGATTGATCCAGTTGTTAACTTCAGCTGAGGATTACTTTCAGAGAAAATGGGCCTAGTGAGTTGTAGCCTCAAACTCTGACTTGGCAAAAGGGAAATGCTGCATCACTTAGCTTGCTATCACTTTTTCTTTTAAAACATTGATTCTGGTTTCTCTGACATGTAGATATTAAACAATCAAATCAAACTGTAGACCCACACCATTTCCGCACTACAGTCTTATAGCGAGATTATTCTACTTTCAACATCCTATGGAATCCTGGGGTTTGCAGTTTTGGGAGGGGCCAGCTGTAGTGTGGAAATGGCCCCAGTGTGGTATAGTAATTTGACTCTGGGAGGTCACAGTTTGACTTCCTGCTGTGGAAAGTCACTGGGTGATGTTGGGCAAGTCACACTCTCATAGCCTTAGAGGAAGGCAAGGCAAATCTCCTCTCAATAAATCTTATCAAGACAACTCTATGACAGGGTCGCCATAAGTCAGAGGTGACCTGAAGGCACATGATAAAAGCAAAGCAAAGCAAAGGTAAGCTCCTGGGCCACCAGCCAACCAGGACTGTCAGATGCCACCTGGTATGGAAAGAGGAAATGAGGAACATGGAGACTTTAATAACCTTTACACACTGGGAGAGAAGAATGCCTCCCTTTTCTCTTGGTGGCATGTAAGGGCTGTTAGAACTGCTGTTGCCACCACTCTTTTCTGTTTTTATAGTAGAAAGGGTACAAAGAAGTTGTATGTGTGTGTGTTCATGCATATGCATACATTTGTGTGTTTGTGATGTGTAGTGGTCAGACATGAAGAGCAACCATCATGGATGCTCTTTAAAAAAATGTGGGACTCTACTGAGGATCAGGGACAGTAGGGTGTGCGTTGGGCCCATTGAGACATCTTGCCCTGGACCACTGACCTCTTAAGTTATGTTACAAAGTTAAAGTCTTCTCCTAGTGTGGAGAGAAGGGGTGGGAAAATGGAGGTTGGCTACATTTCTGCATAACAGGCTAGTGAAGGCTTAGCAGCAGTCTGCAATCACTTCACTTGGTGTTCGCTACTAACTTTGCATTATTTATTTACATTTGGAGACTTAGGCCCATATTCTGAACCAGGGGTGAAGAACATGTGGTCATCCAGATGTTACTGGGGCAGTAATTCCATTCAACCCTAGCTAGCATACCAATTAGTCAGGGGTTCTGGGAACTGAAGTCCAATAATTGGAGGGTGACCCTTCTTTAGACCCAAGTAAGTTTGGGGATAGTCCTGAGCAGCTCAGCACTAACCATTTGTTGTATCAATGGGGATACACACACATACACACACAGAAGGAGAGAGAGAAGGAGAGAGGGAGAGGGATATAGACAGGAAGAATAACAACATTCAAATAAGATAGGGTTGCCACATTGAAAACTGGAAAGAAGTTCTGTACTCTTAATGGTTGTGCAGAAAAGGGAATTTCTCTATGGGTTGCTTGTCATACACCCAGGTCACAAGGAACACCTGTTGAAATTCCCTCCTCTTTATGACCATTAGAGGAACACTCTCTGGTTTTCATTCTGGCAAACCTAATACAGCTTTTTCCCCACACTCCTCTTTTGAGATAAACTTGTAATAGTGGGGTAAAGGAGGTACAGTTGCCTTTCTAGGTCTAGTGTGATTCAACAAAGATCATTATCCACCAAGACTGACCAGGGAAAGGAAAATTCTGCATTTCTGGGAACCCTTCTTTCACTCTGGACTTTGGAGGATTCTGTCCCCAGCAGTTTGAGAACTACTGAGCTCTAATGGTTAGAGCAGTTGGTTTTAACCGTTTTGTAATGTGTGTGTGTGTGTGTGGGGGGCTTATGAATCTGTTTAAGAATCTGATGAAAGATATGGATCCCTCTCTAGGGGGAAAAATGCCCATAAACACACATGTACATGTGTGTGAGCACGCACACACACGCACACACATTTTTGCATTCAATTGATTTTATTGCATTGGAAATTCTTTTCCTTTGCATAGGATAGTTGGGAATTGGGGGGGGAGATTAAAATGACCATTTGAAGAGACCATATTCTTTTTATGGTTAAAAAAAAATTCACAATGACAGAAAACTCAAAGCGTCTATAAGGAAAGTGAAGAAAAAAAAATTTTTTTTGGGCACTTGTTCATGGATTCCCTGGAGTTCCTCCATAGATCACAGATTAAGAACCCTTGAGTTAAAAGTCTCTGACTAGAACTAGAGAGACTGAGGCTGACATCCTTAGCCATGAAACTTCCTTTACTTCGAGATTAGAGCAATGCTTATATTCCAATGCATTAAGAATAATAATAGCATGGTGGAGGGAGGCTGGAAGGAAATAATGGGCTGACTCTATGCACTGTGCATATTTGAGGTGTATCCATCAAGTTCACCCTGAGTGTGGACTCGTGTTTATTTGTGCACATCATAGCTTCACAAAATTCTAGAGCAGAGTAAAATAGTGACTATCACTATTATTATTACTACTACCACTACTATTCCTATTCCTCTAGATCCTACCTTTTCCCCAGTTTAGATTTAAGGCAGCTTGCAGCATTTAAAAGAAATATAGTTAAAAACCATAGCATACAAAAGTTAAGTAATTAAACTATTAAAAATTTTAAAACCATATGCATATGCAATTTTAAACCAACAAAAATAAAAGTCCAGCATATCGTATAAAGCCTGTTTCCCCTAAAAAAATCAGTTCTCAAATGCCTGCCAGTATAAAAAAAATCTTCACCTGTCTGCAGGAAGAAGGTAAGAGAATTCCAGAGCCTGGGGGCAGCCATTAAGAAGGCCTGTTCCCATAATATGTGCTTGTGAGGATAGTGGAGTAGAGAGCAGGGTCTCCTTAGATAATCTCAAAACACATGCAGGTTCATATGGGAGAACACAGTCCTTCAAATAACCTGGACCTGACGCCATTTGGGGCTTTAAAAGTCATCACTAGCACTTGGAATTATGCCTGGAAATGGATCGGTAATCAGTGTAGCTGTTGCCGCAAAGATGCCTGTGATATGACTGTTAGGGGGTTTAGGGAGAAAACATCCATAATTAAGTTAATTGTGCCACTCCTATAGTGCAGTCTACTAAAAAAAAATTATATATTGTCCTATACTCAAGGGTCTCAGCTATGGACACAGTAAAATCAATTTAGAAAAGTTTAAAACTTTAAGAATTATTTCAAAAGATTAAGAGTATATTAAATAATTTAACATTCAAAACAAGGTAATTTAAGCTAAGTTAAAATGATGTAAAATACTGTGAACCGTTCTTAATTCTCTATTTAATAGGATTCTCAATTAAAATAGCAGCTACAAATAATTGTCACCAATTACACTAGCTTTCCACAGTGGTGGTACTGCATGCAACTGTGAGACAAGAGGCTATGCTGACAGCAAAAGTGCTGTTCATAGGGTCTCCTATCTCAGATAGGCTTTTACTGAAGATCCAGACTTAGGTCCTTTCCACACCTTACCTTTTTTTGGCGCTGGGGTGCAGGGATCATGCGAGCAGCCTCCAGCGAGAGGCTCTCGCCTCCCTGCTGCTTCAGCTCCACACAAGCTGCCTGCTCCCAAGCAGGTAGTGTGAGAGCCCCGCCTCTTCCTTCTGCAGCGCAGCCTGGGAGTGCAGATCACTCCTCACAATTGCGTGACACTCAAGGGCCCCTTTCACATGGCAAATACCATGTGAAAAGGGCCTTATATTGTGGTTGTATTGATGGGTCTTCCCAGCAAGTGTGCGTGGGGCCCTGGAGCAATGTGCAATCATGCACCATTTTCAGCTGATCATTCACAATCGCGCGATGCTCCAGGGTCTGGCAGGCGCCACTCACGCACTTTTTCATTTTCAGCTGAAAATGGTGCACGATTGCACATTGCTCCAGGGCCCCATGCGCACTTGCTGTGTGTGCGGAGCCTCTGGAGCTTCGGCGGTCATGCTTCCTGCCTCAGCGCAGACTGGGAAATTCCCAGGCTGCGCTGCAGAAGGAAGAGGTGGGGCTGTCATGCTACTTGCTCAGGAGCAGGCAGCTTGTGCGGAGCTGAAGCAGTGGGGATGCGAGAGCCTCTCGCTGGAGGCTGCTCGTGTGATCCCCACACCCCAGCGCCGAAAAAAGGTAAGGTGCAGAAAGGGCCTACGTTTATGATCCAACTAGAGAGCCAGAAGAAGAAGAAACAAAGATTCTGTACTTGAGTCCATGAGGAAATTGATCACACAACAACAACAACAAAAAAGGGACTTGTTGTTAATCACAGGTGATTGGAATGTGAAAGTAGGAATCAGAGCAGAATTAAAATTTGTAGGAAAATTTAGCCTAGGATTGAGAAATGAAGCAGGAGAGTGAGTAACTGACTGAATTTTGTGAGGCTAACAGTTCACAAACACATTCTTCAAGCAATGCAGGAGATGATTGTGTACATGGATATTACCTGATAACCAATATTGAAACCAAAGACTACATAATTGGAAGCAGAACATGGAGAATCTCCATTCTTGATGCAAAAACCAAGTAGGAGAAAATTGTGGCACAGACCATGAACTGCTAATGTAAAAATCAGAATAAAGCTAAAGAACAACTCTAAACTTACCATTTTACCAAAACACAACCTGAAGAGCATCCCTGTACAATTTAAAGATAATGTAAAAAAAAAAGAAAGATTTGCACTATTAAGTCCAATTAACCAGGATCAAGATGAACTCTGGACTGAAGCCGTTGTCAGGGGAGAATGTAGAGCATTGTCGGGGGGAATGTAGAACATTGTCAGGGGGGAATGTAGAAAGATACTAAATGCAGCAAGAACAAAAAGCCCTAAGGGATGACAGATGAAACTCTTCAAGTAGTTAAGGACAGATAAGAAGGAAAAGTGAAAGGTGACTGTAATAGGCAGAACCCTGGATGCAACTGTTCAGCAACTTGTGCACAGGAACAAGGAAAACTACTATAATAATCAATTTAGAGAAACAGTAGATGACAAAAAGAAAAAGGAAGAACAAGAGACCTCTCCCACAAGAACTGAGAAATCAAAGGGAAATTTAAAACAAGAATCAGGATATTCTATAAACAGGGGAAACACATTACATGACCAAGTAGAAATAAAAAGATGATGGAAACAATAAATGAAAAAGCTATGTAAAAAAGATGAAAGGATGACAGATTTATTTAAGGAAGATGAACCTACAGTTGTAGAAATTAAACTGAAATTAAAGCTCAGAGCACTTGGGAGAAATAAATCACCAGGAACAGATGGCATACCAATAGAGCTGCTTCAGTCTACAGAGACAGAATCTACTCCAGTTCTAACTAAAATCTGTCAATAAATACAGAAAACAAAAGAATGGCCCAAAGATTGGAAACACCCTACATACATTCAAAAATTCAAGATACTCAGATGACACCATACTATTAGCAGAAAATAGCAAAGACTTGGAATGATTACTGAAGAAGCCGAGGAAGACAGTGCAAAGGCAGGTTTACAGCTGAACATTAGACGATTTACATAACTTTAAAAGAATCATGCAGCATTCCAGATATTCCCATCAGATATGCTGGCTGGGACTGTTGGGAGCTGAGGTCCAACAACAACTGGAAGGGACACCTGACTCCCGCCCTTACTTAAAAATCTCCACCTAAAACAACCTATCATCAGTTAAAACTCAGCTAGGCAAGCAACAAGAATAATATAAACCAAAAACATCCACAGCTTGGGATTATAGTCATGCTGTAGCAAAGACCACATGAAATAGCAACTATCATCCTCAAAGCAGCTGTGCTATAACAACGTTTCTTTGCTGTGTACTTTTATTGTGGCTTTAGAATGTATGTTAATTAATGTAAGGCAGCTTCTTAGAAGGTCCATTATATTCTGATGCTGGAGGATCCATGGGAAATGAATGAAGTCTATGGACATATTTGATTTACCACAAAAAAATTCTTACTAACTCCTTCCAAGAAACCTCTTACACTTTTTAAAAAGAACCTTCTCCCACTTCTGAGCATAAGGGAGATTCAGATTATGTACTGGACTCTGGAAAAAGGCTTACATACTGTATCATATGTGAACAAGATGAAAATGAGCTAGATCAACATATTCAACACTAAGGGCTCTCTAAATGTACCTAAACACAATCCAAAATTTCACAAGCTACTTGTGTTTGTTTGGTTTTTTTTTAAATTCTATGTTCTTGTAGAGGGAGTGCTTTGTGTTTCTGACGAGACACCCCAAACTCTATACCTGTTTAGTTTTTTGAACTGGAGGATGCTCTGGAGATATAATGAAAAATACACATTGCACGAGTACCACATTTCAAAGAATGGGAGTAGCAGCTGGATATATCATGACAATATTGAAGATGTAAGACCTATTTACACCCACATTTGATAAATTAAAGAGGGAGAAATGGAGAGGAACAATGCAACTGCTAAGATCACAATTTATGGTAGGATTTTGAGCTAACTTCTTCAGCATGTGAGAAAATGCTCTAATGTGCTATGACAATTGATCATATTGGGACTGAATATGTTTATCATATTAGAAGAGGTTCCTTCTGGTTACAATTGATTGGTCTCAACTATTCTATTGAGGAACTAGAATTATGGTAATTTACAAGAGCAAAGCAATGTTTGTTGATTTATTGCAAAAAGAAAGAACAAAGAAGTGTGTGTTGTCATAAACACCTTTAGTTCTAGCCATAATGATTTGTTTCTAAGTGTTATTACCCTGCATTGTACCCTACACCAAAACAAGATTTTGAAAGCAGGAGATATAACTACAAGTGTGCCTAGCAGATTAATCTGCCATTCCACAACACTAGTATTTAACCACTTTCCTTGCCACAGTAACCATTGTTTAAATATTGTTGACACTTTGCATATGAGACCATTGAGAGTAAGTGGTTTGAACTAGTGAGTACTTGTCAAAGACCTCCTGGGGTTTCACGCTATATGAGTCTGAAGTATCCAATCACCTCATGGATAAACAACAGGTCATTGACTTTCAATGTTCTCTTCCCCACCTGTGAGAAAATGATTCAGAAATATTCTCATTGCCTTGTAACCAAGGTGCGTACCTTCTTACTAAAAGAAGAAAATGAGCCAGACTAACATATCCAGCGCCAAGGACTTCCATAGAAAATATATCATGAGCATCACAGCTGATTTGATTTATTCATAATTACCATGAAGGACACATCTACCTCTGCCTACTCAGTTTATTCCTCACAACAAGCTGCTGCACGTCCCAGGGGACTGAAACCATATATTATGGTTTTACAATTCTATAAATGGAGTTTGAGGGCTTTCTCTACACATATGGTGGCAAATCCACAGGCTTATTCGATTGCTAGTACCAGTTAAATCAGACCAAGTTAATCAGTGGGATTTATCTTTTAGCAATTGATTCAAAAACTACATGTTCTGAAATAGTGTTTCCAATTGAAGCTTGTCTTTCTTTCTCTTTTTCTCTCTCTCTGTAACCTAGAAAAGTGATTTCCCTGGTCATACTGCTGGCTGGAGGATTCTGGGAGCTGTTGCCCCAAATGTTATTTTTCCAAGCTCTTGTGAATAGTTTCCGGTGAATGCTTTTTTAAAAAAAAATAAATGTTTCTGGTCTTTATAAAATCAATGTTTTTCTAACCCAATGTTCATATAGTCTGTGAGTTGTTCGCCGCCTCGATCCATATGGAGAGGCGGGATACAAATAAATAAATAAATAAATAAATAAATAAAAAACTAGCTTATGATAAACAGTGTACTGAATTGACCAGGAAAGCATCAGATTCTCTAGAGGAGGCAGGAGCAATACGTACATGGGGTCCTGACATTGACCCTTGCTGTCTGGCGGTAGTCAAGTGACTGAGGTACAGGGCAATGACATATTTTTTTTTATTTTAGTGGTTGGAAGAAAGCATAGGGAGGTGAGGAGCATTGTGGTATTCAAAATCAGAAGCCTTTTCCGCAACTTACCTGTGTCTGGTGTGGTCGCGCAGGGATCACGCAAGCAGCCTCTTCCGTGAGGCTCTCACATCCCCGCTGCTTCTGATCCACAGGAGTTGCCTGCTGGCCAGCAGGCAACATGAGGGCTCCGCCTCTTCCTTCCGCAGCACAGCAGAGTATTTTCCCAGGCTGTGCTGGGGGAGGAAGCGCGAGGGCCGTGGCTCCGGAGACTCTGCATGCAAAGTAAGTGCATGTGGGGCTCCGGAGTGATGCGCGATTGTGCACCATTTTTGGCTAAAAACCAAAAATGATATAGTGTGTGATCAGTGCCTGCTGGCCCCGGCAGCGTCATGCAATTGTGAGCATGTTGTCTAAAATGCTCCTTGCAATCGCGCAATGCCCTGGAGGCCCTTTCGCATGACAAATGCCATGCGAAAAGGGCCAGAGTCTATGAGAGATTGTTCCCTATCTTGATTCATAAGGAAAGGAGGATAAGAAACAACAACAACAACAGCAACAATAAGGGTTAGAATGTAGTCAGTCACTCAAGCAACTGATGAATTTTAAGAACATTTTCTGCAACTACTTCTTATTGTTGCTATTGTTCTATGCCTTCAGGTGGATTCTGACTTATTGTAACTCTATCATAGGGTTTTCTTGGCAAGAGTCATTCACAGGAGGTTTGCCCTTGCCTTTCTATAAGACTGAGAGAGTGTGACTTGCCCAAGGTTACCCAGTGGGTTCCATAGCTGAGTAGGAAACTGAACCCTCATCTTCCAGAGTCCTAGTCCAACATTTGGATCACTACATTACACTGGTTCTCTACCACTTTTTATCTATCAAAATAATGTGTCACTGCACGTCAGTACAGGCCTAAATATGCTGAAGGCACCAATGTCTGTCTGATCTTGGAAGTGGAGCATGGTTAGCCTTGGTTAGTATATGGATAGGAGACTGCCAAGGAATACCAGGTGCTGTGGACTAAATTTCAGGGGAAGGCAATTGAAATCTACCTTTGAGTATTCTTTGCCTAAGAAAACCCTATGAAATTCATGAGGTTGCCATAAGTTGACAGGTGATTTGAAGGCACATAGATAAGGACAGACAGGTATGGCAGGGAGAATGATGTTCTCAGAGAATGTCAGGTAGCTTGTCAGGAAAATGATTCTTCCTATGAATCACTTAAAAACCTACTTAGCTCTGGGTTGGGAAACTGTCTTCAGCTGCTATGTTCAAAATTAAGGGCTAGGGACTTGCTTTCTAAGACAGGAAAGCTAAGATGGTCAAGAAGCTCAGGTCCTTTCCACAGGACGGTGTCCTCTTGGCATGGGGACACAAGAGGAGTGGGACAGTGATGATGCTTCCTCGTGACATTGTCACAGTCCTGCTCTTTTAGTTATGCCAGTCAGCTCGATCGTGGGGTGTATCTTTGATGGAAAAACTCCATCCATGACCCTGATTGCACAAGCTTTCATCACGGCTGGCCATGCAGGAGGGCTGGAAGCAAGATCACATGCTTCCTTCCCCATTGCAACATGGGAAGAAGGCTGGCTGTAGTGCAGAAAGAAGGGGTATGTCTCTCAAGCTCCCTTTTGCAGGCAGGCAGACAGCCAGTCAGGTGTGGAGGGGAGCACTGGGGACACATTCCCATCTCTGCAGAAGTGCTGCTGGGATTGTGATGGGATGACACGCAAGAGCGTCATCCTGCAGAAAGGTCTGCACCAAGTGTTTCACTTTGTATGGTGCATTTCTGATGTCATATGAGTATCTAGAATTCCTTAATTTTGGTGCTGGTGCTGGTGCTGGCCATACCATGTTCGTTTTTTGCAGTTCTCAAAAAAAAAAAAAAAGAAAAGAAAAGAAAAGAAAAGAAAAGAAGAAAAAAAAGAAGAGAAAAGAATCAGAACTCAGCCCTTTAAAGAGGCTTTATCTACCGCTTATTCTCAAAATAGCAGAAACAAGTCTGTCCTCTACCACTTCAGGCTGTAGATGGAAATTCACATGATTGCATGTGCCTCCTTAAACAAAGAAAACCACTAGGTCAGGATGAAGGTGAAGCTAAAACTTTCTTCCTGAAGGTCTTATGTGAAGCGATTTCATTTTTTATATTTTTATGAAAAAGTATTAAATCATTTCAGCCTCCAGCTACTATCAGCTAGCAAAGCTCAGTGAGACTTGGGATTATAAAACAGATTTCTGTTGATATTTTCTCAGGTTTTTGAGTTTAATATTCTTACATCTCTTAACTAGCATGTGGACATATATCTCCATACATGTTTGTGCATGTGTGCGCACAGAAGACACAAGGTTCACCCAAAGAGTGTCCCTAATTTCAGTCAATGATAATTTGTAATAGAATTTACGTATATGGGTCTGTCACTTCTGCCAGGAATACACAGGTTTTTGTATTCAACGGTGAGTCATAAAGCAATCAGTTTGCTAGAAAATAGCAAAGGCCCATTTTGTTCATTGCCTTGTACTAGGTGGATATTCCCAACTACAACAGGTTAGATAAAAATGCCACTATTGTGCACAGTTCAGGGTCTTACAAAAATCTGTTTCATATTGAATTCATACCGATCTCTTAGCAAGGCATTTGGAGGCTGCCAAACCAGGCCAGCCTAATGCATTGCTATGTAGTAGTCGTGACAATGATATGTAAAAGACTCTTACCCCCTCCCCAGTCTTTAAGAAGTCAAGGCAGCTGTACAAAGAAGCTTGCCAGCTACATCTGTCTCGAGATGAACGGAGCCGCCTCATCCACCCCACAGATTCCTTCTTTACCTCGACCTCAGGACGAGGGTTCTTAGCTGCCACACCTGCCCATGTGAAGCCTACAAAGAAAGAGCACGACAAGAACAACATGATGATGATGATGATGATGATGATGATGATGATGACGACGATAACAATGATGGTTTCTTTCTTTCTTTCTTTTTTTCTTTTAGAAGTTGCTGCTGACAAATCTATCTATTTGGGGCAAATTGTCAGTGAGAAACTTCCGCTCGAACTCTTTGGGACAAAACTGGCTCTTTGAAAGGATAAATCCCATTGCATGAAGGCCTGAACAATGGCCAAATGTGTTGCTGTTGCCTTTGCTGCCTCTGCTGCTACTGCTGGGCCTGGGCCTCTGACAAAGGGCGGATTAATTGGTGCCGTGGCTGACTGGTTCGAGATGGCTCCACTCAGAGGGCGCCGCAGGGAGCCCCATTGACTGGGACCCGAGTCCCACTTTTCACAAACTCCAAACAAAAGTCAATTTCTTTCTTATAAGGCCGGGGAGAAAGAGGGAGGGGGGAATCACTTGGTGTTTGAGCTGGGGAAGGTGACTTGTTGGATTAGAGGACGTCATGCTCTCCCCTGGCTGTCTCTCTCATGCTTTAAAGTTATGTTTCCAAGAATACAAAAGTTAAAAGAGAAAGAGAGAGAGAGAGGCTGAAAGTGTAAAAGCAGGTTGAGTTCTTGGGGATGCTGTGCATCTCTCTCTCTCTCTCTCTCTCTCGTGACAGTAAACCTGGCATCTTATCTGGAGATTATTAAGGTGAATATAACAGCATGAGCGTGGTGAAGTGGGTATGTATATTAATAGTGCAATCCTGTCCATGCATACTCAGATGTAGGTCCTACTGAGCTTAATGGGGCTTAACTCCTTCCAAGTCAGTATGCATGAGAATTACAGCCTAAAGTGTTGTAGTGCTAACTCTTTATTTATTATGAGATAATTCCTGCATGTTTTCTATGTTGCTTCCATAGGCTCCAAATACTTATTTCATGTTAAAAAAACATGGGGAGGTGACCCTGCTTCTCAGTGGTACTTATGCAATTACAGGAGAAATCATTTTTATTTTAAAGGACATTCCTTAAGAACTGCTGTTCCAAAACACCACTGCAACATAAAACATAGTACACGACTTGTACCATAGAATGCAGTAATTAGTAGAACTGAGTGGAACAAACACCACCATTGTGCTTACTTTGAAAATCTAGGTTTCATATCAATTTTATTTCAAGAACTTCTAATACAATGGGAAACAAAAAAACACGAGTTTTAACTTTAATCCTGTTCAGCCATGGAAATCTATAGGGTGATTTTGGGTAAGTCATACATTCTCAGCCTAAGAGAAAGGCAATGACAAAATATCTTCTGAATCAATGGATTTGAAGGCACACAACAACGACACTCCAGATGACTGGAGACAAAATTTCATACTGGCATATTGATTGTTGTTCTCGTTTGTTAACTTCGTTCTCACAATTACTGTCTGCATTATCATCCTTATCATCATTAACATTATTAGAATTTTTATCCTGCTCTTTATCCAAAATGGTTGTCCAGAGCACTTGCCACTCAGAATAAACTTATGACTTAAACAAGAGGAGTCAAATGGGAAGAAAGGGGAAATCAAATGTGCCTAGCTCCCTGTGGATTTTGGTTTCCTGCAGTTTTTCAAGAGGCTGAGTTTAGAATAGATTTTTTGTATACTACTCAATTACTTTAGTCATTATGATGATTGCATAATAGTTGATTCCTTATTTCATCATCATATTCAGGTTTTTTTTTTTTTTTTAAAGCCCTTTGATTCCTATATAACCACACAAGAGAAAAGGACAAAAACATACTCTGTGCCTGCTGGATTCCTCATTTCATTAATGCTGTATAATAGATCTGTTCCTCCTTAGCATATGAGAGAATTAAACATTCCTGAAGTTATGTGGGGCTCACTTTTTTGGTGATATTTTTGTGAGAAAAAAAAGTTTTCCTCATATCCTTTCTCTTTACGTCTATTGCAAAAACTTTGTTGCAGATTTCAGGGACTTTTTTTTCATCTATTTTGAACCAACTAAAGATTACCAAATGCATTAATCTAGATTTGCTTCACTTAAGTCCTTAAAATTCTGCTTTTTATTTTTGAATCTTCTATTATTATTTGGGATCTAAACTCTTTTTTTTTAAAGCCAGATATATAGATCTCTCTGAAAGCCCAATGAGAACTGAGTATGTTCAGTTGCCATACGATATTGAGTGTTACTTGGAAAAGAAAGTTGAAAAGCTGGAACAAGTACGGTGGAATGAAATATTCTGAAAGGGGCAATGACTGGAGCCCTCAAAAGAAGACAACTTGCAGTTTCTACTCATTTAACATATTTACAGCAAGTAAATTTACCTAAGCATTGTGGTAATAAGTTAATGCCTGAGAAACTGTTGTGATAATGCAATACAGTAAAACATGTACAGTAGTTACAGTCAGTCAATCTGCCATTTCTAATTTTAAATGTATTTTTTGGTAGGGTGAGGAATGCACTCTATTAGTTTCAATGGAGCATTTGCTGTTCTTGTTCGCTTTCAAGTTGTTTCCGACCTGTGCTGACCCTAAATCTGATTGAAACTCTGTCACAGGGTTTTTTTGGCACAATCTGTTTGGGGTGTGTGTGCCACTGACTTCCTCTGAAGCTAAAATAATGTGACTCGCCCAATGTCACCAAGTGGGTTTCCATGGCTAAAAAGAAATTTAGACCCTAATCTCCTAGAGTCCTAGTTTAACACTCAAACTACCACAAAATGCTGGCTCTATAACAATGGAGAATTCTTTCAGTTGAAGCTTAGTTTACATGAACATTAGATTATATGATAATATGGATCTTGGAATATATCACTTCAGATTGTAGGTGGTATTACCTGAAAACATAAATGACTCACAGGTCCACCTGTGATGCCAGTGCTTCTGGGAATATTAGTTCAAAGAAGAGGCCTAAGAGAGGGGGATAACCTTATGAGATGTTTTACACCTATGTTTACTGGTACTAGTGCAGGGAAGAACCAGCCAGAGAATCAAAAGTAAGCTTATAAGTTTTATTGAGAGAACTGCAGTCACAGACACAAGATCTAAGTAATCATGCAATCACACAAAGCTAACTGAAGGAAAAAGGAGGAAAGTTTTGGACAGTGAGATTTTCAGGGCAAAGTGGGTAATAGTTACCAATCCAGAAGAGCAGCAAAGAAACAGTGATGTGGCTTAGATGCAAGTGTAAGGGCAGTACACAATCGGAAATCAGAGTGGAACAGTAGCGACTAGCAATTGGTGTACAGTGAGTTGGCTAGCCAAAAACTGGGGTTTAAATACTCTTTTTCTGCCTGGACAGTGCAGGTGCTAAGGTGTCCAGAGAGTGTACAATGTGGTCTGGAATGGGCTAATGGCCTTAGTATTAGGTGACAAAGGGCTAATAGTAGCCTGATAGCTCTGTAACTGCCAGACAGGTATGGGGACAAAAGGGAAGTTTGCTTGATCAAAGGGAGAGGAGTTAAGAAAATCAGTCATTCTGGGGGAATATGCCAGATGCTATTGTCTTTTAAAAGCCAAGTCATCAGAGGCTAACTGCAAGTCCATTATCACTGGTGTTTCCTGGTAATTTCCTGACTATTACCTTGAGGTTTCTTCTGACCTGATTTTATAATGGACATATATGGCCAGCTTTTCCTCTTAGCCGGCATGCTGTGCAGCCATAGCAGGGTATATTTTATTTTTATGCCAATTAATATTTGCCAATTAAACCATATCAAAGTGTGGGGGTGTATGGCCTGTAACGGTGGGTAATAGCATGACTGAATGTTCTTTTTTTCCTTCTCTCAAGCCCTTTCCACACCTTACCTTGTTCCAGTGCTGGGGTGTGGGGATTGTGTGAGCAGCCTCTGCCGAAAGGCTCTCCCTTCCCTGCTGCTTCAGCTCTGCATGAGCTGCCTGCTCGCGCAAGAGCCCCACCTCTTCCTTCTGCAGTGCAGCCTGGGACCTTCCCAGGCTGCACGGGGGTAGGAAGCACGACCAGCCTGGCTCCAGAGGCTCCGCACGCCAGATAAGTGCACGCAGGGTCTGGGAGCAATGTGCAATTGTGCACCATTTTCGGCTTCAAGCCAAAAATGAAAAGGTGGGTGATCAGGCCCTGCCAGCCCCTGGAGTGTCATGTGATTGTGAGTGCGTCGTGCAGATTGCTCCTCGCAATCGTGCGATGCTCCAGTCTCTCTTTCGCATGGCAAATGCCATGCGAAAAGGGCCTCAGTCTCTTCTCTCTGTATAGGGGAGATTAGATTAGACACCAAGAAAGAAGGTTGCTAGTAAACTGCCTGGAAAAAAATTTTTATCAGTGAAACTGTTGCACATATGTGCATCTAGAGGTAGTCTCAGAGATGGCCTATATATGAGATCAGAGTGACAGAGCCTTGAGTTGGGTAAAGATGAAAGTTGGCCTTCTTCTGGATGATTAACAGACAAAACAACAAAGACAAAGAAGTTCCCCTTTCTCTTGTAGTTAATATTCCTTCTAGTTAAGTTTTCCAAAAAGAATGTATGGCATCTGTTTGTTTGTTTGTTTTTCATAGCTCAATGAACAGAGTCACATCTGAAGGTATTTCTGATCCAATACTGATAAAAATAACAGCAGCAACAAATAAAATCTCTGGAAGACAAACAAACACAACTTCACCCAGCACTATTTTGGGTGTGTGTGTGTGCGCGTGCGCACATGCACTTGCATACAAACACACATTTGAGGAGACCAACACAACAAAAAGAGTACCACAAAATCTGGAGAAAGAGCAAACAGCAAACGACATCTGCAAAACGAATAAAGGAACCCAAAAGCCACTGCTTTCTGAAGCTGAGGATTGCAGGGCGTTTCCCTACTCATCTGCTTGATTGGGGCCTTGGGAGCAGGCTACAGCACAATGATTAACATCATTGACTCTGTCCCCACACTATTATGATTATTATTATTATCGTTCAACCACCATAATCTATAGCTGAAGGTGCCTTTAAAAAAGAAGAAGAATACTAAGCAGTCTAAGACCACTCCTAGAACAGACCTTTTCATTAGTGGCAAAGGTGGAGGAAAGATCAAGGAGAAAGAGGCTGGAGAAGGCACTGTTTGACCTGCATGAAAGAAGGTCATTAGTGATTTTAGTGAGAGCATCTCCATTGGCATGAAGTGTCTGAAACCAAACTGGAGAGTGTCAGAGAGGGACAGAAGTGAGTTCAAGAGACTGGGAGGAAATTCATCACAGGAAGACAAGAATGACAAACAGCCGGAAGTGGATGTAATGGCCTTGATAGAGAGACAGGAAAGGTTGAGAGGGAATAACAAAATGGCAAAGGCACACATAAAAAATGTGGAGGACAGCAGAAGGGAGAAAAATATCAAACAGCACTGGGAAAAATGTTTCAAGTTTCTAGATGCCCATATTAAACTCATGCTGTTTTTTTAACAGGTATGGATAATAACCTCAGCATTTAGAGGATCCATCCAAAAAAAATTTTCAGGCACATGATGATAATTATATTACTATTAAGACTATTACTACTAAGCAGTAGCAGGCCTTCATTTTAGTGCCAAGTTAAAACTTGATTATGTACTCATGCTTTCGGGTCCCAGTGACCATAATTTGGCACAGGAACATATTAAGCTGCAAGTTTTTTTTAATCTTTTGTTTTGTTCTACTGTCTTGAACAATTTACATTATTTAAAGCTTTTTTTATTTACTGTATTATACTCTGAGATATTCAGATATAGAATAGTATATAAATATTTAAATAAACCTCCTCACATAATGATTTTTCAAAAAAGTTGGATTTCCTACTCTATTTTGAACTTTTGATCATAAAGGCAAGGAGCTTTGATCATTGGAAAGTACATGAAACGTTGCATAGAAGCTCTGCAAAACTAGCTTTCAGAAAGACATCACTGCAGTTTCATGCTATATTTGAAAATGATGAACACTTGATTTTAAAATTGAGATTATCATATACAGCGGATATTGAATGTGTAGATTGTTTTCCCTTTCCTTATATAGTGAAGATCCTCTTTGTTGTGGTTGCTGTGTGCTTCAAGTCATTTCCGACTTATGGTAACCTTAAAGTAATCTATTGTGGGTTTTTATCTGGCTCTCTTTACAGAATGGAAAATCTTGTTTTCAAAATTAATATGTTTTGCATATGTGAAAATAGAAAGAACTTGGCTAAGAAGCAGCTGTAATGGCTAAAATGTATTGATATTCCATGAAGTCAACCTGACAATAGCAATTCAGGGTATGGATCAGCAATATGGAGATAGCTGGCCAATCTTGCTCTGACTGCCTTTGCCACACACAGATGGGAATTGTGATGCTTTTGTCATTGTTACAGGCTACAGTTATAGAAGTTACAGCTTAAGCACTATAGCTAGGAGGTGCCAGTATCAGCACTGTTAAGCTAGGCATCAGGACTGGGCTGTGAGCAATGGTTCTGAGTGAGCCAGGAAATAGGAACCAGAAGTCCATTAGTGAATAGAAATCAGAATCAGAGGGGAAGCCAAAAGACAGGGCAAGAGAACAAGCTAGAAATCTGTACCCAAGGTCAGTCAGGGTCAGAAGGCAACCTGGGAGGCAGGATTGGAAAACAAGCCAGGATTTGGGACCAAAAACACCAGAAACTGATAGAGATGCTAGAGCTCAAGCAGACCTTGTTCAAGCAAAATTCCACCAAGACAGAAAGCTCTTTATACTCCATCCTGCTCAAGGGAAGTCAATAGCCAGCCCTAGACTGAGTCACTCTGACAGGTTTGTTGTTGAGAACCATATGGAGCAGTAGGCAGCTATCTCTGACACCAGGTTTCTCTTAACTATAGGTGGCTGTAAAGGGGCAGCTCCCACCATAGAGGCAGGAAGCAATATTGTTGTTGGTGTGTGCCTTCAAGTCATTTCTGACTTACGGCAACCCTCAAGTAAACCTACTACAGGGTTTTTCTGGGGGCTGATTTAACAGCAGCAAATCTTGATTATAAGGTAAGAAAGAGGCTCTGATCCATTTCCCTCCTTCTAGAGATTTCCCTTTTTATTACCTTTATGTTTCACTAGCCATTTGGGGATGAAATGACTTCCTAGAAGAAGTAATTTGAAATTACTATCAGTTCTGTATGTCCCTTTTTGCTGATTTCCAGCACTGTGGATTCGCTTATGTTGCCCTCTGTTACTGCGGCCCAGGCCTACCTGGAGATAGCACATGATGTCGTTTTGATATCAAACCATTCGGCCTTCCTCTGCCATCCCGCTCCATGTGTTTGCGAGGCCTCCAGACAAGCACGTAAACAGGCACGGCCGGTAATTGCTGGACATTCCATTCCCCACCTAGGCCGGCCAAACTGAGTCGGTTCATCACTTCAGGGACCTCTCTGGCGAACACCCACTTTGCTTATGCGCGATACTAACAAAGGCTCCCCTGCCCCGAGCAGGTAACTTCATAAAGCCATGCCAAGCGCTCTGCATTTGCATACTGGCTATACTATTGTTGATTCGGCTTTAAGCCCATCGTGCTAAACTCTGACCTTTCCAAAGCTTTGTCCCGCTCCTAAATCTCATTGTTCTCACCGAGTAAGGTATGGCCTGCAGTCACAATTCACCCTATATAAACCCCCGATTCTGAGATCACCTCGGACCGCTTGGATCGCTCCTGAGTTCCATCCAGCCTTGCTGCCTCTGTGTCTGGTGAGCCGTCCCCTCAGTCCTACGTACTGAGACTCCATATCCACGAACTCAATCTTCACATCTCTCCAGGACTACGAGACAGGTGTCGTATCACCTATTCCCTCCAAAAATCCCTATTTCCAATTCTTTAGTTAGCTGTGTGATTGTGGTGTCTTTACTGTTTGTTTGTCTTTCAATAAAACATCGTTTTTGCTATTTTAAAACTGTCTGACTGCTTGACTGACCTGACCCCGTAGACACTGGGTTGCAAGATCCTTCTACGTTACCCTGCCTCTCGCTAACTTTAGTGAGTGCTCCAGCTAATTTCCCCAAAAGTTCTGTTTGTTGTGTGGTTATTTGGGCATCCCTCCTGGGACCCCCCAGAGAACAGGGTAACACCTCACTTGTCATAAATCTTATTACCCTCATCCCATGGCCAAATCTGATTACCGGTAGACTTCAAGACTAGGAAAACCTTTTGACACTCAAAATGATTTTTTGGT
This sequence comes from Ctenosaura bakeri, assembly GCA_948474755.1. Taxonomy (NCBI): domain Eukaryota; kingdom Metazoa; phylum Chordata; class Lepidosauria; order Squamata; family Iguanidae; genus Ctenosaura; species Ctenosaura bakeri. The sequence goes on along the minus strand of CAOLHI010001713.1, from coordinate 75,351 downwards.
AAAGTGATTCTCAAACTATCTGCTGGCGTGGATTGGCATCCCCTCCCCATAATATGCCAGAGACCAGAACTATATTTGTGCTGCATTGTTACCAAATTTGCATAAATTTCTGGTAATTCTCTACATACTGGCAACTGATGGCTTATTGACCAATACCACTCCACTTCAAGTACCACAGTAGCAATCAAACAGCATTGATTTAATAGATTATCCTATTTGATTTTCTAAAAGCTGTTTGCTGGGTCTGTGTGTTTTTTTAAATGAAAATGTATAATATCTCATACATTTCAAATATTGAACAAAACTGATGGCTTTGTAAGCACTGGTTTATGTTTTGTTACTTGTTTGTCTCGCACACATGTGTGTGTATGTTTGTGTTTGCTTCTTGGCTTTGGATCCTTCAGACTTCTCCAGCCACCAATTCTGCTTCACTCAGGGCTGGAGTGCAAGGCTGAGGATTTAGGGGCGACAGAAGGACTCAGCAGCATTTCTGTTACTCAGGATGTCTGTGAAGGAGGAATTAAACTTTTATTTAAAAAAGAAAAAAGGAAAAAAAATGAAAATCCACCATGGTATTATTTCATTTTATATACCATAATTAACCACAGTGATGGCTGTAAATGATAAGAGTTTAATCTTGATGATTAGTAATACTGAAAGAATAGTGATTGACTGGAGATGTAAGTAAATAAATAAACCCATTAGCTTTGGACAGAAGACCTTTTCAAAGATCAAGATGAATTCCATGAAATGTTGTACAGTGTGGATGACATTAACCAGTCATAGTCATCCTTACAGTCAAGTTGTATGTTGAAGTTAGATATCCAAAGAAACATTATTTTCGTATCTATCTGAGATAAGCAGCTATATCCAGTATGTATGGCATGTGGGAAATTTTCAGTACAGGAGGGAGTCACACAGGAAGAGGATTTTACCTCTTTCTCCTTTTCTCCAAAAAATCTTCACTCAGTATGAAAGTGAATGATGGCAAGATTTGTACCACAACCCAAGTCTTCTTGAGATGAAGAGTTGGGCCTCCACTGACTTGCCCCACACTGGTACTCCACAGAATCTGGTGGCAAAAGGGAGTAATCTGTCTTGGAACGCAGTGCTGAGCCTGTTTTGAACAGGCTGGCCCTGCTATTAAAAAATGTGAGACCATTGCCTGAGGTAGCAGTGGGGGGAAGTAGCATCAAGGGCCATTTCTGCCCTACACTGTTATAGGGCTAATATTCCATTTTCAACATCCTATGGAATTCTGGGATTTGTGGTTTACTGAGGCCAAAGAGCTCTCTCTGGCTGAGAATTCTAAATGCCCCACCCTAAACTGCAAACTCCATAATTCCATAGGATTTTGAAAGTGGAATAATAGCTCTATAACAGTGTAGGGTGGAAATGGCCAAGGTGTTATAGAAGAGAACTGTGTGCTAAGTACCCTGCCTTGTATCACCGCTAGCACAGCTAGTCTGATTGCTTCAGGTATGTTAGAGGGCATGGTCTCTTCACCAGAACTGAAGAAAGATTCAGCTGACTATTCATTAGGTTTCAGTACATAGAATAGGATAGAGAGGGTACTGTCTTATTTGCCTCGGGCATCAAAATATCTTGGGCCAGACCTGCTCTGCATCTCTTCAGTTGGTTCCCATAATGGGTTCAGGACTCCTCTTCTGTAGACTGAATGATATTATATATAATTTTCTTAAGGTAAGGCGTTGCAAGACAGCAAGACAGATTGCAAGAGTATTAGTTGCTTGATGGGACTGGGACTGAACCAGTGAGCACATCATGCCATGGAGAGTGGGAGTGATCATAAATATGCATATTGTGGGACATTTGCTTAGCATATTGAAGATGCTGAAACTTTATATCCCTGCAGGCCAAAAGCAGCAGAGGATAATATGCGCCTGTAGTCATTGCCCAGTGACAATTTAAGGTTTTGTCAGTAAGGGGAGAATATTCTTGACCTTTGATGTCTCTTGAGGATTCTCTGCCTGTGTTCTACAGCATCAACAAGCCCCTCTGTTATTCTCCTTCTGCTTCCAAAGCTTTGGAAATGGTCTTACAAACAGACAGTTAAAAATGTAGGATACAGTCTTTCCTATATGGATGCTCTGTTTAATGGAAGTTGTTCATTTATGCCAGTATCCAATAGAACAGGGATAGGTAAGTAAGACCTGTGGGGTACATGAGGCTCTCAAGGAGCCATTTGATACATCCTGTACCCCCTGGGGCCCTTAAATCCTTAAACCTCCAGAAATTTTAAACTATTTTTCCAATGATTTTTTCACCCCACCTCCAAGAACTGAAAATGGGTCAAAATTAATTTAACGTGCAACAGTTTTGCCTACACAGCTGCCCAAGATCTCTATGTATTCCCAAACCTTTAATTACCCCATTGTCAGCCATAAACTGAATAAAAGTTTTGGGCATGCCAATGTAGCCCAAAGGTGGTGGGGTAGGGACAAAAATATATCACACACCCTCTCCCAAGTTACCTGTCCTGTCAGCAGAGCCAGGGGGCATCCTCTGTCCAGCCTTTAAAAAATATCTGTGCAGGAAGGTGGAAAACATCATGGAGCACTTTTTTTCTGGCCATGTAGGTATAGTGGAGCTTAGGATTGAAGAGAAGGAAGAAAGTTTGATTGTGTTACCCTCAATTTAGATCTTTTCTAAAAACTGTATTTTAGAACTGCTTGCTAGCAAGTTCTTTAGGCAATGTTCAAATTAAAAATGTAAAATCTTTATAAAACACAAAATAATAAGATGGGTAAAATAAAAGCAAAATACAGCTAGCAGCAGTCATAGAGTGCTAGGAAATTTGTCCAGCATTTCCTGGGTTGATGCTGATGAGTTAATTACCTTAGCTAGGATGAATTAAACAATTTCACTAATTAAATTAAAATTCTGCATCACTCTATCACTGTATAACCTTCTCAGTCTTGAAATGGAGTCTAATCATAAAAATGTTAAAGTTTGACTGGCAGCATCTGCAATCCATAAAATGTATTTCTCACAAAGTTCTGTGCAAAATGGATGCAAAACAGCAATTTTCTTAAAAAATAAATAAATACCTGAAGTTGATTATCAGTGCAGAACTTGAAAATGTTTGAGATGTAACCCTAAGTCTAAATATGAAATTTGGTCAAAGTAGGTTCATAAATGTGCATGCTATAGGAAAAAAGTACAGACTCTGATGTATTTGTTCAAGAGGTATCCTAAGGAGTTGACAGGTCAGGTCCAAAACTTTAGTACAGTCTTTATTTTGGTCCCAACAGCTAACTCACCAAGCTTGATAAGTACATGGATTTTAATACTGTAACAGATAGACAGACACACACTATAGATTATAATATAACTATAAATTTCTTATTGTTGTTGCTGTGTGCCTTCAGGTTATTTCCAATTTATGGCAACCCTAAAGTGAATCTATCATGGGGTTTTCTTGGCAATATTTGTTCAGAGGGAGTTTGCCTTTGTCTTCCTCTCAGGGTATAACTTGCCCAAGGTCACCCACTGGGTTTCCATGGCTGATCTACAGGGTCCTCACCCAATATTCACACCACTACACCACACTGACTCTCCAATAACTATAAAATTGTATGTTATAATTGTATAATACAGTGGAATCTACCTAAAAGCTTCATATTCCATCATCATCATCATCATCATCATCATCATCATCATCATCAATTTTATTTTTTCCCCACCCTTCCTGCAAGAAGGCTGGCATACAAGTCAGGCTGTATGCCAAAGCTGTTATGAGGGATGAACTAGTTGGAGAAGGGCCTCCACTATTTCATCTTCCCAACAACTATGTGTAGGGTTACAATGAGAGAATGACTGTCTCAAAGACAGCTCATAAGCTCTGCAATTTTTAGTCCAACAATCAAATCTCTGCACCAGTGTATTTCTCTGAATCCACCAACTGATCAGATAGAGTTAAATATAATCACCATTGTCAGCACTAGTCTTTCCATAATATTTCAGTTTAATTTGTTCATCAATTATGTGTTTGAAAAGTATTTTCATGTTACAGCAATTTCAAAAAAAATAATGATTTATCCTGTTGATTTAAATTCAAGGGATGACTTTGAAATGAAGTGTAAACAGAATGCAATAAAAACATTTCCTATGAAGAAATATAGCCCACAGCTTAATGTTTCTACCCTTTCATTTTAGCTGGATCATGATTTTGGAAGAAAAGGAATTTGCCTTCTTTGCTACCACTTCAGAAGCCAGATAAGCTGAGATTCTGTCAAAAACAGTAGGACAAATTCAATCATCTAGTATAATGCCACCCTGATCTTTCATAAACACTGAATTCTGTCTGCACTGTGTGGATTGGGAATATTGTATACATGTTTAACATTCATGAACTGTAACTATTATACAACTTATAGCTCATGCAGTAGCAAATTATTCAGTAAAGTGAAACTCTTTCATTGACTCACTAAGTTCACATTCTCCCAAAGTAATTGGAAAAATGCATCTGGAATTAGATGGACTTTGCTAATTTGTTTTATTACGCATGGAAATATTGGTATAAAAAGGTGTTTCAATTATTTTCTAAGGCAGAGACCTATGTATTCTCTGTACTCACAAAGACTTTAAATGGAGTTATTTCTCTCTGCCTGTAATCATCCCCCCTACACTTTTTAAGTACCCAGGCAGAAAAAAGTAAGTTTACTGCTGCTAACACAATGGCCCTCTTCACTTTTAGGTTTGGGAGACCTGGGTGACCTACGAAAGTTAATTAGAAGGCTAACAAAGACTAAGGCAGAGTAGAATACATCGCCTCTCCTCCAGCCAAAGATGTCATCCATTAATTAGGGAAATCGTTAAGGTGGCCTTTATTGAATCCATTGAAAATCGGCAGTTGGCGGTCGACAGTTTTGATCAGATTTTCTTCTCCCCAATAAAGCTGTCCTTAATGGTACGAAAAGTAGAGGGGCTGAGTGTGGTGAACTAGTAAGAAGAGGGGAAGGGGGGGCAGGACATGGGGCTGGAAGTATGTGTTTCAGTGACATTACAGTTAAACAGCCACCAATTGTAATGGCTTTGATTCTCAGGCTACATGGCATAGTTTCTCCATGATGTAATCTTTATTGAACCTGGAATCTGAGGGAGGAAACCAGCCAATGCTGCTCTTGCTGTGCCTGGACTTAGAGAAGGGAGGAGGTTTGATAGCACAGCTATCATAAGCACAGCTCACTTATTTTTCCCGGACTAAAGCTTGGTTTGCTTCATGCTCAGTGTTCAGCTTACTGGATTAATATAAATTGTAAGGGAGGAATGCCTAAGCTGCCAAAGGACACTTGCTTTCAAGAACAGCCTTCACAAACATGCCAATTTTGTTATTTAATTTATCTGTTGTTCTAGTTTTAACTGTTTTCCTCTTCACTCTTTCAAGTATCTTGTGGCTATAGAGTATCATGTGACATGATGGACCCAAATCCAATTTCTACTCTCAACTAGCATACACTCATTAAATCTATTGCTGAATAGTAAGACAATACTCACATAAATCCTAATGAGTCAATGGGTCTACTCTAGTTGGGACTAGCAGTTAAAATTAGGCAAATATGGTCCTACCTCATAATTTTCTATTTTGACTTATTTTTGACTTGATGGTTAAAGAGAGTCTTTCAACTGGGAGATTTGCCTGGAGCTTTTACAGTGCTTCTGTTAATAATTTTATGTTCTTCAGGAAATAGTTTTTCTCCCTTTTGCCCATTAAACAGGCTGCATCTTCTAAAGGAATTCATACACTTGTGAATCTGATATCTCTTCTTGAAATAGAGTAGATAAAGACCCACTGAATCAAAATGTGTACAGGCTTTTTGTGTCTAAGCAACTTTTCATCTGGGTAGAAGGGGAAAAATGAGGGTGTCACTTTGCAGTGAGTGACAGTGCAGTAACACTGAAAACAGATACTCCAGAACTGTGCATGTTTACATTTTAAGAGCTGTGGCAGTAATCCTGTATTCAGTGCATCTATCTAGTGAGAACTTTTAAGTACACAAAGAAGGATAGATCAGGCTCCAACTTATCCTTATTTAGACAAGGAAACATATTCATTTTTGGAAATTGTGCAAAAATAGTATGGAAATTTATTTCCTTCTTTTTTGTAAGAAAAGTAAGACAAACAGCAATACTTTATTTCACTGATTTTCCCTATACTCAGGTTTCACTCCTATACACACTAATCCTGCAATCAGTCCCAATGAATCAGAAAGACTTAATGCAGAATAAACATGTGCAGCAGTTGGGCAACTGTGGCCTTCCCAATATTTTTGAATGGTTGCTCCTACAATTCTTCACAACTGGCTATGCTGGCTAGGACTAAAGGAAGCAGCAGGAAGGGAGATACAATTGTCCAAACCTGTTCAAAACAAATCCAGGGAAGCCCAAATTCTATACAGAAAACATATCATGTAAATCTACATATTATATTGTTTTTTAGGTATGCAAATCTCTTATGCTTGAATGAACAAGCTGCATTTGACTGCTTTATGTTGAAACTATTTCCCAGCATTTTGCAAAATCTGAAAATCAAGGAGCAGGATACATAAGATGCATCTTTACATCATGAAGCATTTCGGGTGTCCTTGCTATTTTCTTAAAATAAAATTTATTTACTATAACGAGAGTTAGAAACTTATTTTCTTAAAAGTCCAAATCAGTTTTCTAAAAAATATGAGTTGGTGAAAATGGGGTAAGTTATCCCACCTCTCTAGATAATGCAGGGGGTGAGGGGAGAGGCAATAAAGTTAATCACTGTTCAATGCAAAGTCAGTAGGAAATAAAACCATACATTATCATCCTGATGTAATATCATATGAGGCTTCTCTCCTTGCTGTTCTAACTAATGATTCGACACTTAAGAGTCCTTACTTCAAATCAGCCTCAAATTGATTGTGTTTCACAAGCCCTGTCTCCTTTCATTTTAAGGATCTGAATGATAATGATTACTCCATGGCATCAAAGGGGATATTCATTCTTCCATGTTTAAAGGTGGAATTCTACTTTCCTGTGAGATTCAGCTGGCAACAAGGCCAGCCCAAGACATTTTGCTGCATGAGCTGGAACACCAAATGAAGCCTTCTTTTTCAATCAAGATACAATGCCCAAGGCCAGTCTGGTTATTTTGTCATGTGTGTCAAAAGCATCTCTTCCCCTTTGTAGTCATAAAAATACAGAATAATAATAATAATAATTCACTAACAATTTGCTGTAACTTCAAACCAGATGCTTGAGGTGGCTGTGTCACTCTGCCTAATGGCGAGAACAGTGATTCATCTTAGATTTATATAGAGGTTCAGATTTCATTTGGGAATTCCTTTGGAGGAAATCTTCTGTTATGGGGAAACATTCGCCTGGTTTCATTTGTGTACTGGTTTGTTTTTTTTCTCCTTTCTGTTTAACATATGATTGAAAGTTATTTTTGTTGCTTCCTCTCTGATCCCTGAAACCTCTGATTTTTAGACATTCTTAACATAAGAAAGTATGTACTTCTACTCTTTTAAACTATTTACTATGTTTTATTAAAAGTACAAAGCACATACATGCAAAACAAAAGAAACAACAAATTAAAATAACAAATAGATATGAAGAATAGACAAAAAAGAAAAGAAAAAGGACATAACGCTAAATACTAACTACAAAATACCAGAAATTAGTTAAAGACAAAAAAGCAATAATTTTTTTAAAAAAGTAGTTTCTAGTTTTCCTAACATTCCTTTTGATAATTCTATATATGAACAACTTCTTTAGCTACTACCATTTAAATGCTTCAGCTCCTACTTTTCCAAAAATATTAATTGCCAGATCCTACCCTAATCTTATAATATTCTTTTTCTTGCAAAAAAGTATATTAAATATTCCCAGTTGCCACTGATTTTTGTCTTATCAATATAATCAATTTCTCCATTTCGGCCAAGTCCAACAACTTTATTGATCTATTCTCTTTTATTGAGATCTCCATATTCTTCCATTTCTGTGCACATAATAGTTGTGCTTCTATGGCCATATATCACAGTATCTTGCCATATTCCTTCTCTGGTTGATCCTCTACTAATCCTAGCAAACACAATTCAGGTTTTAATGGAGCAATAACTTTCAAAAGTTTATACATCATGGAATGTATTTGATTACAGAATATTTTGGCCTTTTCACATGTCTACCACATATGGTAAAATGTTCCCACTTGTTGCACGCATTTCCAACATGTTTTAGAAACCTCTTTATCATTTTGGAAAATTTTTCTGGTGTCAAATACATGATCTTGTAAAAGTTCTCTGTAAGATCATAAGACAAAGTGAATTTAATTCTCTCTGGCTACATTTTCTTGCATTGTTCCAATTGCATATTATGCCCAACATTTTGTGGCCACTTTATCATAACTCTTTAACTAACTCTCCTTCCATCTTTAGTTTTAACAAACATTTATACATTCTGCCAATCAAATGTTCTTCATCTGTTTCTTGAAATCATATTTTGTCAATGTGAATTTATTCAGTTTTTTAAAATCTGTTTTGAGTTTCTCTACTATCTGTCTATAAGAGAACCATTGAAACTATAACCTTCCAATTTTTCAATTTATTTCATTCTATAACATTCCTCTACAATTTTCAGAAGATCTTGGTAGGTAGCCCATTTTTCCTTTGCTATAATTTCCTTCCTATAAAAAGCCTCCTGTGATGATACCCACAATGGTGTTTTAGGGCATAACCTTGGTTTATAACTATTCTAGACCCTTAACAAAGCTTTTGTCATGAAGTGATTATTAAAATCTACATTCACTTTATATTTCTCATACCATAACTATTCATGCCACCCAAACTTCTTCATTCCCTTCTAAATTCAACAATCTCTTATTTTTCAACAAGATCCATTCTTTCAACGGAACCAGACAATATGTAGAAAAATACAATTTCAGATCTGGCAGTCCCAGTCCCCCTCTTTGTCTGGCATCTTGTAAAATTTTATATTTTACCTTAGGTTTCTTTCCTTATAGTCTGAAACAAAACAAAACAAAAATGCATTATTGGTAAAACATTCATTTTCATCACCAAAATTCTGCCCTATAATGACAACTTGAATTTCATCCATTTTTGCAGATCTTCTGTAATATCGATCCATGTTTCGATGTAATTATTTTCCAACATCATACAATTCATATTTGTCGTAGTAATACCCAGATATTTCACTTTTTCTTCAATTTTAAATCCCAACTTATCTGCCAATTGCAATTGCTCTTCCTTTATCATGTTCATCATCATCACCACATTTTGTTTATTTATCTTATATCCAACTTTCTCTCCAAATTCTTCAAATCTCTATAAAAGCTCTTCTATACAATTAATAGGATTTCTTTTAAAAAATCATGAAGTCATCACCAAATGCTCTTAACTTGTACCTTCCACTTTATGAGGAACACAGTCTTTTCACAGATATATATCCTCTTGTTTTGCTTTTAATGCAAAATTATCTGATTTTCTAATTTGATTTCTTTATTGGTCATCAGGTGATGTTCATATATACAGTCACGTCTTAGGTTGCTTAAAGAACATGTTTGCAATGAACAAATTGTTGACCGTCCAAAATTCAGTCAGTCAGTCTCCTGCTTCATTTTTTGATCCTAAGCCAAATTTTCCTACAAACTCTGATTCTGCTCTGTTTCCTACTTTTGCATTCCAGTCACGTATGATTAAGTCCTGTTTTTGTGTGTGACAATTTCCTCCAAGACTTTTTCCATTTCTTCTTCTGCCTTTGTAGTTGAAACATAAACTTGATAATGGTTATACTGATAAAGTCTTATTGACATGATTTGCTTAGACTTTGCACTGTATCCGTTGACTACTTTTGCTATGTCTTTCCTCACAATGACATCCCATTTCATCTTAGATTTTCATTTCCTCAGTAAAACACAGTGCAATTATTTGACTCAAAATGTCTCATTTCTGTCCACCTTAGCTTGCTCAACCCAAGTCTTGCAATGGTTATACATTCCTTTACTTGTTTTACTATGTCTAGTTTCCCCTGTTTCATTCTCACATTCCGGATTCCTGTAATGCGTGTTGTGCAGCTTCAGGCTTTCCTTACACCTCTGAGCATGTCAATAGCTGAACATCCTTTTGCCTTGAGTTTGGTTACATCATTAGCCACATTAGTGTTATTCTTAGTTGTTCCCTGTACCCTAGTATCATGTTGAATGACATCTGACCTGGGAATTTCATCTTTTAGCACTATCTCTTGTTTCTTTCTGGATTGTCTCATCATAGGGTTTTCATGGTAGAAGACATTCAAAAGGGGTTTACTGTGCCTCCTTCTGTGCAGCAATAACAGTGTTAGCTATGGGGCCTCTGCTATTGTTTCTGGAAGATTCTCTGCCAGTGTCACCACCATCTACAGTGCTGCTTCCCAGTAGCTGTTTGGCACATTTGGTCTGGCTCCTCAGCAAAAGCCTGTCTGACATGAGAGATCCTTTGGAGCAGCACTGCTGCTTTCAGCAAATCCTCTTGCCTCATAGGAGCATGCAGTCTCACCACCATGGAAAGGCAGTGCCATTGGTGGGGTTTCTTTATAATTTGTCCTAAATCATAAGAACAATCCTAGAATAATTCACTACTGACCCACATATGAAGGAGTAATCTATTGATGAGGTCAAGAGGTCAGGAGAGGACCTGTCCAAAACCCAACATTACTGGAGTTTGCGGTGAGGGGAGAAAATCATAATACTGCCTTAAAGGATTCTGGAGATTTGGCTTTCACTCATGATGTTATTATAAATGGCAGCAGAGCAAATCCAGAGGAAATTCATCAGTTACCCAAGACTTCTTATTCTTCAATGAAAATCATTTGGAGGTAGGAAAGGGTACTTCAGGAAGTTATCCAGAAAAGCTGAGATATAATACTCCTTTATGTTCCCTTTAACTAGATGATGGGGGAAAAGTTTAGACCCAGTGGAAAGATGTGTGGTTGGTACAGTGGTCAGAAAATCAAACTAGGACATGAAAGAATGGAGTTCATGATGCTGTTCAGCTCTATCTGGGTAATCTCGAGGTAGCAACCATGTGACTCAGTATAACCCATCTCACATAACTGTTGTGAAAATATGATGGGAGTGGAAACCATGTACACTGTTTTGAGCACCAGTATAAATGTAATAAAGATACACAGTAATATTTAAGGGCTCACTTATTTATTTAATGGATGTACATTCCATCCTTTGATAAATAATATTTCCAGCACAGGTTAAGGAACATTTCTAAAAAGTCAGTCTAATTATAAAACATTAGCAGCAGCAACAACAAAACAAACTACAGCTATATCATCTGGAGTGCATCTATACTAAACAATTACATCAGCCTGACACCTATTTGGTTCCACAGAATCCTGGGATTTGTAATTTGGTAAGATATGTAGAGAGGCACCATGGTATAGTGGTTTGAGCCTTGGACTATGACTCTAGAGACCAGGAATCGATTCTCCGCTCAGCCATAGAAACCCACTGGGTGTTCTTGGGTGCATCACACACTCTCAGTCCCAGAAGACCCCATGATAGCTTGCCTTAGGGTCACCAGAAGTTGGAAATGACTTGAAGACACACAACAACAATAACAATAACAGCAGCAACAACAACAAGTTATGTAGAACTATCTGTGAGAGAATTACTCCACTAGAGAGCTCAGGTGCTCAGAGATGTGAACCACAGCTCTGTAGCAAACAATTCTAAGTCTCCAGACTACAAATTCCAGGATTCTGTAGAGCCATTTAGTCTCAAACTGCTACAACTATACAGTGTGAACTTACTCCTGGAGACACCTATCTGGGTTTGACCAGGCACCTATTTGAATTCTAGCTTTTGCTGGAGCAATGTATGAACTCCTTAATGCTGTCCTAGGTCCTGTAGAATATGCTTGTGGCTTCTTTCTGCCTCCTGCAGCGTTGCTGATCCAGGCAAACCATTGAAAAACTCGTTGGGTATCTCTGGATTATTTAACTCCATCTCTGAACTCCACCTCTGAAGAAGTGGACATATACGAAGCAGAGGCAAGACCCTAAGGTGAATCTGGGCAAATGTAATTTATAGGCATGTCTTACTCCAGTCCTTCATGCAAGGAAAACAATTATTTTTCAAATGATCAGAGAGTATTTTTTTTAACCAGATGGATGAAAGGATCCTTCCAAATTCTGGTGGACAAGAGAGGTATATGAATAATAAATAGCATAGTCTGACAGAGGCACTGCAAATGAAAAAAGTTGACAGTGACAAATCAAGAATACAAAGGCTTCTGTCCTTAGGCCATGAATTCAGCACTTTATGGTTGAGTGACATATTCCTCAATCCAGTAGATTCTTTTGGTAGATCTCCCAACATTTCAATATATGTTCATCCCCAATAAGCCACTTTATTCCTCTCTTGTGACCTCTAAACTGGCTTTTTTTGTAAGGTTCCTGTTCAAATATGGGGAAGGTGCTATCTGAACATGTCCTTACACTTCGTAGGGAAATGTGTGATCACAGATTTCTTTTAAAAGGCTATCATCTACATCTAAATAATAATTTTCTGAACAGCCATTGTGCTATTCTGTTCCAGCTGAAAAAAAGAGAGTCTTTTAGCACTTTAAAGACTGGCTTTTATGGCATAGGCTTTTGTGGACAACAACTGTCTTCATCAGATGCTTACATTACAGTCTTCTAGCAGGTTAGGATTGGTTTTATATGGCAGTTATTGACTTTCTTTTATCATGAATCTTGTACTCTCTGTGTTGGAAACCAACTATTATTTTCCCCACATATATTTAATCGATCTATATGTTTAGTTTTTATGATGTTCTTCCAACCTTCCTTGCTGGATGGTAGAGCATCTTTACTGTGGCAGATTCACCCACACCATGGTTATGTTTTCACGAATAGCTTTGCATTCCTGTATCTTTTTGCATCACTGCTCAAGATAAAGAAAGATACCAGCAAGTTGAGGGCACATCCAGTAGCCAATCATTCCTTTCTTAGTGCTTGAAGTTAGGAGTTTAAGCTCTGAGCTGGTGATGAAAGTTATTGGAATGTTTTGTAGATGCTCCATACTTATACAGTCCCAGTTTTTGTAATATGATATCTTCTGTTTTGATTTTGTCTACTCATAGTCTTCATTTCTTTTGTCAACTATCATAGCATAAACAAGAAACCAACAAGATTGCTGATGCCTTTACTGGAGCAGGAGCTGGTTATTTACTTTTCAAAGTTGTGTAAAGGAGTTTTCTTTTGCTGGGAAAATAAAATTACATAAAGGATTGAATTGTCACACATAAACTTAGAGTGAAATTTTATAAATTAGAACTTGCACTTTTTACTTTATTTTATTTGGATTTAAAAAGGATTCTCAGCTGAGAATTATACAACTGAGAAAACTTGCCCACCATGAAATAGAATAATGCAAGTTCTCTACAGCAAGTTCAATTTTTTCTTGGCACTTCAGAAGGCCCAACTAGCAATAGAGGGCTCCTTAAGTAGAAATTACAGGAAATCAGCGTAAAAGCCAAAAATGTAACTGGACTTTTATCGAATCATTGACAAAATGATTTGCTGTGCATTGACCATGCACAACAAATGAGACTTTCAGCTGTATATTTATACAAAGAGTTTTCCTGGAAAGTCCATGAAGCTGGCTTTTTTGGTATCCTTAAGTATTTTTCTGTCAGGTTTTCATTCACCGTGAGAAGCTCAGAGCCATCCATAGGCAGTTCCTTCTTCTATACCTTGCTCCTCAGTCCCTTCTTTTCTATAGATGTTGTCTGTTTCTTTCCTTTTGGTTAAGAGAGAGAGAGAGAGAGAGACAACAGGGAAGGAGGAGAGGTGGGTGGAGTGAAGCGAAGAGGGGGGAGAGACATTTTCTTTCACACGAGCCTTCAGAATTACAGTTCATGAACTATTCAGTAAACTGACCGGCCTGAACCTCCCCTTCAACGGCCTAATCTAAGGGGTGGATCTATGTGTTTTGTTGCTTGTCAAAAACAATCACTCCTCGGCCCATTACATTTACAGCACGTCGTCCTTTAATTGGTGTAACACACTGAGGACTGAAAGGAAGAAAGTCCTACAAAAGAGCCCGAGTGAATGAACCCTGACTCACACAAAAATACTCTTCAGAAGTTCAGAGCCGGGCACTAACAAGGAGGTAGAGAGTTGGCTAGAAAAGAGGTTAAGTTCAGAAATGTGCCACCTTGAAGATCCTCCCATCAAAGCCATGATAACATTGACAAGATGAAGCGAGGGGGAAAAGTTAATCATTCCTGGGTATGGGAGGATTTATGGGAGCGTTTATCAATCCAAAAGATTCCTTTGCCCACCCTTCCACACTCTCAACTTATTCATGTTAATAGTTTTTTTTTTAAAAAAAGATCTGCATGTTTTGTGCTTGTGTGTCGCTCCTTTCATATATATTTCTCTATATCTTTGGTACTGAATCAATCTGTTTCTTCGGGCTTCCTGAAATGTATTTATTGATTGCATCGTTCTAAAAGAGGTGGGGAGAGAAGAGTCTGGAGTCATCCTAAGAACAAGGGCTATAATGATGGAGGAGGAGAGAGAAAAGGGCTAAACTTGACGGGAGAGGGGAAAGGAGAATAGCAGGGGGTGGGGGTGGGCTGCATGCGGGGGGAGAGGGGAAAAATCCAGTCCTTTCTCTGACAACTTTGATTACTGTGATCTGCATGGAATAATTACAACATATCTTCTGTGTCACAAAGTTCCAGGGACTTTTCTTTCGCTGAACTCCCAACCATTTCTTTGCTTGGTAGCTGTCAGGGAACTGGTGAAAAGGAGCGGTGGGAGGGAGGGGGAGGGAGCAGAGACAGGCCGGGAAAGTCTCTTTTTTAAGCGTCAGTTCAGTGGAGCCGAAAAAGTCAGATTCCTGAGTTCTCGTCATTTTTTTGCTAAGGTCCATGGATAGAGGCTGTCCATGAAGTTTAATTACTTTGTTTTTGAACCTAAACACAAGTTCAAGAAAGTATATCCATTTGAGATAGCAAGTCTGAAATAGAGGAAAATTATAGCTGAAGGCCTTGAGGGTGGGCTGAGGGAAAAGATCAAACTAATGTATTGTCTGCTCCTCCCCCTCATTATATATGATTTTATTTTATACAAGATAAGGTGAAGTGTTGATCAAATTTCGTTGGTAGTCGCCTCATTTCCAGTGAAGTTTAAGGGAGAACCCGGTCTGGAAAGTCGCCTCAGGAGAATAGGACCGAAAAGGGAACTTTCTATTAAGGGCGGATCAATGTCTTTTAGTGAAGCTGCGCTCTTACTGGGGATAAAGTCAGCTTTCCCCCCCCACTCCCCATAATTCCCAACTTTAATGAACTTTGTCCAGCACTTCATTCTCTGCCCAGATCCCCCTCTCTCCCTCTCTCTCTCTTTCTCTTACCATTTTGATGTAAATGCCATCTTTCGGGTGGGTGCCTGGAGTAGGGAGTTAATGATCCCATGGGCTGTTCTTTCACCTCCCCCCTGTTTTTGCCATGTTAATAAATTAATGCACCTTTCATTACTTCTCCACACATCAAAACCTCAGCTTTGTGTTTCGCTGACTGACCCCTGGTTCTTTTACTTTCGCGGGCGAGTGGCCCCCCGGGCTAAAGCTGGGGGCGCTTTCAAGAAAAAAAAAATCCAGGTCCCCATAGTCCTACCCAGGTTTGTAATCCGTCAAAAAGCCGTTGATTGCTGCAAGCGTTACTTTTCATTAGGGAAACTTCGAAGCAATTTCAGAGAACTCGACTCAATGAATACATTTACCCCCAAATACTCCCCCTCTTCCCCTCATTCTTCGTCTGTACTTGATGAGTTTCTCTGGCACAAATCAGTCCTTACAGACACAGAATGGGCAATCCCTTGATCCCCATCAATTGTCATCCAGAGTTTGGGCCACTTTGACCGCCAATAGTGGGGAAGTCAGAGCTAATCCTTAGAAGGAATCACGGGAAAAGAAAGGCAACAATAACCAAGTCAAGCGTAAAAAATGAAAGAGAAATCTCTATTATCACCCACTACATTTCCCAGCGATGTACTGAAAAAATCAGCTCGTTTGTCATTCGAGTCAGACACCCGGAGAAGAATATGGGGTCGTGGTGGGTTGGTAGACTCACACGACGTAAGGAGCAATATTTGAGAGCAAAAGGCCTCTTCATTTGCCAAATCCTCCTCACATCCGCCATAACCATTAAATGCAGACTGACTTTATTCTGTATGGGAAGGACAAGGCGGGGGGAAAGAGCCCTCCGTCACAGAGCTAGACAAAAAAGTCCAAACTGTTAGGCATGGGCAGGCGAGGCGGAAGAAATGGGGGAAAGCTCTCAACCTGCTTCTCCTCGTTTATAATTGAACAAATGGCGCTGGATGCGCCTGAGAGGCGGTGCGTGAGTGACGCTGGTGCGGCTGGACACGTCAGGCTGGGATTCTACTTGAGGGAGAAAAGTTTGCCTCCCCAAAAAGTAATAGGAAGATAAGTGCTGCAGAAAACACGGAAAAGGGTGTGTGTGTGGTGTAGGTTTGCGTTTGTATGAGACTGGGGAGGAGGAGAGTGTTACGTGAGGTTGTCGCACAAGATGTGTGTGACTGGTGCGCTGCCTCAGAAAGGGAAGAAGAGCGCCACCACAGAAGTCCTGCATTGTGCGAGGCAGCGGAGGAACTGGAAGGAAAAGCGCGGGAAACTCGTGCGTGTGCGTGCCTGTGGTTGTGTGTAGGCGCGCGCCCACTCTGTACCTGTGCAAGGGAAAATATATTCAGATGGAGTGAAGGAATCAAATCAAATCAAATTTATTACGGCAAACAGCCAGCAAATTAGTGAAGGAATGTGTTCAAGGGTAATGTTAAAGTACAAGTACAAGATTTATGAACGAGATGTATGGATTGAGAGAGTGGGGAGGAAAGGAATAGATTCAGTATGAGGGTGTGGAAAGGAGATTGAAAGAAACGGGCTGCATTACTCGGAGGAATTGCATTTAAGAAAGTCAGAGATAATAGGTATTGAGAGAGAGGGAGGGGAATCGAAAGGCACTGACGGAGGACCCTTCCCCAAAAAATGTTTAGGGTGAGGTGGGTATATGGAAGAACAGCGAAGGACGAAATGTGGGATACGTTTGCGCTACAGCAGCGACAGGTCAATTTAGTGTAGGAAAGAGAGGGAGAAAGAGAAGAACAGTAGTGTGCGAAAGTGTGACGAGGAGAAAGATCAAGTGGTGGCTCACACACGCCATCCATACACTTCTCCCTCACTCACAATTCCAGTCACTATAGCTAGAGAATGTGCATTTTCTGCCTGAAGCCCATGGATCAGATGCCTTTCAGGTTACATACGCCTATGAGCAGTGTGTCTGCCAGAGGGAGAGCAGGGAGGGAGCTCGAATCTGCAAGTAAATAAATATGGTGCTGTATATCAAGACACAGGAGTCTAGGTTGTTGCTTAGTCATCTCTTTATCTCAAAGGGGCTGGAGGTTAGACCAGGGTGGAAGAAAATGAAGTGTCAAAAAGCATCTCGAGCGCTGGGGGCCTGCCCCTGTGCCTGTGCGCGCGCGAGGAGGCGCGCGCGCGTGCCTGCGCTTGAGCGCGAGGGCGCCTCCGGGAAAGAAGGGCAGCCTGTGATGCTGGCAAGGGGAAGCAGGGGCTGTGCATTATTTGTGAGAGGAAAGGAAAACGCCTTGGGGTATTTTTCCGACGTTGGCACCTCGTGGCTGTACACCAAAGCACACTTACTGGGGGAATAAGTCCCATGGGCTCCAGCGGGGCTTTCTTCTGAGTAAACACGGGCAGCCTAAGTAAAGTACACCGGTTGGGCGCTCTCTCGGACCCAAACTGACCTGCCATTTTTAATTTTTGCCTCATGCGTCCTGGCTAAGATGGGGGGAAGGGGAAGCAGAGAAATGGAGGCAATGCTGACAGAAAGAGGGAGAGAGGGAGCTATTGAGGGGAAGAAGAGGAATGGAGACTTTAGAGAGACGGCAAACACTGCCACTTTCCACGCTGACACCTACAATTAACCCATCTAAGGGCGTGATTCCTTTACGCCGCGGCCCAGCAAAGGGCGAAGTGAGGACTGAAGAGCCGGCTGCCAAGCGCCAGTGGGAACGCTGGCGGTTTGGGCCCGGACAAGAAAACAACTTTATGGATGGGTGGGGAGGAAAAGGGGCGGATGATTGCCTCGGTCTTCCGAAGTTACCTCGGGAGGGATTTTTGCCTCGTGGTACTTATAAAACCCCGACGATTTTGCTGCTTTTACCCCACTCCGTGTTGATTTCATTTTGGGAAACTGAGGGGGTTGAGACCTGAATTGGAAATGGCTAGTTTAAAAGCTTTAATTTATCGGGGTGGAATTATTCTCCTCAATAGAGGATGGACATTTTACAAACAGTCCAACTACGGAGCTCCTAACAAGGTTATGTCTTCCGATCCTCTTTACCCGGCATGCTAAACATATACTTCTCCCTGCTAAACGATGTTGCACATTTATTTACTTATCACAAGCTCTAAATTCAATGACTATCCATCTTGTGTTTGTGTGTGTGTTTTAAAAAGATGTTTTAACTTATCAAATAAATTAATTGAACATCCTGCTTGTATTAAAGCTAATTTTGGTATGAAAGGGGGTGGGTTGGAACGTGTTATTAAAATAACCAGGGAGACAGCTCCCGGGATTTACTTTCTAAAGGGTCTGGCTTAAAAAAACAAATCCAAAACATTATTAGAAAACCAACCACACATTTCTCATCAATGTAAAGTCGAAGGCTTTCGCGGCCGGAATCCATGGGTTGGCCCTGTTCTGACAGATGCAGGCGAAACGTCAGGAGCAAATACTAGTAGAACACGGCCTCGTAGCCCTAAAGACCCACAACAACCCGTTTCTCACCAAGCATATTTGGTCGGAACTAAGTTCCACAGATGTAAAATAAAGGCAGTTTTCATGGAAAAGGTCAAAGGTTTCTTCCACTGGTTCACTTCCAAAACAGCTTTGGGTCAGCTGTGTTTCTACTAGTGATCTCTGTTTTCACTAGTCCTGTGGGTGTACTGCAAGCCCCAAAAGGTAGGGCTTCGTAAAGGGAAATTGGCAAATGGCTGAGACAGCGACGATGACTTGCGTGGCCTGTTCTTGCCCAGTCTGGTCTATGGGGCAAGAGAAGGCAGAGGCAAAGTGATAGGGCTAAAGGATTGTAATCGCACAGAATGTAAAATAAAACGTAAGTGCTTTATCTAATTAATGACCCACGGTTTACTCAGGGCTCCAGTTTACCTTTTGCTTCAGGGAGAATTCGCATGTTCTTCCTGAATAGCTAGAAAGAAGTTTGAAGTCTCTAACGGAAGAAAGAAGGTGGATCTCCAAGATGCTGGACTGCAGCTCCCATTATAACCCCCGGCTGATGAGTTTACTGGCTAGGACTGCTGGGAGGTGAAGTCCAACAACATCTAGAGGGTCACCAGTCCCCCACCCCAGGAAGATTCGTTGTGTTTGTTGGGGGCGCGCTGTGCTCCCTCTGTTGCACATTTAGTATATCTTCTTTTATTGCGAAATAATCAGTTGGTAGGAGAGAGGGAGAGAGTTTGGAGAATACACGACTCCCCCGCTTTAAAAAAGGGTCACATACAATTGATTTGCTGTGAACGTTCAGTGTTCCCCCCCCAGGTTATCTGACACTTTTCTTTTGTTTAAAAAGAGAGAGGGGGCAGGAATAAAAATTCACTCTCTGAGCTGAACCACAACCGAGCCACTCAAACTTCTTCTCAAGAGTCTCCCAACTGCAGCCAATGTTTCTGGAGCCAGTTGGGCGGATGAGCACGGCCTGGCTACCAAATTCTGTTTCGGGCGGCTCTCCTTCGGCCTGCCGGACTTGCTTCTTCTCCGAATATCACTGAACCGAGTCTTCTGATGCCTGATCTAGACCATAATAGACAGAAAATCTGCTGTGTCACTACACTGCCGCTTAAAGAAATGAGGAAGAGGAGGAGAGAGGAGAGGAAGAAGATACAACAGTAGTACCGGTGGTGAAGAAGGAGAGGAGGAGGAGGAGGAGGAGGATGGCTGCGGGGAGGTGGGACAGATCTTCAGGGTAAAGCCGACCACGGAGCAGTTTGCGGATCTCTTGGAGCAGCAAGGGGAGCCGAGGCGGAACGTCGTCCTCCGCCCCTGCGGAAGGCAAAGCCCTCAGGCAGCCGCTGTCCTCGGGGCGGGCCGGTCTTCTTGCCCCGGCCAGGCTGCCTCTTGGGGCGCTGCGTCGCCCCTTCCTTGTTAGACTGAACCAGTGCTTATCGGCAACCTTTGGACTGCGCTGTCCTGGCCCGGATTTACATAAAAGTGCGGTCTTTGCATCATCGCCGCTCTCCGAAGGGTGCTTGAGGCGCGCGGGAGGCACTCTGCAATCCCTAATTAGTGATTTTTGTCCTCTTGTTACTGGGCTCAGCATCTCATGCAAATGAACTCTTCAGCGCAGGCACCATCACCCCCCCCTCCTTGCTCCAGAATTAACTGACTCTTATCTTTAATGATATGCTACTGAACTTCGCCGAGCCCGGCTAGCTTTTTATCTTGATTACTCTAATCAATAAGAAATGATAGAGTAGAATTATAAACTCTATTGGCTTTTTAAATGTTGCCGACAAGCCCTCTAGATAGAGGCGCTTCCCTTTCATTGTTATTTATTAACATGATCTTCAGCTAACTGGGATGCAAATAGGAAAATGAAACCGGGGTGTGGGTGGAATTATTACACGCGAGAGGGCCTTTGCGCCCCCCCCACCGCCCGCGTCTCCCATGCACACGTTCGAAAATCCAGCTAGTTAATTAGTCTCGAGCTGGGCGGGAGAGAGAGAGAGAGAGGGATGATTTTCGGGAGAGCGTGTGTGTGTGTGTAGTCGTGTGGGGAAGAGGTAGGAACAACAGCAGCAACAAATTAGGACCCCCCCCGCAACCTCTGTCCCCTTCACCTGGTCTTTATTTGCCCAGGGCAACGGTCTCCTGACTTGTTGGTGACCAGTACAAAAATCAGTGATGTTACTCTTTTAAAACAGAAAGAATCCCAGTCATTCGCTGATCTGAAGTTATTTAACAGAACCTTCCGAAATTCATAAGATCAAAACAAAACAAAACGACAAACCGTGGTAAGGCAACAGCCGGACAGTGGGTTATTCCAAGATCATCTGGCTGGTTGGGTGGTATAAATCGATCCACCCATGACTCCACCGAACTCTTCACGGGGTGGAGGTCTTTTAATACGAATTCTCCTGAGTTTTGCCCGAGCGAGGTCTGTTTTCTTCCTACCTGAGGTCTAATAATCAACTCGATGAGTTCTGAACCCCAGATGTATGGTAACACGGTTGCAACCATTGGACTATTCCTTTGTTGGTCGTACGTCGAAACCAACTTAGTGCCAACTTGAGGGCGTTCTTAGTGATTAGTGTAGGTAAGTGAACAGCGCCAGTCGGTCAAAACAAAGGGAAACAGAAAACCCTACAGCGCGTACTTATATGGGGAAGGATAGGTAGCCCGTTACCTTATTGCAAATCCATGAAAAACACCCAACGACTCATGGACTTGTAAAGCGCTTTTGCAACGAAGTTGAAGCTGGTTGTCGAGATGTATGATTTATGATGCCTCAAAACGCCTGATTTTGTTATTAAGGTGAAGTTGTATTTTGAAAATTTGCACAAATAAAGAATTGAGAAGAAAGAACCCGCATCTGCTTCGCCTTTTTCCCCCTGCGGGAATCACCAACGTCTAAAAGTTGAAAGGGTACAAAAGACTGGAACGAGCAACGGCGAGGCCACGTTAAAACCACTTTTAGGCAACGTCAGTATCTCAATATATACACCAGACAACCCTGAGTGTTTTGTTTTAACTGGATGATGGGCAAACAACCAGCTACACCGCACAGAAAATGCACCTACCCTGGGAATTCTTCTCTCTCACACACACACACACACAGAGCGAAGAAGGTCCTTAGCTTGGAAAGAGCTAGGATCCCGATTCTACTCCCGTTTACTTGGAGGCCCCCAGCGGACTTTACTCTTGAGTAAACTCGCCCAGGATCGGGGCGCATCTTATTCGCTGAGATGCTGTTTTCGCTGGCGTACTTGGCTGTCGGCGTCTCCTGGACGGAGGGAGCTCCCCACTACCGAGCTGCGGTGTTTTTTGCCTGCAAGAGACTAACGCGGGGACTTTTCAGCAATGCAAATATAGTCCATCCTCCCTCTGGCTGGTTCACAATATTCCGAAAGTTGTGTACTTGAACGCGGCACTCTTGGCTGTGGGGGAGGAGGGGCAGGAAGGGCTTTTAACGCAGCCAAATCATGTAGAAATCTCTCATCCTAGCAACATCCTCGTTATTAGGAATGATGACTAAACTGCCAGGATTATTCTGGACTGTAAGTTATCAAGAGCCCACTAATTTCACATTAAAACCCATTGACTGCAACCGCGTGATTGAAGGGTTTTTAACAATTAACATAATCAGAAAATGAGCGAAGATAATTTTTATTCAACTCATTACTTTTTAATCATGTATTTCTTTTAATTAATATCGTCTCGGTGAAAATAACAGGGGGAAAAAAAAAGAAAAGAAAAAGATCAGTCTCTCTATGGCTGCTGGTCCTGGCGGTGAAAGTGAAATGGACGAATAAACATTCCAACCCAATCGGGAGCCGGGAGACCGTATAAAAGAGGGAAAATTGGGCGCCGGTGGGGGGTGGTTAGGGGGCGGAAAGCGGAAAGCGACCACACCGGGCCTCCAAGTGTCATGTCCGCACCGCTTACACTCTACTTACTTATACATAGGCTCTTACTCATGCCTAAGTTCTTAGTTTAATGGGCTCCACTCCTTTATTTTTTTATAGAAAGAGTCAGTGGCCATTCCCGCACTAGCCTGTTCTAGCGCGATGATCCCACTTTCAACCTCCTCTGGAATCCTGGGGTTTGCAGTTTCGGGAGGGGCCGGCCGGCCCCTCCCGAAACTGCAAACCCCAGGGTTCCAGAGGAGGTGGAAAGTGGAATCATCGCGCTAGAACAGGCTAGTGCGGGAATGGCCTGTGTGTGTCTCTGTGTGTGTGGTTTAAAAGGGCGCCTGAAAAACAAATTTGCACCCCTAACAGCTCTGCAGGGATGAAAGCGGACGTCCTGCGCCCGCCATATCATTGGTGCAACCTCAGGAAGGCGGCCACTTCATGATAACTTCTTTGCTTGGATCAATGTGGGGATTATATGTTTGTCTATACAGTATAGTACTAGTATTATTATTATTCGAGAGAAAACGTATGGGAGGCGGCTTCAAGCCCCCCAGCCAGCAGTCCCATCTTATTCTCACGACAAGGCATCTGATGGGAGCGTAAGGTGATAAAAAGTCTTCATTTTGGAGTTTGCACGACCGAAGTTTGTCTCGCCGCAAGCCTGGAGAAACATCGCCCTCCGTACAGGAAGATCTCTTCGGGGCTGCGTAGTGAAGCGCTCTGGAGATATTTTGAGCTGACCCCAGGCTCCCCGTTTCAGGATCAGAGCAACCAAGCAGAGTTTCCGCTCGTTTGCGTCTTCTGAACCTCATTTCTGAAGTTTTTCAAAAGCTCTGGGGCCTTTGGGGAAACATCTATCCAAACAAAACAAATGGAATCCTTCAGGTTTTAAAAGAGAGATTAAACGGCATCTTCCGCCGCCCCCCTATCTATCCACTCCCCTGCAGCGCGGCTCCTGCAGAATTTTTTTGCATTTAGCTAAAAAAGTAAATTTAATCAAAATTTAAAATACGTCTGCGGTTGATCAGATTCTTCTTCTCTTCCCATGGAGTGTCCAGTCCTGCAAAAGAAAACTTCACTGCACCGAAAAGGTTGAGAAGTTTGACTTTCCCTTTGGGACCAGCGGGGCGCAAAAAAGATCGAAATTCCAACAAGATTGCGCAGTGACGCTGTTCCTAACTATATAACGGCTGTCTTTTAGGGATCAGGATTAGGGTTAATCAGGATAGCATTATGTTTTGTTCCGAGGGTGTGGGAAGACGAGTGTGGGTGCGAGGAACACTTTACACCACAGCGGGTTTTTATCGTGAATGAAAACCGTTCAACCTCGTTGGAGAAAACAAGAAGCAAAGTCGACCTCTGGTGGAAGAAATTGGAAATGGGCTCACTTCTGGTCTTCTTCAGAAGCAACAAGGTACATTTCCCTACGAACTTTTAACATTTCTAAGACAGAAGGGAAGAGAGGAGTGAAAAGGCAAAACGGTCTTTCAACCAGAAGCCCACGCGTGGAAGGAAGGAAGTCCACTCTTCTCGGAATGTAGAAACCTTGCCTCTCAAGGCTAGGATCTTACACATATTTGCGTGGAAGTAAGCCTCCTTGGTTTCACTAGGACTCCTTTCCTTGTAGACAGGATGAGATGGTGTTGTTAGAATGAAACCACAGGAGTTACTAAGGCCATTTCCGCACTAGCCTGTTATAGCGCGATGATTCCACTTTCAACATCCTCTGGAATCCTGGGGTTTGCAGTTTCGGGAGGGGCCAAGTGGCCCCTCCCGAAACTGCAAACCCCAGGATTCCAGAGGTTGTTGAAAGTGGAATCATCGCGCTATAACAGGCTAGTGCGGAAATGGCCTAAGAAATATTTGTTCCTTGACCAGAAGTGTTTTTCAGCACCATTATCTGAAGGGACTTGGTTTTATATATTCTTTTGTGGCATATCCACGGGTCACAGATTTAAATAGATAAAACCAACGTAAAATCCTTACCCCCAGCAAGTCCTGGGAACCTAGACCATCACTAAACTTTAATTCTTAAGTGGGGATGGGAAGGAATCTAGACTGTTAAATCACCAGATATCAGGTGTATATGCAAAGTGTAGGTAGACCCTGAAAACATTATACAACAGGTTATGGATATGAAACTATCTCCACCCCCCACCGTTGTATTTGTTCAGGAATCTGTTGTATTTTGTCTATATTTTATATTTTGTTCACCATTGTAATAATTCATCTGTAGTATGGGTGGGCAAAGTGGTGCCCTCCAAGTGTTGTTGGACTACAGGTCCCAGCATTTCTCACCATAAGCTAAGCCAGCTAAGGCTCATGATAGTTGCAGTCCAAAAACATCTGGAGGCTTACACTTTGCCCACCTCTGATCTACAATCTTTTGCAATTATGTTAAGTGAACTCCAGTGAAGGGGCTGGATGTCAGCTGAAAAAAAAACCATCTTGACAAGACAGAGGTGCTCTTTAGCAGATGATTTCCATCGACAGAGGATGTTTTTTCAATCAGTTGTGGGCCCAATTTGACCCTGCTTTCTCATTAGAAGCCTAGCTGTTACTACATTGTGACAGGAATAATTTGGCTTTATGGTTATCTACACCTTGGTGACCTCCCAGCTGGATTATTGAATTTACACTATATGGGAGGTGAACTTTGAAAATGGTAGAAGCTTCAGTTGTGGCATAACACCACAGCCATCATGGTAACAGTTCATTTGGTCACATCATACCAGTTTCAAGAGAACAGAGCATTTCTAAGCTCAACTAAATCCTCTACTGGAATGTTATTGTTGTGTGCCTTCATGTCATTTCTGACTTATGGTGACTCTAAGGTGAACATATAATGGGGTTTTCTTGGGGCTGAAAAGTGTGTGATACATCCAGAGTTACTCACTAGGTTTCCATGGACTAGCAGGGAAGTGAACCTTGCATAGCCCAACACTCAAACTAATCCACTGGACTAGCTGTCTTCTACTAAAATCCAAGGCCCTAAATCAGGGGTGGGAATTGTGCAGCCCTTCCAGGTGTTGTTGGATGGAAGTTCCCAACAGCCCAAGCCATCCTAGGTGAGGAATTCTGTGGGTTTCATTCTAGGACTTATATTCTTATATTCTAGGGCTGCGTGATTCTCATCTGAGCCTTACAGAGATGGGACATACGTGTGCAAAGGAGCATTCTAATGGATCTTAAGACAGGTTGACCTTCCTTACTGTTGGAACCTTTTTAATGTAAGAGTACGCATACATGTAGAGTGCTGGTATGGGATAGTGGTTTGAGTGCTGGACTATGATGCTGGGTGATCTTTGCGTGTCACACAATCTCAGCCCCAGAAAACCCCATGATAGGGTTACCCTAAGTCAGAAATGACTTGAAGGGACACAACAACAATGCACACATGCATCTTTGGACTTTAACAAATACACCACTAGTCAGGATGTATCTCTTGACATAGTCTAAGCTGTCCAGCTTCATGAGAAGTTGCTAAGACAGGCTGCGGACTCTTTGGCCCTCCAGATGTTTTGGACTCCAACTCCCAGAAGCCCCAGCAAAATAGCCAATGATTTGGCAGTCTGCATTCTAAAACATTTGCAGAATCAAAGGTTATCAATCTCTGTTTTAGAGCCCTAACACCAAGAATGTCATTTCTGAAGCCAAAATGTGAGGAGTTTTTAGACTCATTTTCCCTAAGCCCTTAGAACACAAAACAAAAATTTAAGAAACAGCCTAAGAACCCCTCTAACACCTATGCAGTCTTGGAATACAGGCAAGATTTTATCAGTGAGACTCTAACACCTCCTTTAAAAGATATAGACAAATGCCAATGGATATTAAGCAGGGAAAAATATAAAAAGGAAAGGGAAGACAGGTGAAATTAAATGATAAGTCGGGTTGGCGTGGAGGAGGCAGCACTGCAAGGAGCTCCACTTAAGGCCAGATGATATGTCAGTCTACTGCAACTAGTTATGTTTTATCTCTTTGGGGAGAGTCTTGGGATTCAGAAGCATGCAGAATTTCTTACAGGCCAAGGAAGGCTATTAGTTTGACCTCTGTCTAGATGGTTCCAAGAGAGAAAATAATGGCATGATGGCCATCCTTTTAACAGAGATGGCCTGTTGTTTGGTCCAATAGCAAACACTTCATATTTAAAGAAGCTCTAGTTTTTATATTAATAGGCTAGGTCATCAGTCTCCTAAAGTTAATCTTCTAACAATTCTGGATTTATATTCTAAAAGAGTTAGACATTTCCAACTAGTTGTGTTACTGCACTTTTTAAACTTACCTCTTCATGTGTATTTGGAAATACAGGCATACCTCAGTTAAGGTAAAGAAGCCTGTGACAAAGAATCTCCTATTTACAAAATCTTCAATGCCTGACTAGCCCCACCATTGTCCTCTCTTCATCTGGAAGTCTTTTAGTGGCATCACCATTGGGGGGATGGTGAAGAATGATAGCAGAAACACAGACTTTCAGTATTTAGTTGCCACAGTATGTCTGCTGTAAACAATGCAACGCAACACAATGCAATGGGATTCTACCCCAGCCAATCTTATGGTAGTGGTGTTAAACAGGCAGCATAAACAGCAGTTGCTGTCAGCTGCCTTACTGAGCACCTGTGAACATCAAAACAGAGAGAAAGGGGGAGACCAGAAAACTCCACCTTATCAGGTACTTGCAGCAAGTTTTTTTTTTTTTTTAAAAAAAGACTTGTCTGGCCACCAAAATGGAAATCCTAATATAAGTGTAGGCTAGAGAAAGAAAGAAAAAAAAATCCTGAATCTATTTTGGAAGAGGCTTTGTAGTCGCCTCTAGAAAGTTCAAAATATTTTTGTTTACTTATGCAAGGCTTATCTGACCTGGTTTCCCCCCCCCATTTCACATGTGTATATTGTTAATTTTAAATAGAACATTTGCTGAAACATGTTGAACTGCTCTTCATTTTTGTGGTGTAGGAACCTATTTTTATTCTTTCCATATTTCTTTCTTTGGTACCAAATTTTCTGTTAAAGAAGTAAAGACCAGGAACACATCTATTTTGTCAGCTGAGGTATTTCTGTACCAAGACAACATGCCTGTTGAAGAGATCTACAAGGAATGTCAAAGCAGAGAGGTTCTAGCGGGCACTGTTTGCCTCTACAGAATACAGGGTTCTGTGACTAGTGTTTACTCTGATCCAAGCTGTATTCTGCACTTTACAATGATCTCTTGATGCCTCATCTGAATATTTTTCCCTCCCCAAATGAGAATTATAATGAGAAGGATTTTTTGTTCCAAGGAAGAGATTGTCCTCCCAGACAGCCTTCCTTATAGGCACCTCTGTGATATTAGGTGAAGGCAAGGATGAAGACTGACAAAGCAGTCTAGAGACAGGCAAGCTGGCTAAAGGGCAGGAAAGAAAGAAGCCAGAATTTTCAAAGTGCAAAGGCTGAGAAGTCCAGCAGGCCTGCTCCATATTCCTCAGTAGCATCCACCAGCCTTTCAGCATTACCAGTCAAATTTGGCTGGCTAATCTGTGAATGTGACACTTTTAATCACTTCACATTTATTCTACAAATAGTAGACACTAATCACAGAAAAATACATAAATACCTTATTTCTGGATGGGTTGCTGCTTAATCAGATGCAAGTGGAATGTAGCCCACATTAGTCATAACAAATCTGCTAGTGTTTAAAGATGCCACAGAACTCTCTGTTGTGTTATATATTCAAAAGTTGTTCATTATGGACTTCTGAACAGAGATGGAAGTTCTCGGGTCTTTTGGAGTCAACACAGAAAACATATCTTGAGAGCCTGACAGATCTATAGCCATCCTCCTTCGTTTCTAAGAGAGTTGTTACACAGATGTTCCTGATGGACAGAACTCTTTAATTACAATTACCTAAGTTGCTTCTACACCCAACACTTTGTGTAGAATAGGGATGATAAATCTCAGTTTTTATGGCTCTCAATAGATATCAGGAACAGTGAAACAGTTTCTTCTTCCATAGCTTTGGGACACTTAGGAATCCCCCCCAACCAATAACAGAAAAAACTGTGCAGCTTTTCTATAACAGTTGTGCAGCTTGCCCAGAAAACTGCACATTTTTCCAGAATCTGCACAGCTTTCAGCAGAGAAACTAAAAATTGTGCAGCTTTTCTCACAGGAAATTACACAACATATAAACTGGCAATGGCTGCAGCTTCAGTCAGCTCAAGTTCCTTTTCCTGTCCTATAACATTTGGTGTGCACACTATTCAAACCTGCGAAGATGGTGCATGAAAAGAATGAGACAGTAGGTTTACACAACAAAACCATGCAGTTCTCAAAATCCCAAAATGCCTGTACAGTTTATGTTGTGCCAGGAAAAACAAAAACAAAGGTTCTACAAGTTGCAGAACTTTTGATGTGCCATTTTTCTTCCCTCACAAGTTTCTTGAGGGGTTGAGAACTCTAAATTTGACTCCAACTGGTAAAGTAGCAAATTTCTTCTCCATCCCTAGTATAGAATAGCCATGCTTTTTTTTTTTAACTCACTTTTTTAAAAATAAGGAAACTACATGAATGACTAGGAGCAAAAAATCCCCTCCAGTTCTCATTGCAACTTCTCACCCACTCCAAAAGTTCAGGATATACTATTTCAAAAAATAAAAACACACATGGATACATAAATATGCACAATAGAATACAGCAAAGTCAATCCATGTGTAGCTCAATAGCTTTATGAGCTGTTCATTTCCAGATAGTGCAGGGCAATGATTATGGCCCATTGACTGAGATTTACATTTGATTGTCTGTTATAGATGATAGTTTCTGTAAATTTAAGTATTTCTCAATCTTCTCTTTAAATATCTTTAAAAACATTTTTTTAAAAAAATCTTCTTAATTCCATCTCTGCCTGAGGTTAATTTTTTTTCTATCTTTATTGTTTAAAATCATTCTCTTCTCTCTCTTTCCTTAGCTTATAGGCCAACAGTAATCTAGTTTGCCGATTGAAAATATTTTTGTTTTGTATATTGCATCTTCTCTATATCATATGTCATATCCATTGAGAATAGTTCTTGTAAAATTTTAGACTGGATGTTATTTGAAGGTCTCCTTTTTAGTTCTATCTCTTTCTTTTTTTTTGTTAATCTCATCCAAAATAATTTGATTCTTTTGTTGTCTTTTCTCTATCAGTTCAGTTTTGTATTTTGTTGAATACACAGTTCTCTCATGGACGTTTTGCCTGCATTCATTTTAACCACTGCTAGATCCATTCCTTTGTTTAAACTACCTTAAAAATAATTATTCAGCACTTTCTTTTTGAACCATGTCTTCATTCTTGTATAATGCTTCATTCAATCTCGAAGTAAACTGGGTGTTCTTTCGTTTTAGTGTTGTACATTAAAATTGTATGTTAAACTAAAAAAAATGCTTTAGGTAACTTTCCTTGTTTTTGTTTTCTCTCCTTGTGCATATCAACCTAATTTTGTATCAATAGCCCTATTCCAGCGCCCGAGCAAAATCAAATTTTCATATTAAAATTCTAACATTTTATCCAAAGGCTGATAAAGAACTGACTCTGGTTTTTTGTAGGGACATAAACCACTATAATCAAATTCTTCCTTCCTTGAATTATAATCTCCATCATTACAAAATGTCCATCTGGATCTTCAAAAATCTTTTCAGGGTTTAGGCTTGGGTTACATAGATCGCAAGTCCTCTTTTCTTTTTGTTAAATGAAGCATCAAATTCTTCCCTAAATTTAAGATTCTTCAAATATTACCTTTTCTTCTAATATGGATTTCCTGCAAACAGATATCCTTTTTTGTTTTTCCAAACAATAAAAGATTCTTCTTCTTTTAGTGAATGAATTCAGTTCCCTAACATTCCAAAAGAGCAATTGGAATGTTGTAGCCATCCTTAATTATCCTCTAGTATTGGAGTCCTCATGCAATTTTGCTTGAGCCAAAGTGCTCTTTCCTTCCTTGTCTCCATTACTTTCCGATTTGGAGCTTTGATCAGATAATTTCATCTCATTTCCTTCTTATCCTTGTTCTTGATATTGTCCTTGATCTGCAAATTGTTTCTCCCAATATTTTCAGATCTACAAAGCAATTCTTCTGCCTTTGCAATAGTATTCAAGTTTTATCTCTTTTTTCTATAATTCAGGACAATCTCTTCCAAATTTGCCCAGCGAAAGGAAATTCCATATAGTTTTTATTTGTCAGGAAAGCATGTTCTCTGCATTTTCTTAAAATGCACATAGGAACATTTTTGAAAATAATCACTTGTTTACCATCTTACCAATGTAATGCTGTTGGAGAAGCCTGTCCCTTATTTGTTGTTTCAGAAAATAAACAATAATATCTCTTAAAAAATTATTCTTTCTGGCAATATAAGAGTCCAGATGGGAGATCTTACCTCCCATGAAAAATCTCTTATTATAAATTCCAAGAAGTCAGTCATGGCATCAATCACTCTGTCATAAACATTTTCATTTTCAGGCTCTGGTATTCCTCTTATTCTTACACATCTCTCTCCTTTCTTAAGGTCTAGAAGTGTCGCTACATCAGCATTTTGTTCTTGTTCTAATGACAGCCTCTCTGTTTTTCTAAGTTTTGTTTTGTTTTATCTTCCAATATAATCAATTTCTCTTTCATCTGTTTAACCTCATCTGATATCCGGTTAAGTGAAGATTTTATTTCCTTCAGTTCATTTTTAATTAATACTTTTTAATTCCCTTCTTCAGTTGGGTCATATTTGAATTCACCTGGGACATGTTTGAATTCTTATCTTCTTTAAGTTAATTCATATTCCCTCTGAGTTTTTGGATCTCCTCCAGAATCATTTAATTTGTATCTTCTTTACCCACTGATGTTCTCCTTTGTTGAGCTGAAGTTGTAGTTTCTTTCCTGGTAGTCCTCATTTAAAGACTGTCAAAGCTGTCAGGCTTTAAAGTCAATTTTTGGGGAGGAGGGGAAGGGTGTTATACAGCTTCCTACCACCAGATACCAGTGTGGAACAATACCAACTGCAGGGCGGGTTCCTTGTTCTCATCAACCTAAGTTCAACAAATCATTTCCTGTCAGTCATCTAACAATGATGAATGGCGCTGCTTATCTCCTCCAACAATATTCCTTTCCCCCATTCCATGCTGCTGTCTTTCTTTAATGTTAAAAGTAGTCTTGTTAATGAAGAAACTGCATCTTGAATGTTCGAACATTCTCCTTCTCTTCAGGTTTAACTGTTAAGAGTCAGAGTGAATTTTTTATTTAAAGGGGAACTGCAGTCGTAAAAAATTCACATTTAACTTGCAGATGAATAAATGATGAAGTTAATTATATCTGTCCACCCTAGTGCTTCTTGTAGTGTTCAAATAAATGATTTTGAGGAGCTTGTAAGCTGCTTATGTGTCATTTCTTACTGCAAAGCGGTGGCTTGTTGTAGTGGTGCTTTGCTGTCTTTCTGTCCTCTCCAATCTTCTGCACATCTAGGGATTCTTGCTCAGTCCCCTGGGTGCCCGGATTGGCTTGATAGGGACATGGTGGAGATCCTCCAACGTCTATTTACCAATGGAGTATTTCAGCCAATTAAAACTGTTCCTGCCCAGCTCCTACTGCAATAAGCACGTTCTCCCTGAGCAGGATGACTCAGTACAGTGTTTCACGATGCCATGATCCAGCCTGGAAGTCTTGTATGCTCCCATTCTTTCATTGTTTGTGTTGGCATCTCTTCCTCTGCTAGAAATTTGGTTGTTTAAAAAAATGAAATATCCTTTATTTTTTCATCCCATATTTCATCCTCTGAAAAGACAGGGTTTTTTCCGTTTGTTTTCTTAACCTTTCTTTGCTTCCCATTCTTTCTGTTGACACCGTTCATACTTTACATAACAATTATTTTGGTTAGATCAATATCATTCTAACTTACTAGTTTCTCTTATCTCATCTTAAATTTCTCATTTTTCTTTCATTTTCCATCTCATTTTGTGTGTATATGCTGTAAATCTGATCCCACCATTTATCCATTTTTTTTCTTTTCTACTTACCATATCTTTCTTGCTTACTTAATCCCATATTCATTTCAAGATGCCATTAACTTTTAAAAATGAGATAGGATGGAAGAGAAAAAAAAAAGGAATGCGGCCAAACCATTAGAACTAACTGGTTTTTATTTTGGCATGAGTCTTTGTGGATATAAACCCACTTCTTCAGATGAGTATCAAGTGATATTAAGAGTAAACCCACTCTAAGGTTCTCTGCCCCCATCCTCCTTCTTCGTTGTAATTTTGAGGAATGTGTTACTATGGTTCAGGCCTACCCGGTGATAGCACTAGATATCTCTTTTTGATATCAAATCATTTCATCTTTCTCTGCCACCCCACTCCACATGTTTGCGAGGCCACTGGACAGGCACGTACACAGGCGCGGCTGGTAA
Organism: Ctenosaura bakeri; assembly: GCA_948474755.1. NCBI lineage: Eukaryota > Metazoa > Chordata > Lepidosauria > Squamata > Iguanidae > Ctenosaura > Ctenosaura bakeri. The sequence continues at coordinate 42,188 of CAOLHI010001713.1, read as the reverse complement.
GTGCTGGGCATTCCAACTCCCACTTAGGCAGGCAGATTAACGCCACTCCGTTGCTTCAGGGACCTCTCTTGCAGACACCCATTGCTTAAGCGCGACTCTATACACAAAGATGTTCAGCCTCGAGCCGACACCCTTACAATGCCAAGCCATTTGCATACTGGCTACACTATTGTCAAACCTGCGCTAAGCCAAACATGTAAAACTTGACCTTTCCCAAAGCTTTGTCCCGCTCCAAACTCGCATTGTTCTCACCGAGTATGGCATGGCCTATAGGCACAATCCACCCTATAAAAACTCCCCGATTCCGAGCCCAAATCGGATCACTCTCCCTTCAGATCGCTCGCTAGACCACCTTGGAGTGCTCCTGAGCTCCATCCAGCCTTGATGTCGTTTTGTCCAGAGAGCTCCCCTCGGCCCCTAAGCTAAGTTTCTTCCCGCTTCTTCAGGACTACGAGAAAAGGTGTCGTATCACCCTTTCTCCCAAAAACTCTCACTTTTAATTTCCAGTTAGCTGTGCACTTGTGTTGTTTTTTCTGTTGCCTGTCCTTTAATAAAGGTATTAATTTACTATTTTAAAACCTGTCTGATGACTCTTTTGACCTGACCCCATAGACATTGGCTTGCAATATCCTTGCTAAGTTACCCTGCCTCTCACTAGCTTAAGAGAGTCTCGAGTTAATTTCCCCATCTTGTGTTTTTATTTGGTTATTTGGGCGCCCCTCCTGGAACCCCCCGAGAACAGGGTAACAAATGTACAGATGTGCATCTTCCATGGTGCTTTTCTAGGGTTGGTGTGGAAAAACACCAACACAAATACAACTTCTTACTGAGGGGCTATCCTTCCAGGGAAATAATTTGCTCTGTTTTACAATAAAAACCAAAATTGCCCAGCCTTAAATCATTAGCCCTTGTATCTGTCATCAGGCAACTCCTGTTACAATCCTGTATGCAGTAACCTGGGAGTACACGCCACTGAACTCAGCAGTGTTTACTTCTGAACTGATCTAGCTGGAGTCACCTGGTTTAGAATTTCAGTGTAAATTGATCAAGAAATAAATGTTTCCTTTCTTTAGAAGTGCTAAATTGTCTCTTTCTGTGTGCTTAATTGAGGACTGGGACGCAGCCAAGATGATGTTACAGGTGTCTTTTCAGAAGTCTTCTTCCTTCTGCAATTTCTTATTGGGGTTAGGATCACTTCCAGAGGTGGCTTTCTCTAGCTAGACCTCACAGGTTCTACCTTGAGACACTTTAGTCTTCTACCATTTCCTGGTTCCAGTGGTGTGCAATAGACCAGAGATGGGAAACACGTAGCTCTCTAGATGTTGTTGGACTGTAAATCTCATCAGCTTCAATCAGTATAGATGGTGAGTGTTGCAGTCTGACAACACTAAATCAAATTACCCTTTCTTTCTAATGTCCTACGATTGTCTTTCTATACATTTTTACTCAGAGGTTGGGGAGAATGGTGAATCAAAGTGCCTCTGTCCAATGACCTAAAATTACCTTACCCAGTGATGTAGACTCAAGTTGACTGACTAAAACTCAAGTGGGACTTAAGTCTCTTCAATGACTTGACTTGGACTCGACTTGTCAATAAATGAGGCACGGGCTTGACTTTTAGACTTGTCTTTTTTAGTGATTGACTTGCTGCCCACCTACCCTCCCGCCTTTCCCCAATCAGTAGTGAGGGAATGTTATGCTCGTGACCCAATCAGAGCGGCTCATGCTCCTTATCCCCGCCTCTCTGCTTCTCTTTTATTTCTTGTCTTTCTCCAGAAGCCATTTATAGGAAAGCAAAACAGCAGAGATAAGCAGGGAAAAACAGGACTTTGCAGAGTGGTCTCTGCATCTGGGTTGAGGGGAGGGTTAGGGGTTGAAGTCCCATAATCCTCCTCCTCCTCTCTCTTCCCCACCTCCTTGCTCAGTCAGAAGCCGTTTCCTTCAGTTTGCCTTTCCTGTTTTTCGATGGCTGAAGGCTTCCTTCCACTCCTGCTTGCTCACAAATAAACGGGAAAGAAAAGGTGTCCTTGCCAGCCATGCCAGAGTGGAAAGCAATTTCCTTCAGTTTGCTTTTCCATTTCTCGATGGCTGAAGGCTTCCTTCCAATCCTGCTTGCTCTCAATTTAAACTCCCCCCCAACAGATCACCAGCACTTTTTTTTTCTGTTAAAGTTGGCTCTCAGGCTTGAGACTTGACTTGAATTATCTTGCAATGACTTGAGACTTGGCTTGGGACTTGGAGTAAAAGACGTAAATGCTTCACTAACCTTACCATCTGCCAGCTCACTGGCAACAATTATTGGCCAATCAGATCCAACAGAATGTTCATGAACCAATTAGATCCAACAGAATCTATTTGCTGAATATATATATGCATTGGCCTAACACTGAATTACTAGGTCATACCAACATTTTTGCACCTATAGCTCTGCTTGAAAATTACACAAAGTGGCAGCTAGGCTTCAACCTGACCTGGATGTTATACTTCTCATTACTTTTCAAAACATATTCAAATATTTCTATGAACAATATGATGATGATGATGATGATGATGATGATGATTTCTATCCCACCTCTCCACATGGATCGAGGCAGCGAACAACATGAAATACATTAAATACATTAAAAGACATTTAAACATACCCAATCCTCCCCATCCACCAACCCACCTAAACCAACCCCTTAAAACACACAACAATTAACAGTCCATCAATTAACTATTAATAAAACAGCAAGACAATTGATGGGAGGCGGTGGAAATGCTAGTCTCGGAAGGCCTGTCGGAACAGATCAGTCTTGACTGATTTTTTAAAGAAGTCAAGACTGGTAATATTCCGGGTCTCCTCTGGCAGGCCATTCCATAACTTGGGAGCGATAGAAGAAAAGGTCCTCTGGGTAATATATTTTAACACTATCTTACTTCACCCTTTGATTCTCCAAAATCATCAACCATTGCATCCATTTCCCTGAAACTGGTCCTGCTCCAGTCCCTCACTGGGAAAAACTATATCTGCACATTTCATCCTATTCTTTCATTCTGTCCTTTAAAAAAAAGTTATTGCATTTTAAAAAAAAAATTCCCCATTATAGTCACTGTGGAAGTCTTCCAAAGTGTTGGAAAATGATATGAAAGTTTCGATTCAAGACAACATTCATTGCCTATCTGTGCCTCTAAGCTGAAGTAACCGTTTACTCAGGCCCATAAAGCATTCTTCAAGATGAATACTTTATTCTTTGTACGGCTCTACCACCAGGTGTTGTCAGTGTTACCTTGGCCGAACAACCAACAATTCTTGCATGTGATGCAAAAACAGGAAAATAACAATTTCTGTTATACTTTGAGTGTGCATATGACTACCAGAAGAAAGTGGTGGATGAGCCAGTACACAAAGCACTTTTCAAAAGGAGTTCAGAAGCATACACAAATTTTGAACATACATTATCATGTAAAACTGTGTGCCTTGAACTTATGCCGACCAAAGATTGGTATTCCTTTCTGCTTTCAAGAGTCATTCTCACGTCCTTTTGTTCCTTTTTTCAACACTGTTTTGTTCTTTTCAGAAGGATCATCCTGTTCTCTTGTGACAAAAGACAGCCAGTATAACAGCTTTTCTTTCATTTTATAACGAATGGCACAATTATGGTTTAATTAGAAGCATATAAGTAAAACAACTGAGAGCTTGTCAGAATCCTTAGAAATGGCATATCACTAAATTGCTCAGATGTAGCATCTTCTTCCTTTAAAATTGTATAAACTTATTTCAAGACGCATCTTTTCAAAACAGTGTAATTGTTTTTAAAAATTAAACTCTTTCCTTGTTACGGTTTCACCACCACTAACAAAACAAAAAAAAAACAACACAACCCATATTATTTTTCTAGGGGGAAAAAACCCTGTCAGGTGCATTAAAATAGTATTTTTATTGTATTCAGTTTACAAAGAACATTATATGTAAATATTTCAAGGCAGGAAGCAGCTTCTACAAAAACATTTTCCATCTGTAGTTTTCTACCACACAATTTTGTGTGTGTGTATATATATATATATATATATATACCAAAATGAGATTCAAAGTGGTTGTATTTAGGTACTATACTTCAGTGCTGTAACATCTGGATCCTGCTCCAAAGAATTTAGTGGTACGATCAAAATCTGTTATATTTTTGACAGATCCATCACTGTGTTAAAGGGACATTTCCATTGTTATCAAACTTTAATCAAAAGATATGTTATTTCCTGCATTATCTTTTTGAACTGTTTTTCCCTCCCGTCTAATTCTATTCCAACTGTCTCCTAAAAAAAAAACCTCATGATAAAAAATTATTTTTTTCCTATTGAATTTTTCATAGTGTGGTACAGTGGTTTGAACATTGGACTACAATCCTGGAGATCAAGGTTCAATTCCCTGCCTGGTTGTGGAAACCCACTGAGCGATCCTGGGCATGTTTCATACACTCAGCCCCAGAAAGTAGGAAATGACTTGAAGGCACACAATAACAATTTCCAAATTATATCCCTTTCTCATAATAATGCCCATTATCATTGTCTAATCCTTGAGCCCACATATAAGTCAACTTTAATATTATTTAAAACAGTTTTTAAATTTCTTGTAAACCCTTGTTTTATTACAACTTCCTTTATATTAGACCAACCTTGAACATCAAACAACAGAACAACACCTATGAACCCAGTAAACCCACTCATTATTTCTTTACCTATTCATATTTTAAACAATCTTTGGGTTTTTTTGCCAAGCCTCTGCAATTGCATAAATTGAGCATCAGTCATTAAGCTCCTTAAGAGCTCAGTAGCAAACACTGTCTTTGTTTCTTCTTTCTCCCCTTCTAATAGTCTAGCGGAAAACCAAATACCCTCAATGTGTTTCCAAGACTTCCCCCAACCTCAACATTGTTTTCTGCAATTACTTGATCAAAAACTCAGCCTTCCTCATTCCAGCATTTCAAATATCTTTCAGGAAAAACATCCAACTTCTCTTCTTTTCTGTGTCCCCAAAGTTACTCTCTCTGATACTTTCAATAAAACCAGTATTCTCCTCTGGCTCCTTTGGGATCACTTCTGAATTTCTAAGCTCATCTTGGTCTGGCTGCATATTACCATCCAATAATTTTGTTTCCAGACTCCAATATCTCTTCTTCATCTGATTCCCTGATTTTCATCATGTTGTCACATAATCTGAAACTCTTAAGATATTTTTTCATCAATTCAAATTCCTTCAAAACCTCCTGCCAAATTGCTGGATCCCATTCATCTTTTAGGAGATGAATCATTGCCATTATTTCTATTAAGCAAAAACTTGGCAAATATAGAGTTAACAGCTTTGTCTCCACAGCAACTCCTCCATTACAGTGTTGCAACAACACAGCCCAGCTATTTAGTTTCGCTTGTTATTCAGCTGCTTTCAATGGGATACCTCTCCAAAGACACTTTCCTATAAAAAAGATCTCTTTCTTTAGTCTGTTTTTATCTACAGACCTGTTGCTCCACTGGAAAAACCCTATCCCGGGGTCTACAATTTTGATATTAAAATATGATTCAATGTGCCTGAGAGGTCACCCAGATGGGCACGTAGGCAGCAATGGCCAATGATCAAAACCAGGTCAGGCCAGTAAAATCTCCAGTCATGTAGCCCCAGGAGACCTCAAGCTGTGCCAACCCACAGTAGACAAAGGGTCCTCAGCCCCTGAGAAACTGACTTGAGGGGATTAGTGTGTTTGCCCCAAGTTGAGCAAATATCCTATCAGGCGAGGACCATTTACATGAAGTCACACCACAACCAAACGCAGCCGAAAGATCCTGAGACTTTGGCAACACCTTGTAATCCCATCATGCAAAGGAAGTTACCATTCTGGAGCTTCTTTTTCGTTGCAACACTCATTGTTCTCCCCAGGAAAGGATTAGCCCACCAGGTAGTTTTTCCCCTACAAATAGTACCGGTTTTTGAGTGTTTCTTTGGATCACTCCTGGTCATCCCAGCTGACCATTTCTCTGTCCATTGAGTAATCCCCTAAGCCCTCTCTGTGCTGAGCCCCACTTCTCTGCTGTTTTTCCCAGACCAAGGACTTCAGGAAAAGGTGCAGTATTACCCCAACTACAACCCCTTCAATATTCCCCTATGCATTCCTTTTGCTTCTTAATAGGTCTTGAGTGAGTGTGTGAGTGATTGCGTTGCTGTGTGAGATTTTCATTCAATAAAATCATTTATTGGACATTCTTGTTTGGTTTTTGGCTTGGCCTGACCCCGTAAAAACTGGGCAAAAAGACCCCACTAGGTTACCCTGCCTCTCGCATTGCTATTGCTAGTGCTCTGGCTAGTTTCCATTCCTCATCATGTGGAGCACATTGAGGTGTCCCCCAAGGGACCCCAGAAATCAGGATAACAGGCCACTTAAAAAAAAAAACCACTCTTCCAACTTTTAAAGGTACCTTTCTAACTTTTAATATTATTATATACTTTGTCCACTTAAAGAAGCTTTTTAAAGTTCACACTCTTGTTAAACTTTCTGTTTTCAAATAGTCTTAAGACTTAAAAGTCTTAAAAACAATTCTTAAAGTCACCTCTATTAGTACAGAAAGCAGGAAACTCACCAAAGTATTGATGTCACTACTGAATCAAAGATCTCTTTTGACTCAGAAAATTTCAGATGTTATAAAGTAGTACTTAAGAAAGTGAGATGTAGGCTTAACATCCTCTGTATGCTTGCATACAACAGCATGAGCTTGACATAATTTTCCTGTGCACCCCCAACTTCACCTGCATTCAGTTCCTATGGCCCCTGAAAGCTTAGTGAGGATCCCAGATCTGTTGTGGGCAATCTTTACGTTCTCCCCCTTGGAATTCGCCTCCCAGCAGGTGATTGCTACTGGAGCAGCTTTCCCTTTCACTGAGCTTTATGTGAAGGGCTGTCAACCACCCCTGATTTCACCTGAAAGTTCCACTTCTAAAAAGCATTTTTAGAGACATTTTGAAAGGAATTTTTCAAGTTTTATACAATTCTCTTATCATCAATGCTAAACATTTTTCTTTGCAAAACTGGGAATGGTAAATAATAGGAAAGCAAGGAACAGCAGAACAAATAACATACCAAGTTAGTTTTTCAACACTGTAATGAATATTTCAACAAAACTTTTCAAACTCTGTAATTAATAATAGGAACAAATTAATTTTTAAAATAATTTCTAAGCTCTGCCTATAATGCATATCTATCTGGGAGTAAATCTGCTTGAACTCTGTGGAACATACTTCTGAATAAACTTAAACAGAATTGATTATTCACATTTTATTATTAAAGTCATTTTCCTTGATTTGGTTGTTGTTAAGTGTAATCAAGTTGGCTTTGACTTACGGCAACCCTATGAATGAGAGCTCTTCACTTACAGCCCAATTCAGGTCTTGTAAACTCAGGGCTCTGGCTTCCTGCACCAATCCATCTGTAATGTGTCTTCCTCTTTCATACATCCATTATCTTTTCCCACTGCTTTCCACTTTACCAGACTTTTCTAATGAATTACATCATTTCATGAGATGCCTAAAGCAGAATGCCCTTGGTTTAGTCATTTTGGCTTCTATGGGTAGTTCAGGCTTGATTTGCTCTAGGACCCATTTATTTGTCTTTTTGGCACCACATGACATCCAAAGAATGCTCTTTTTTTTCACTGTCAGCTTTCACAGTTATACACAAAGTTGGAAATAGCACAGACATGAATTATCCTAACTTTGGTATTCAATATACACATGTTCTTCCTTGATTACATGTTTTTTTTAATTGAAGAGAGTAAGGGAAATCAATTAAGTGTAACAGGTGTTCCAAAAAATCTGAGACTTCGTCATCCATGATACCCTCTCACACCTTATAACTGAGAATAATCTTTTAAGCCCACCATTCATCCCCATCAAATCTAAACAAGATGGCAAAGTGTTCTTAATTTCTGAAAACCTTTGGTACTACCTGATTTTTTTATGCTTGTTTTGTACTCTCATTGCTGTTATCTTGATTGTTTGTGTGCTTATTTTTTTTTTAAATTAACGGTTATTTTATGCCGGCAGTGGGAATCATGAGCTATGCTAGCAAGGGCTGCTGGCCAGTTGAAGAGGCTGACATAATTCACACCCTTGATTTATGCTGAGAGTTGCCTTGAAGGCCTACCATAAAAGAGAATAAAATAATTAATAATCTTAATATCAAAATATCAGATTGACATTGAAATGAGTTTCCCTAACATTAAGAAAGTAGTTTTAGCACTGCTGAGATAGTCTCCATTAAACAGAAATATATTCTTCTGAAAATTAAAACAAAGCATTTCATTACTGAAGCTGATAAAATACTTTCAGTGGCCTACATGGGGGGTGGGGAAGAATTATACAGTCTCTAGAAGTTTTTGGACTGCAAGTCCCAGCCGTCTTAGGCTGCATAGTAATGGTGAGGAATACTGGAAGGTACAGTCCAACATACTTTGGTGGGTTGCATAATTCCACCCTGGTCTACATTAACCAAATTTTTTCAGTCTTAGTTGTAAAAACTAAGGGGAGGGGAAGAGGAAAAAGAAATTTACTGAGCCCTCTGTTTTAGAATCCTGAGTAGGGAATTAGGATTGTAGTGCCAATCCACAGCGTTTGGTTAAAAAGCTTCCCTCTGCTGCACTACACAGGAAAATAGCCAGGAAGACAACGGAAAAAGGAATCTTTCTCTCCTTTTTCATTTTCTGGAAATCTTACATACATGCTACCGTATAAGAATACAGTACTCTGCATTCAGGGCTGACAACCAAATTTAATAATTTACAGAATGGCAGGGAAAGATGTTAGGAAGGTAAAAATGTGCCCGTTTGCCAGACCCATTCTGAAAACCTCTCCCCAAACTTCACCATAAGGCTCAGGCATCTGTACTAGGCTAGCTGGAGCCCCAATAGACATGCTTTAAGTCCCGAAGCAGCTTGCAGTTTTGGTTTCCTTTGAATGGTAGAACTCTGGAGACCAGGGTAATTTTATGAAACTTTTTACAATTACAAATGCGCAAGCATTTAATAGATGTTTCATAGAATCATAGAATCATAGAAATGTAGAGTTGGAAGAGACCACATGGGCCACCCAGTCCAACCCCCTGCCATGCAGGAACACCCTCAAAGCACTCCCGACAGATGGCCATCTAGCCTCTGCTTAAAAACCTCCAAGGAAGGAGACTCCACTACACTCTGAGGCAGCATATTCCACTGCCGGACAGCCCTGACTGTCAGGAAGTTCTTCCTGAGGTTCAGGTGGAATCTCCTTTCCTGCAGCTTGAATCCATTGCTCCTTGTCCTGGTCTCTGGAGCAGCAGAAAACAAGCCCTCTCCTTCCTCTACATGGCATCCCTTCAAATATTTAAACATGGCTATCATGTCCCCTCTTAACCTTCTCTTCTGCAGACTAAACATACACAGCTGTCGGGGCCTCCGGGGCTGCGGAGGCCACCGCAGACGCGGCGCCCGAGGAGGAGGACAGCCCGGCCTCCTCGCGAGTAGCGGCGGAGGCCTCTGGCGCCGGGATCAGCTGCCCGGACGCCGTCGAGGCCACCGCCGCTGCGGAGGAGGCCGCGGACCCTCCCGCGGCCACGGCCGGCCGTTCTGGGCCTGTCCCAACTGCCGCCGCCGAGGATGAGGCCGGGGAGGCTTCCGCCGCTGCGGGAGGCCGCCCGAACCTCGCCTGCCCTGCCGCCGCCGAGAACGAGGCCGGGGAGGCCTCCGCGGGAGGCCGCCCGAACCTCGCCTGCCCTGCCGCCGCCGTGGAACCTACCTGGAAGGCCGCCGCCGCGGACGCCGACGGAGCCATCGCCGTGGAGGTGAGTTGCCCGGAGGACGACGGAGCTGCCGGCACCGGGGGAGGCCGACCAGGTGTGCGCCCGGGGTGGGCAGGGCCCAGGCGCCACTCTGGGCCACCGCCCACCCGCGGGCCCGATCCAGAGGAGCCCGACGGCCTCCCTCCCACGTTCCTGCGGCAAGCCAAGGAGGCTGCCCGCCGCTCCCGCCGGCTGCTGGAGCGTCGGCTGCAGGCTGAGGGCTCGCAGCTGGCTGAGGACGCACAGCTGTGAGCCCGGCTAAGGGCTCCCAGCTGTGCAGTCGCCTCTGGATTGGCTGGCGCCAGCGCCAAGCCCCTACTTAAGTCCCAGGAGGAGCTGAGTCCAGCACGGAGCAACAACCAACGGCTCTCCGTGCGTTGCCCGTCCGTGCTACTGCGTTCCTGCCAAGTTCCTGCCGAGCATCTGCCGCGTTCCTGCCGAGACCCTGCCCAGACGCCTAGCCAGTCAGCTTAACCCCTTGTTGCCTGGGTGAGGAAACCCTCTCTTTTGTTCTTGTTTACTGCCTGAAGCAAGGCTCGCCTTAGTTTGTTTGCTGGACTGCTTAGTTGGCTGCGAAGCCGCTGGCTAAGGCTTCTGAGGCATCAGCCTCGTCCCAAGCTTGGTCCTAGCCTGCCTGGCCCCACCCAGCCGCCGACAACAGCTCTCTAAGTCTATCCTCATAGGGCATGGTTTCCAGGCCTCTCACCATTTTGGTCGCCCTCCTCTGGACTTGCTCCAGCTTGACCATGTCCTTCTTGAATTGGGGTGCCCTGAATTGGACACAGTATTCAAGATGAGGTCTAACCAAAGCAGAGTAGAGTGGTACCAGTACCTCCCTTGATCTAGACATCATACTCCTATTGATGCAGCCAAGAATTACATTGGTTTTCTTGGCTGCCGCATCACACTGCTGACTCATGTTTAGCTTGTGGTCTATGAAGACTCCTAGATCCCTTTCACACGTACTGCTATCCAGCCACGTGTCCCCCATCCTATATTTCTGTATTCCATTTTTTCTACCTAAGTGTAGGACCTTACACTTCTCTCTGTTGAATTTTATTTTGTTAGCCTTGGCCCAGCTCTCCAATCTATCCAGGTCATTTTGAATTTTGATCCTGTCCTCTGGCGTATTAGCAACCCCTCCCAATTTGGTGTCATCTGCAAATTTGATGAGCATGCCCTCTATTCCTTCATCCAAATCGTTGATAAAAATATTGAACAGCACTGGGCCCAGGACAGAATCCTGTGGCACCCTGCTAGTCACTTCTCTCCAGGATGAAAAGCAGCCATTTGTGATCACCTATTGGGTTCGGTTGGTCAGCCAATTACAAATCCAACTAACAGTAGCCCTGTCCAGCCCACATTTTACCAGCTTCTTTGCAAGAATGTCATGGGGAACTTTGTCAAAGGCCTTACTGAAATCGAGATATGCTACATCCACAGCATTCCCTTCATCTATCAAGCTAGTAACTCTATCATAAAAAGAGATAAGATTAGTCTGGCATGACTTATTTTTGAGAAATCCATGTTGACTTCTCATGATTACCACGTTGCTTTCTAAGTGATTAGAAACTGACTGCTTAATGATCTCCTCCAGGATCTTTCCGGGTACCAATGTCAGTCTGATTGGGTGATAATTATTTGGGTCCTCTTTTTTCCTTTCTTGAAGATGGGGACAACATTTGCTCTCTTCCAGTCTGCTGGAACTTCTCCTGTCCTCCAAGATTTCTCAAAGATTATAGCAAGTGGTTCTGAAATGACCTCTGCCAGCTCGTAATATCCTACGATGCAATTCATCTGGCCCTGGAGACTTGAATTCATCCAGTGTGGCCAGGTATTCCTATACTACCTCTCTACCTATTATGTGCCTCATTTCCCCTGCTTCCTCCCCTGCTCCCCAACTGCCAGGTTGAGTGCTTGTATCCTTCTGAGAAAAAACTGAGGCAAAGAAGGTGTTAAGTAGTTCTGCCTTTTCTCTTCCCCCTGTGAGTAATTCGCCATCTTCTCTGCGCAGCGACCCTATCGTCTCCTTCTTTTTCCTTTTGCTGCGGACATATTTGAAAAAGCCCTTTTTATTGTTTTTAATATCTCTGGCCAGCCTAAGTTTGTTCTGTGCTTTAGCCTTTCTGACCTCCTCCCTACATCTCCTGGTTACTTGCTTAAATTCTTCTTTGGTGGTTTCCCCCTTCTTCCATTTCCTATACATGTTTCTCTTAACACTTAGCTCAGCTGAGGGTTCTTTAGTCAACCATTCTGGTTTCTTCAGATGCCTTCCATTTTTCCTCCTTATTGGCACAGTTTTAGACTGTGCCTTCAGTATCTCCTTTTTAAGGAACTCCCATGCCTCCTGAACTCCTTTCCCTTTAACTATTCCTGACCACGGAATTCCAGCCAGCAGCTCCCTAAGTTTACAGAAGTCTGCTTTAAAATCTAAGATGAGTGTCTGGCTACACTTATCTTTTCCTTCCCACTGAATGCCAAATTCCAATAGGGCATGGTCACTCCCCCCTAAAGATCCAACCACTTCTACCTCATTAACAAGGTCATCCCTGTTGGTCAGGATCAGATCTAGAAATTTGATCCCCTTGTGGCCTCTTCCACCTTCTGGACCATGAAGCTGTCTGCAAGACAAGCAAGAAACTTGCTGGACCTTGCTGTCTTGGCAGAGTTTGACTGCCAGCATATATCCAGGTAATTGAAATTTCCTATTATTACTGTATCTCTCCTTTTTGAATGTGCAGTCATTTGGTTGAGGAAGGCGCCATCAAAGTCCTCAGCCTGGGTTGGAGGTCTGCAGTAAACCCCCACCAGAATATCCCTATTGTTTCTCGCTGCCTTAATTCTTACCCAAATGCATTCAACCTGGCTTTCTGGGTTTAAGTCCCGGATCTCTTCACAGGTGAAAATATCCCTGACATACAAGGGTATTTCTTGTTTGTTCTCCTCCTTTCTTGTTTGGTCTGTTTTTACAAAATAGGCTATACTCCTCTATTCCTATATTCCAATCATGAGACTCATCCCACCAGGTCTCAGTGATACCTATAAAATCGTATTTATTTTGTTGTACTAGGAGTTCAAGTTCATCCTGCTTGTTTCCCATACTCCGTGCATTAGTATAGAGACACTTAAGTCCCCAGTCCCTTCCTGCAAGTCCTGTACTATTGTTTCTACTCCTCCCGCCATTGGCCGCTTGTACTACTTGTCCAGTATCATTTGGGCCTTTCTCCCCTGCGCTTGCCGAGTCCTTGCCCTGAATAATATTGTTTCCCTCCCCAGCGGAACTTAGTTTAAAGACCTCTTAATCCTCCTTGCAAGACTGTTTGCAAAAACATTCCTGCCAAGTTTTGTGAGGTGCAGCCCATCCCTCGCCAGAAGTCCATGTTCATATACATATATATTTATAAACTTATAAATAGGTTAGAAGTGAACTGATCTTGCAGTAAGTATGCAATAAGTGTTAACCCCAAATTTTCAGAAAACTAACTCTAGAGCCCTACAAGGCTGCATCATGTTTCAACTAACTCCACATAGAAATTCCTCCTGTCTCTGAATTCAGACTGCAAGTCTACCCCAAGCTTTTCTCTGTCTCTCCATTTAGCTCTGGAGGCTATCAGGAACACTATCTTCTGACATTAAACACATGCAAAGTTCTTCTGTTAAAGGTTCTTGGTCAATCATTCACAGCAATCAGGATGATTAAAATCACATGAATATTCTGTTGAGATTGCTTCATAGTTATGCCATTCCTTTTACACAACCATGACCTAGTCTAAACCAATTAATCCATGGGGTTGCCATAATTTGACAGGCGACTCAAAGGTACACATGCACACAACCACTACCGTTCTCGCTTCCTACACCCAGTGTAGGTATCAACAAGGGAAGTGTGACCCTGCTGGTACTCTTGGACGTCTCAGCGGCTTTCGATACCATAGACCATGGTATCCTTCTGGAACGCCTGAGAGGGCTGGGGATTGGGGGCACTGCACTTAAGTGGTTCCGGTCCTACCTCTCAGGTAGATACCAGATGGTGATGCTTGGGGACAGCTGCTCCTCGAAAAGGAGCTCAAATCTGGTGTCCTTCAGGGCGCCGTCCTGTCCCCAATGCTATTTAACATCTACATGAAACTGCTGGGAGATCATCAGGAGGCATGGAGCAAGGTGCTATCAGTATGCTGATGACACCCAGATATATCTCTCCATGCCTCGGATAATAGCATCAACTAAGGGTGGCATCTCACCTCTGAACGAATGTCTTGAAGCAGTAATGGACTGGATGAGGAAAAACAGACTGAAGCTGAATCCAGATAAGACGGAGGTACTCGCTGTTAAGGGCCCCAGCCCAGGTATGGAAGTTTGTCAACCAGTTCTAGACGGGGTCACACTTCCCCTGAAAGACTGTGTCCGCAGCTTGGGGGTGCTCCTGGACTCGCCACTTCAGATGACAGCTCAAATAGATGCGGCGGCCAGGAGTGCTTGCTATCAGCTTCGGCTGATACACCAGCTGCGCCCCTTCCTGAAGCTGGAACACCTAAAAACAGTGGTGCATGCGCTGGTAACTTCACGGCTTGACTTCTGCAATGTGCTCTACATAGGGCTACCCATGTGCTTAGTCTGGAAACTTCAATTAGTTCAGAACATGGTCACCGGAAGATCTAAAACTGACCATATAACACCAATTCTGAAGTCCTTACATTGGCTGCCTATTAGTTTCCAGGCACAGTACAAGGTGTTGGTTCTTACCTTTAAAGCCCTTCATGGCTTGGGGCCAACCTACCTGTGGGATCGCCTTCTCCCATATAATCCGCCCCACACACTAAGGTCCTCTGGGAGGAATTTACTGCAGCCAGTCAGAACTAGGTTGGCTGTGGTTACCCAGAGGATCTTTTCTTCTGTCGCTCCCAAGTTATGGAATGGCCTGCTGGAGGAGACCCAGCATATTACCAGTTTTGACTGCTTTAAAAAAGCAGTCAAGACTGTTCTCTTCCGACAAGCCTTCCCAGACTAGTACTCCACCGCCTCCCAACAACTGTCTTCTTGTTTTTAATAGTTAATGTGTTTTAGGGGTTTTTGGATGGGTTGGTGGGTGGGGAGGATGGGTTATGTTTTAATTGCTTTTAATGTATTGATATACTGTTGTAGTGCCACCTCCATCCGTCGGGAGAGGCAGGATATAAATAAAATTTATTATTATTATTAAACACATGTACAGTAGCAACCCTGGAAAGTTAAAGAACTGTCCTCGAGCATTTTGATTATTAGTCTATGCACGTCTATTTCAGCGTAACCTCTCCAGCTATTGTGGGGCTGCAACTCACAGCAGCCCTACCCAGCATGAAGAATCCTGGGAGCTGCAGTCTAACAACATCTGGAACGCAACATGATTCTGACGCTTAGACCACAGGGCTAAGCTGCATGAAGAGGAATTAGGAGTTAAGCAATCCTCAGCAGTGTGAAGCTGCTGGTCCCACAGAATCATAGAAATGTAGAGTTGGAAGAGACCACAGGGCCATCCAGTCCAACCCCCTGCCATGCAGGAACACCCTCAAAGCACTCCCGACAGATGGCCATCAAGCCTCTGCTTAAAAACCTCCAAGGAAGGAGACTCCACTACACTCCATGGAGGCAGCATATTCCACTGCCGGACAGCCCTGACTGTCAGGAAGTTCTTCCTGAGGTTCAGGTGGAATCTGCTTTCCTGCAGCTTGAATCCATTCCTCCTTGTCCTGGTCTCTGGAGCAGCAGAAAACAAGCCCCCTCCTTCCTCTACGTGGCATCCCTTCAAATATTTAAACATGGCTATCATGTCCCCTCTTAACCTCCTCTTCTGCAGACTAAACATACCCAGCTCTCTAAGTCTATCTTCATAGGGCATGGCTTCCAGGCCTCTCACCATTTTGGTTGCCCTCCTCTGGACTTGCTCCAGCTTGTCAATATCCCTCTTGAATTGGGGTGCCCAGAACCGGACACAGTATTTTTTGATCCAGCGTAAAAATACTAGTGCCACATAGGGAAGCGTGAATTCTTGTAAGGCAAGGATGAGGGACGTGGGACTCTCCAGATATTTTGCACTGCAACTCCCATCATTCTCTTCGCACTGGCTATGCTGGCCAGGGCCGATGGGAGTCGCAGTCCAACACCATCTGGAGCGCCACACCTTCTCCGGCCCCGTTGCCTCTTTTGCGTCTCTCTACTAACAATGCCTACTCCCGCTCTTACTCAGGCCATTTTCGCACTACCGTGTTAAAGTGCTGCTATTCCACTTTCAACGCCCTGTGGAATTCTGGGGTTTGTAGTTTACTGAGACCAAAGAGCTCTTTGGCTGAGAATTCAAAGTGCCCTTCCCTAAACTACAAACCCCAGGATTATTCCATAGGAGGTTGATAGTGGAATAGCAGCACTTTAACACCGTAGTGCGGAAACGGCGTCAGTCGCAACCGGTCCCGAGTCCCCTCCGGATCCACCCCGCTCTCACCCTTTCCGCAGGGCAGCTCCGCCCCTTCTTAGGGCCGGAACGCTCCGCTTCCTGCCCGGGGCGCGTGGGATCCGCGAGAGCCAATGAAACGCCGCGGCGAAGCCAGTTCCCGAATGTTGACATTTCTCGCGCCGGCACGTGACCGCGTTTCGCTTTCGGCGGCGGCGGCGGCGGCGGGGACGCTGGGAGGGAGCGGTTCCTGGTTGCCCGTCTCCGTCTTTCTCGGCCGTGCGGCGGCGGCGGCCATGGGCTCGGTCGCGCTCCTCCTCCTGCTGCTGCTGCTGCCCGGCGTCTTGTGGGGCCTCCTCCCCGGGCGAGGCTGGGGAGAGACGGCTTGGGGGAGCCGGCGCCGCCCTCTGTCGCTGGAGCTGCTGGAGGCGTCCTGGCCGGGGCTCTCGGGGGAGCTGCCGACCTCGCAGGTGGAGCCGGAGTGCCGGGAGCTGCTGGCCGGCTTCGCCAACAGCAGCGTGAGGCTCAGCGGCTGCCTGGTGCGGAACGCGCGGCCCGTGACGCTCTGCCAGAACTGCTACCGCCAGTTCCAGGAGGTCTCGGAGCGGCTGGCGAACATCACCCGGCCCCTCGGGGTGCGTGACTGCCGGCCTGCCTGCCTGGCTGGGCCGAGCGAGCCCAGCTCTGAGGAGCCGGAGGGAGGGAGGCGGGCCGGCCGGCCGGCGCGGGGCAAGCAGGCGGCCGGGCGCGGTAGCCCAGTCGCTGGCCATTTCCGCACTAGCCTGTTGTAGCGCGACGATTCCACTTTCCACCTCCTCTGGAATCCTGGGGTTTGCAGTTTCGGGAGGGGCCGGCCGGCCCCTCCCGAAACTGCAAACCCCAGGGTTCCAGAGGAGGTGGAAAGTGGAATCATCGCGCTACAACCGGCTAGTGCGGAAATGTTTGCTCTCTCGGGCTCTCCGTTTTCAGCTCTTGCAAAGCTTTGCAGTGGTTGGGGCCTGAGGAGACGGGTGGGGGGAGCCTTCGTGAGCTGCGGTCACTTGCCCCACTTCCCCCCCCCGGCGCCCTCTCCTAGCCCCCCCCCAGCTTGTGGCCAGAATGTCCCTCTCTTGGAAGGGCCACGAGTCCCCCTGGCTTTGCTGCTGCAGGCTGACAGGGCTGCCTCTTTGGAAATCGCGCTTCCGAAGTGTCCGGACAAAGAGGCCCAGTCGTGTCCTCTCGGGCTGCCAGGTGCTGCGTCTCCCTCTCTCTCTCTGTTGTGTCTAAACATTACCACGCAGGATAAAATTCCCACTCGGAAATAGTTGGCCACTTTGCTGGCCGCGCTGGGGTAAGGCCAGAGGCCCACTCTTCCCCTGTGGTAGAGAAGGAAGTGGTGGAACAAGGAAGTGGAAGCAGCTAGGAACTCTCCTTGGAAACCTTTTAAAGGCCATGGGGCTGGTAGCGGCTGGTGGCTCCATTGTCAGTGTGGTGGTGTGTCCGCTCTGGGTTGTGGTCCGCACGTTTGGGGATTCAGGACCTAGGAAAGCTCCTTCAAGCGCCTGTTTTGCCACCCCACTGACATGGAGGCCACCAGCTGGGTGGCTTCCTGGGTAGGGCAGCTGCCTTACCTGCAACCTGGGATGCTTGCTTTTGCCCTGATTGTCCTTTCAGTGCATAGTGTGGTAAAATGCCAGTACTGCAAGCCACAAGGTTGTGAGTTCAATCCTGCCGGGCTCCAAGGTTGACTCAGCCTTCCATCCTTTCGCAGGTCGGTAAAATGAGTACCCAGCTTGTTGGGGGCATGTATAGAAATGTTTCGAAATACATGCTATTTGTAAGTTGTTCGCTGCCTCGATCCATATGGAGAGGCGGGATACAAATAAATAATAAAATAATAAATAAATAGTGGGAGACGGCTCCATGATGCAGTTGAAGGATCCAGCAATGTCAGCATGGTGGACTTGCAGGATTTGCTTTCTTTGGCAGCCAGAGCAGAGCCTCAAGCTGAAACAGATCGCTTACAAATGTGGAATTAAGGGAGAGGTTGGCAAATTGTACATCTGCAGTTCTCCATTTTCACATTGAGACAGCCCTGCTTACAACTGGTGATCTGCCAGCCAGTCCAGCTCACTAGCACCAAAAGTGGCTGGGTTGTTGGACTTTGGTTGGCCATCATAAATGACTTGTGAGTTGCATTCAGTTTGGTAGGCCATACATTCTGCAGATCTGAAAATAAAAACAGTCAGTAAAGCTCTGTAAATCTAAACACTTGATTATATCTGGAATATGTGAATAATTTGTTCCATGTACTCTATGTGAATTGGTCAGTGATTGCTCTGGAAGAGCAGGAACTTGAAAGAACAGATGTCTTATTGCGGCTGGAAAATAAGGGTGAGCTTGACTAATTCTATCACACTGAATTTCTGTCACTCATCTGTTGGAAGTCAGTTCCCAAGAACTAGAAACACATGGGAAATGTTGATTTTGATCAAATATTTCTTTGTGTCTGCAGTCTGTATTTTTTGTTGTCAGGACTTGCTCATTTCAATAGAAGGCAAGTCTTGGTGTGCATGAGACCAGATAAGATCACAGTTGATTTTAAGGTGATATTTTACATTCTTAGAGCAAAATATCTAGCAGTAAGAAAAAAAAAAGTGCTTTAGTTCTGAGTGGCCTGTAACACTGGAGAATATTTAATGTGTTTATTTTGTTTTATTCAGTGGGCCTTACATCTTCAGCTAACAAAATTTCCAGGCTGGTTAATAAGTGTACCATAAATTTAAAGAAATCTAATATAGACAATAATAAGTAACAAAAATGTACCAAAAAAAAAAAAGAGTGACAGACAACCCCCCTGCCCCAAAAAACCCCCTGTCAATGCAATAGCAAAACCAAACTTCAGTTCAATATTTGAAAAAATCCAGTGGAATGTTTGGGAGAATATATATATATGTTTGGCTTGGTGTTAGTACTCACACCCCTGGAACTTGCCTCTCAGGAGGCTCTCTGACTAGTCCGTGGGTGGGAATCATGCAGACCTCTAGATGTTGTTCAGTTGCAGTTGACAACATTCCTCATCACTAGCTATACTGATTAGGGCTGCTGGGAGTTGCAGTCTACCAACATCTGGAGGACCACACAGTTCCATCCCGGTATATCAATTGCCAGCTGTACCTCAAAATGCTTATGGAAAGCATACTTAGTTTCTGCAGGAAACCTTTGGCAATTTCTCTTTACTTTGGATCCAAGATACATGTATGTTTTATAGTGTTTATAGGATTTATACTGGACTTCTGGCAAATGTCTCCAAAATGACATACAGGCCAAACCCCATATAAAGCCATTATAATATACAAAATGAAAACCCTGAAAAAATTGAAATAAAAAACAAATAGCCTTTTTTTTTTTTAATGAAGTATCATTATAAAATAGTTTGTAAATGACACTAAAAGTGCCTGGAAGATAAGCAGTGAAGCTGTGGGAGGCAGGCATAATCAGTGTGTATATGTTGGGTGGGGTGTGTGGTTTGGAGGTTGGTATTACTACAGAGGAAGCTGTTGTGTGTGATTGTTCGCCTAATTTCTGAAGGCAAGGGGTGCTGGAATTGCCTCATAATGTCCTTTTCTATTAATGAGCTGATTAATGGGGAAGAAAGCAGTCCATCAGAAACCCTGGGCTTTTAGAGATATATCT
The DNA here is from genome assembly GCA_948474755.1 of Ctenosaura bakeri. Lineage (NCBI taxonomy): Eukaryota > Metazoa > Chordata > Lepidosauria > Squamata > Iguanidae > Ctenosaura > Ctenosaura bakeri. The sequence goes on along the minus strand of CAOLHI010001713.1, from coordinate 22,256 downwards.
TGGTACATTTTATGTGTCTCCTATTTTTGAAAAGTAAGCTATTGAGCTGATAAGTAACTTAAAATGCAACCCTATGCATTCTTTTTCAGGAGTGAGTTTCATGTAAAATAATGTGACATATTTCTGAGAAGATACATAAAGAATTGCCTCAGTTTGTTTTGTCTCATGATGAATTTATTTCTCATTCTCCCTTGTAAATACTACTGCCAGTCTTTATGTGTTTCTTCTGCATAAACACCTTCTCCTCTTGTGATTGTGAAACTGTCCAGTAAAACAGTGAATTTGTGAGTCTTTCCTCTTATACCCACCAATAGTTGTTTTAATGCTTGTTCTAAAAGGATAGTGAGGACAGTTGAAAAGCTTTGAGAAGCAGCCTGGATTGTTGAAAGTCAAACATGCACACCCTTCCAAAAAGAGAGAAGAAAAAGCAATTACAGTGGGTCCTCGGTATCCAGTAGGGCAGAGCTTTCCAAACTTTTTCATGTTGGTGACACGCTTTTTAGACATGCGTCATTTCGTGACACAGTAATTCAGTTTTACTAGCAAACAGGAAGTTAAACTAACCCCTTATAAGAGATACAGACACATACATAAATTGTAATAGTAAAATGTATGGGGAAACAACATATCTCATGAAAACCTATCATATATTTTTAAAAATACATTATTTATAAATAATAAGATAGCTTTCCAAGATTGTAGGTGACACACCTACACACTTTAGGCGACACACTAATGTGTCGCAGCACACTGTTTGGAAAGCCCTGCAGAAGGATTTGGTTCCAGGACCTGTGGATATCAAAATTTGTGGATGCTCCAGTCCTGTTGTACAATGGTGTAATAAAATGGCATACCTTATATAAAATGGCAAAATCAAAATTTGCTTTTTGGATTTTTATTTATTTAATGAAATATTTTATATCTGTGGTTGGTTGAATCTGTGGGTACAGAATCAGTGGATATGGAGGGCCAACTATAAAATATAAATTAGAAGTGAGTTTGTACTAAACAGACATATTTGCACAAACCTGTGTTTAAAAGGATTAAGATTGAACTTTGGCCAGGAATGGAAACTTAGCTACACTTGGATTAATTGTGTGAAAGTTGATATCTTGTCAGGAAGTTACTAGTTCTTTTGCAAAAGAAAAATCTAAGAAGTAGGATGTTAAGTAGGAACAAGGACAAGACTAAGCAGGATTTTTGAGTGACATATCACAAATATGAGCTCAAGTGGCAGATCTTTAAGCATTTCTTAAGCTGTGTGTGAGTACATATAATGAGCACAAGTTAGCAGGACCAAATTAAACTCCAACTAAGGTTCCAGTGTTGTTTGCTTCTGGTTTGGTTTTCATTTTTATATTTTTCTGCTTGTGTGATTGACAGGGATTTCTTATATACTGAGTGTATAAATTCATGTATATTGTATTTGGAAAGATGTTTCCGAAGATGTTTTTGGACTATGGCTCTGAGAATACCCCAGCAAGCATGGGCAGTGGCCATAGCAGCTAGAGGATTCTGGGAACTGTAGTCCTACAGGATAATTTTCTCAGGCTCTGAGTATGTCTGAGATTTGATCTTCAGTTGAAAGGAGCTTCACTAGAGAAGTTTGGGAAACACTGTTGCCTGAGACTTTGGATGGGGTCTGCAAAGCTGACAGAGTTGACTTGGTATAAAATAAGATTCATATGTGCATTTTCAGATTTTAGTTACTTTATAGTGAGCCAGCCAGCTTGTAGTACTCAAAAGGGCATTCTGGTTTCTTCCTTTTTTTTTGCAACAGTGTGATTTGTGAAGGAGTGTTTGGAATTTTTTCATCTGAACTTAAGTGTGTAGCAGACTTGCTTGTTTTGCGCCATCTTTTCCTATTCCTTCCATGAACAATGTGGGATAGTTGTTGACTCCTGCTATCTGCTTGTGATGTACTTTGGTTTGAATGTTATAGGTTGATCTTTTGGGGTGTAGGTAGAAATTCTTCGATCAAGATTCTAGCCTTTTGGGCATGTGTGTAGATTCAGAGGTTTCCTGAATTCTAGTCTTACACTATATTTCTGCGGGGATGTTCTGTGTCCTGTGGTATTGCTAGACAGCTTGTGCAAAGGCAGCTAGGTTTCTCATACAGAATGAAAGAAAGCATGGTAATCTCTCTTTGTCCTCAATGTATTAGTACTGAGAAAGAACCTGCCTTTATATGAATGTATAATAATATATATGAATGTATAATAATGTATATTCTCTCTCCTTTCAGAACACTACTGAGAGTAATCCCTGTGCCAAAAGTCTCTTGATGTCCGATAGACTACAGATAGTTGTGATGGTATCAAATTTTTTTACAGACACATGGAGAAAAGCAAATTGTGCAAGTATGTATTCCCATTTTGCTATTTTTTGGCCCACTCTATGCAGAATTACTTTTTCCTTATCTCTACTGTGCATATTTATCTGATCGTTTATTTTTAAGTCACTTGTACTGGGAATAAAGGGGTCCTTATGATGTTTTTTCTTATTGGTATTAGTTTGTGTATGAGAATTGATGGGTTCCAGGAATAAGTAAGCCCCACTGCCTTCAGGATTGCCTAGGTGCTAGACTTGTAAACCAGGAAATGTGATTAGCATACCTGGAGCAGTGCCTTTTACCACGTATGTGGTGAGGCTCACCAGTCATCTTGTTCTTCTCCAGTGAGAGATGTGGAAGGGGAAGAGAAAGTCTAGAATGGAACTGGGACGAAGGAGATGTGGCTGCCAGCTGATGTTTGTGGAGAACCCCATTGCTTCCTTTGTGCAACAGAGTTTTGCTTAGGCAGCAGTCATACTTTTTTCTGTGTTAAGCTTTCCCCTTTCTCTTGCTTACTTCAAAGCTGTTAGATTAGATCATTTCAGAATTTTTCCTAGTCCAATCTGGCAGTACTGGGGGTTGAAGTGAAGGCCTACTATGTATAAAACATGTGTCATCTGAACTACAGATTACAAGTGAGCTAGTCCTGCAGTCCTGTTTTCCTTTCTGTTCTAGCTTTGGAAAATTCTTGCCAAGTGTACAAAAAGTGAAGTACATCTGTATAAAATTGAACTTTCTGTGTACTGCGGTACAGATTTTAAATAAAAATCAGAAACATATTTTATCCACTGAGTGTTATTTTCTCTGTTAGCATATATACACATTGCAGATGACTTAAATTTTCAAGTGACCTGAGTTCTCTTAGTCTGATGCATTGACTGCATGCAGCATAATCAATGTGTCCCCCTCCAGCTGTATTCCCCATTCTAACTGGCAAGGACAGTGATATCTAAAAGAATTCCAGCTGTTATTTCCAATCTCTGATCAGAGGTATCATTTGGGACTTTTGCCTTAGCCCAGTCCTGCCCAAAGAGTGGGCAAAATTTCCCCAAAAAAGCAACACTTCTGCAGACTGGCAATTGGTTCTGGCAGTCAGCTTCAGCAGCCCTGCATCCTCCCCAAGGGAGGATGTTGGAGATGGGTAAGCCTTCCTCAACCCAGGTATCATCCATAGCATTGGTTCTTAACCTGGAGTCTGCAGGGCACTCACAAGGGGCCTACAAAGCACTGCTGCCGGACATCACTATCAGCATTAGCAACAGGGATGTGGCAGCAGGGGTGTGGACACCAAACCTTTTCCCTCATTTGCAAATGAGGGAGTAATTCAGGCGTGTGCTTTGTCAGGGACATGGCAGCAGGTGATGTGGGTGCCAAAGGGCAATGTGGCAGATGTGTATATATGCCCAGATTGCTTCCTTGTATGCAAACAAAGGAGCAGTTTCAACACCCCCCCAGATCCCTGATGAAAGGGACATGGCAGCAGGAGTGTGTGCATGCCTAAATTATGACTCTGAAGACCAGAGTTTGAATCCCCACTTGGCCATGGAAATCCACTGGGTGACCTCAGGCAAGTAATTCTCTCAGCCTCAGAGAGAGGCAAAGGCAATAAATCTTGCCAAACCCCCCCCCCATGATAGGTTCACCTTAGGGTTGTCATAAGTCAGTTTTCAAAGAGAGGGATATATGCTGGCCAGAAAGAGGTTTTTCGTTGTATGTTGAATCTCCTCTAACCTGGCTCTCCTTCCCTACACTGAACTGAAACCACTCTCATGAAATCACTTGTGACTCTTCTTGCTGCCAGATAAAAAGCCCTCTTTTATTGGTCTTTGTTTTCTTCAAGCTTTCTGCTACCATTGATACAACTTACTATTCTCTCCAGTTTCTCTTTCTCTGTATTCTGAGACTGTCTGATTCTGGCCTCAGCTGGTCCTCTTATCAAATCCTTTTGTGCCAGTGACTTAATAACGGGATACTCTTTCTCTGTGTACTTGGCCATCTACTCTTCTTTCTATTTACTTGGTTTGTGGGTAGCCTTGTAATGTCCCATGATTTTTAGTACCACCTGTCTCATGGGAGGGAAAATGTAGCCCTCTAGATGCTAATGGACTACCGGTCCCTGCACAGCCAATAATGAGGAATAAAGGGTGCTGCAGTCAGACAACATCTGGAGGGCTTTGTGATTCTCACTTCTGACCTATGCTGATGACATACAGGTATACATTTTATCTCACATCTTTCATCCTCCATCCAATCCTGCATCTTCAACTGCCTTTTGATATTTCAATTTAGATCATCTTAATCTCAATATATCCAGAACTAAATGTCTCTTCTTTTTTTCCCCAAGCTCTCATTTTGTTATCCGCTTTCCTTATGCATTGACACCATCTCCAACTACATTATTGATCAGGCATGAAACTTGGCTTTATATTTGACTGCTTTCTCTCCTTTGCTTGTCTTCCAGTTCAGTCCATTGCTAAAACTGTGCCCCTTTATCTGTAGTATTACAAAAATGCACTCCTCCTTCTCTACCACCAAAATCTCTTATACATTCCCCAGTCCCCTCTCATTTTGAATAGTGCAGGCTCTCTGTTCTTTTGATGCCTCAACTTCAACCAATTGTACCTATTCTGCATTCTGCTGCATAGATTACTCCTATTTTTCTGGCCCTGCGAGTCCTTTTCCTAAGTCTGTTCATTACTTTCTGTATCCTGTCAGATCCTGTAAAAATACTTTACCCTTATTTTTCTGGCCATGGAAGTCCATTTTGTAGTTCTCATCACTGACTTTCTCAGCAAAGCTCTCAGATCCTGCATAATCTTGTTGTGCTTAGCTTCAAAACTTTTCATGGCTTTGCTACATCTTATCTCTCTGTGCTTACATATCCCAAAGCATCCCTTCTAGTGACTTTTGCTCTTCTACATTCATTGTCCTCAGCCATTCTTCCAAAGATCTCCTCCATGAATCACCCCCCCCATTTCCCTCTTTGCCTGAAATTCCTTCCCAAAATATCTGCTTTTGCCCAACTCCTTTGCTTCATTAAGTCCCTACTCAAAATTCACTGCTTTTGGGAAGCCTGTGAAAGTGCATGTGGGTCCCCAGGACTGTTTTATGGCCCCAAGGCTCTCCCTAAGTTTCCTCAAATGCCTTTCATTATGTTTTAGGACCCTTTGGGTCATTTTAAGCCTAGGAAAGGCTTTTTTTTCCCCAGCAGAAGTGACTGGGAAGTTGACTTCTGTGTCATTCCCTCCCGAACAAGTCCCTCCCCTTGGCCTAAAATGACCCAGAGGACGTTGAAAACATGCTGAGATTAGGGGGACATTTGGGGGATGTTTTGTAAAAATATTTTTTTAGAGGAAGGAAGAGGTGTAGCTTTCCACAGTTCCATGGGGAGCAGTGTATCCCCTTAAAACCCTGGCAGTTGCCAACCTCTGCTTTAATCCTTATTAATATCTAAAGTATGTGCAGCTGAAATATATTCTCCTGTTTACCTGTACTTACATCCCCCCTTTTTATTTCCTGTGTGTATTATAGAAGTAAGCATTTTTGAATACGGTCCTTGTATACTCTTTACTGGAGAAATTACATTTTTCGGTAACAACTCTCACAGTCCTTTAATCAGCATGGCCACTGGATTAGGGGTTCTGGGAGCTGTAGCCCCCAAACTGTGACTTTTCTTTGTTCTTGTTCTTTGTAAAAGGTAGTGGACATAAGTGTTCCTTAATAATAACTTGAATCTTCCTGCTTCTTATGAAATAAGAATGAATGAATGAATAGGTTATTAAAAACAAACACAGATGGGCCTTTTGGAAGTAGATATCAGGGTAGATTGATATTTTTGGTTTTCTCTTTACAGATTGTTTAAAAAACAACACTGAAGGCTTGTCAAATAGTACAGTGACATTCCTGGCCTTATTCAATGAATCACTGGCATGCTTTGAACACAACCTCCAGGTACTTAACACTGTTTATGTGAGAGTACAGTTGAGCCCTCTAATTGTGTAGTGAAAATGTTTTATATATTTTTTTTTCAGAGCAAGATGCAGCAAATGTAATTCTCAAAATCTTACGCAGTTTAGGCAGGTAGAACAATTATCTTTCAAATGCAGGTGTTCACCACTGAAAGAACAAAATGCATTCTAATTAACGTTCACCTCCATTTCATGTGCAATTATGGTGCTGTTTTGGTCTCACAATGGTTGGTAATTATATAGGAAGAGTCGTGCAATCTCTGCATGTAGTAAATCACTTTCTTTCCTTATTCTGGGCCTTGTAACCTCAGGATTTGAGATTATGGGTCTTCTGGTATTTTGATGTAGTTTTAGCTTAGCCAGAGATGCCTGGCTAACTGAATATATTTTAAAAGTTGAGTTTTAACATGATTGTGTATGAACTGCTAAAAAGCATGGAATTTTGATACCACAAGCTGTAATGACAGTCACCAACTTGGGTCATTTGGAAAGGGAACTAGACTGATTCATGGAGCAGCAGGCTTTCTGTGGTCACTAGTCAAACAGGCTCTGTATTTTTGGTATCAGAGGCAGTAGCCTCTGAATGCTAACTGCAGAGGAGCATAAACAGGAAGATGCTCATATTGGGCTGTGGGCTTCTGTGGTTGTTTGGATTGTAATGGAGGATGGAATCACAGAAAGTAGACTGTTTGGCAGACTTAAGGAAAGTGAAAGGTGGGCAGTTGTTATTGGAGAAGTCAGAATTAGAAGAATGAGTGGGGAGAGACAGCAGAGCAAATGGGGTCCAAGGAGAAACAGGGGGAGCTTTTTCTACATTCCAAATGAACATCTGAAAAGGACAATGGTCTGTGCATGCAGTTCCTCCCTGCAAGGTCCTTGGGGTACATTAAATATAGCATGTAATTTGATGTTGATTTATATTTTTTGGCAGTAATTTTCTTAATGAAAAATAAAAACCTCAATACAGCTAGGCCTCTGAGTACTGTTTTATTTTTTAAAAAAATCAATAACCCCAGTTTTCACTTGTTATGTGGGGGGCCAATGAAAAATGCTGTGTGTTTAAATGATCCTAGAAACTACTCTTTGATTACACCTATGATAATGAAAAGGCAGATAATAATGAAAAGGCAGATAATTTTCAATGCATGTGTATCTTTTTTCCCTTTCTGCTCTTTTTTGTTTGTTGATCAATTACCAATCCAGTGAAAGACCACACCAAGATATTTAAAGGAGGGGACTTGTTCCAATTTATTCCTGTCAAGTAGCCAGTAATAAATTTTTTTGGATTTGCCGAATACCATCACTTTTGTTTTTTGGTAGTTGATGGAAAGTTGTTCATTCTTACAGTATAAATTAAATTGATTCAACAATCTACTTGAGTATAGGAACCCACTTTAGAACTCTATAGGCTTAGAGTCCTGCCTAAACTGCTGTTTGGAGCACCATTGTGGGCTCTGGCCAATTTAGATATATTAGAGAGAGCACAAAATAAATTTCTGCGCAGACTTGTGGTAGTTCCCATTTCCACAAAATTAGCATTGCTCCGTGCAGAGTTAGGTATAATGCCAATTAAAACAGAGGCTCTTAGATTAGCCCTCCTTTTCTGGTTGAAAATTCTTTTTAAGAGGGTATCTGAGCTCCTTTTGATGTCCTTTGAAGAGCCTGGTCCAAATTCATGGATGCATAAAATGCAGTTGGTTGTCATGAATTTGGGGTTCTCTGTTCCTTTTTTTCTGACTCAAGGGCATGATAAAGCAAAATTACTTATACTCCAAAGACTCAAGGATATAGCAATGCAATCCCAGATGACTGAGATTAAGTCCTGCCAATCTAATACATTTTTTGTTTCCTACATTCCGTTGAACTCACCTCTTCCTCGTTATCTGGTTGATCTTCCAACTTTTAAAATGAAGTTAGCCTTTCTGCGTGCTAGATTGAATGTTCTCCCACTGGCAATTCGGATGGGCAGGTACAATAATGTTCCTATGAAGGACAGAGTATGTGTTTGCTACTCTGTTTCAATAGAAGATTTAATTCATTTTCTACTTGAGTGCCCTATTTATAATGATCTTAGGAGCAAGTATATTTTTCCTTTATTGAAGTCTTTTAAGGGAAATTCCTCCTTCGCGAAAGTTGGTTTTCTGCTATCTGATACTGTGAAATATGTGTCTTTCAGAACATCTAAATTTCTTGTGAGGGCTTTACAATTACGTTCTACAAAGAACAAGGAGGGGTATGGAAAGTGATTCATTTATTGTTGATTATATATTACATGTAAATTGGCTGGATTATCCTTTCTCATTTTATCTTATTTTATTTTTTCATTTTTGTGCAATGGCTGGCTGCTAAAATGCAATAAACTTGACTTGACTTGACTTGTTTGTTGATCAAAATATCAAATGTTAAAATGTGCTGTAGTGATGGGTTCCACAATACCAAAACAAACCACCTATTGTTGATGTACAATCATTAGTGTAACTGTTTTGCATTTATGCTGGAATAGTCAATAGCTACTGAATAATGAGAGCTGTCAGCAGGAGGTAAATGAAAAGAATAGCACAAGTTGACTTGGAAACATACAAATGAAATTCACCTTCAGCCCTACAAATAAACCTCTGTTTTGTGCATTATTGAAATAGAACATGAACCCTTCCACAGCCTTAATACATTTTTTTATAAGCACAGCTTCTTCTGCTGCTCTGATTTAAGCTGACACATCCATTTCTCCTTAGACTTTACCCTGTCACCAGTGAATTTCCTGGCTATTCACATGTAGTATACATTAATATCCCTATATCTCATTCCCCTGATCATCTTAGAACAATTGGGAGGGGGCAATAATTAGTTTGAGGGTTTTTTTTAAATTCAGTAGGACCAGGTCTCTTGCAAATAATTCTGATTCTTGAATGCCACATAGGGACAGTAAGGCTAAATTCTTATTTTTGAGCATCAGCTATGCAAATCAATGGCTATACTTTATATGGTATAAATAGCAAGATTTTAATAGTTTTATATTGCACTTCCCAAATAATAAACATTTGCACCACAGTTTTTTTTAAATGATGGATTTGGGGTTTGTTAGAATTTATCAAAAGATGAGATTTAGAGGCTCGATAATACAAGTCATAGCTATTTTGTAGTCATATCTATTGGGGATTTTGCTTCTATGCAGTCATAGCTTGCCAGAACAAACCTAAGTGCTGTAAGCAGGTGGACAAAGAAATTGCATATTGTTCACACTTGTTCTGCCTGCTCATATCAGTCAAGACGGGAGCTGGAGAAGATGGTACTTTTCCTTTTTGTTTAAAATCCCTTCTAGAGGTTTTAATGGGAGAACCTGTGCTTATAGCGAGCACAGGGGAAAGGCCCAGTCCCTGGTACCTTCAGTCCTCTGAATTTAAGCCTACCTCTTGCTTAGAAAAGTTTCAGGCCTACCCTAAAAGCAAGTACTACCAGGGCAGATCTATTCCTGCTAGGTTTTTGAAGACATACTAAATGCCACAGGGTTTCCCCTCCACCAGTTCATCTTAACCCATCTCTAGACAGCAGATTTGGAGTTGTGGTTTTTTGCTAGGCATGGTTCCTGTTTGGATTCAAAGGATCAGTGAGACAGAGGGCTTAACAACCTAGACAGTGAGAACCTTATTCTAGTGTATTTTATGAGAGACACAGAAGAGGAAAATTGGTTATAGAAATTTTTCAGTTCATCTGAGGCCATTTCTACACTACACTGTTACAGTGCTATTATTCCACTTTCAACATCCTATGGGATTCTGGGATTTGCAGTTTAGGGAGGGGCATTTAGAATTCTCAGCCAGAGAGCTCTTTGGCCTCAGTAAACTGCAAACCTCAGAATTCCACAGGATGTTGAAAGTGGAATAATAGCACCATAGCAGTATAGTGTGGAAATGGCCTGAGAGACATTTGTCAGCAAACTTGAGTGAGTTTTTCTAATCATGGATTATACCTCAGAATCAACTTTACTCTCTAGATGAAAATGTTGAAAAACTAACTTCCTGCTTGTGTCTGTAGAAGCAGGAAGACAGTCTCCTCCTAGGTAACCGCTCAGACGTGTGCAAGAACTGCAATGTGACTTACAAAAAACTGAATGACATGTACAACAGTATGCAGCAGAATGGGCAGAAAGAGGAATCTGGGGAAGAATTTCATTTGTGCATTGATGTAGAAGATGCAGTAAGTTTTCATTCTTTTTTTTCTTGTACATCCACACCCCATCATATTGTCTGTTGTCTTGCTTGTGGGATAATAGTTAATTGTGTTTTGTAATGTTAGCACACTGCAAAATCAAAAGCATTTTGACTTATCCTCAAAATAATAATAATATGATGATGTGGTAACCAAACTTGTTAAGAGTGGTAGGTACCTTCTGGCTAGGTGCATGCAGTCTTGGAAGTAACTAGTTAGAAATAGCCAATCATTTTAATGGATTGGCTTTTTCAATAATAAATATGGTGCATTACAATTGTAGTACACTTCACTCCTTTTTCAGTATAACTGCAGCTTTTTCAGTTACTTTGATAGAGGTGTGGCCTCACTAAATAGTGAAGGAGGAATGGCACATCTCAAGAACTGGTATGTGCTGTGCCTTGTGCTGTTGCCTTGTGTTCTACTGTGTTTGCTGAGCTGATAAGCTGAGTGGGAGGAGAGTGTGCTTTGTGTCACAAGCCAGAAGATTGTAGCATTCAAGTTCTCTCCTGAAATAAACGAAAAAGTCCCACTCAGTTATTACTGAAGAAAAGAGAAGCAGATAGGGAAAAAAAAAATGCAATGGCAGCTAACTGCTTGAGTGACTTTGGAACATAACTGTAACTATTCATTTTAAAAAGTAACTTTCCTGAGCTGTGAGTATATCCTTTCCAATAATGCCATTCTATAGAAAACTGATAACTACCAGTCCGAAATGCAGTTGTGCCAGTACATTTCAGATTACACTTTTCTGTGGATCAGCATCCCCGTCCCAAAGTCTTTCAACTAAAAGGTTGTGTGAATGCAATGCCTCTTCTAAGTGCTTATTCAAACCAACAGATTATTTCTTACATAAAAAGGAATGTGTCTTATGAGATGGTCAGAATATGTTACTTCAAGGGAAAGGACATTCTGGTATTGGAGCCATTGTGAATGCTTATAGGGTACATGACTTTGGCATATGCTTAAAGAGTGACCTGCAAGATTGATTACCAGGAGCCTGGTGAATGATTACCTATCTAGCATCCAGGATGCTTTAATTGTACCCAGAGAACGATAGGAACCCTGAACACACATGTATTTCTGAACTTGCACAAAATACTGGTCTCCCGTGGTGGACCAATTTTTGGGTTTTTTTAACCATGACTCCTCTCCTTGTTAGATGAACATCACACGAAGACTTTGGAGCACAACTTTCAATTGTTCTGTCCCCTGCAGTGATACGGTGCCAGTGATTGCTGTTTCTTCGTTCATTCTTTTTCTGCCAGTTGTTTTCTACTTGAGTAGCTTCCTTCACTCAAAGCAGAAAAAGCGTATCCTAATGCCATGTAAGTAAAATTCTTGGATTTTTACTATTTTCCTTCACTAAAAAGTTGGCAATTTGTGGTAGCTACTTTGCATAGATAGACTCCAGCTCTTTTTGATTTAGTCAGAATATCCTGTGTACCTTGGAACTACTTATCCTTCTGCGATGGTAGAGCAGCTGTAACATCAAAACAGATCTAAACTAAAGGTAGCCATGACATCAGAAACTTAGCTGAATTTCAAGATATTGTAAAGGCATTTCCCTGTGACTGTAGGCTATATTCAGGGCCAGAAGAGCTTTAGAAAGCACCAGGTGACCCTCGGGCTTCAATTTGCATATCACCACACTATAAGAGAAGTTGGCTCGATACAGTTCCCACCCTACATGATGGGAAGGCCACAAAAGTTTAGGTTCAGGGAGTTTTACCTGCTCTACCATATGGTCTGAAGTTACAAGGATGTAGTGGTGGAGGGAATGACGGTATTGCCTCTTCAATAAGAATTCTACCTCTCTGTGAAATTTTTCTTCAGTCCCCAGATTTCTGGTGTTCCAGTTGAGCATTTAGAAATGCTGTTTATGTATCCAGAGAAAAGGATGGGGTAGAACCCTGCAAACCCCCAGCATTAACACTTTGTAAATTTGGTAAAACATAGCACACATGCAAGAGCCAGTGTGGTGTAGTGTTTTGAGTGTCAGACTCAGGGTTCAAATCCCCACTTGCCAGTGGAAACTCCCTAATGACCTTGGGTAAGTCACACTCTCTCAGCCTCAGAGAAGGCAAAAGAAAGCCAGCTCTAAACAAATCTTGCCAAGAAAGCCCTGTGATAGGTTTGTGTTAGGACCACCAAAAGTTGGAAAGGACTTGAGGGCACACAACAACAACAACAACAGGGATAAGAAATACATATACCCTGAAGCCTTTGCATGCCTGCACATTTTGTGGGCTGTACAACTCACTTTTGGTATATCTAGAGCAGTATGTGAACATTCATTTTCAACTTTGACATAGGTGCTGACACCACACAATCATTCAGTGCTTCATCAGAGAAAAGGAAATTTTTAGTAATCTTGGCTTTTGACAGTAAGTTATATAAAGGATTTTCAAGCAGGTAGTTTCATTGGTGAGTTTGCAGAGAAATCATGGCTCATTATACTTTGTTAACATTTCAGATCACTATATTGAGTGACTTCGGTAGTTACTGTTATTTAAATTTTACAGCTATTTTGCAGGTGGAAAATACTGTATCTAGATTGATTTCCTTTTTTGGGAAGCTTCACAACCTACTTTCTATTTAAAATACAGTTCTCCCTCCACATTTGTGGGTTTGACCTTCACAAATTTGAATATTCACTAGGCATGTGTGTGCTTCTCCCTTTCTTCTCCTCCCATTCCATTGCATTTTCCTGGGTGCAGAAAAGGAAGGCAAGCGCACCAAGACAGAAGGGAAAGGAATGGGGCAGAAGGCATTAGCATGCCTTCCTTCTCCCCTCTGGAACTCCCTCCTCTCATTCCCTTGCCTCTGGCTCCAGCACTGAGAATGTGTGCTGAAGCAAAAGGCAAGGAAATGGAGGGGATGAAGGCATGCGCCTGCCTTCCTTCTCCATTCTGGAGCTTCCCTCTCTCATTCCTTCACCTTTGACCCCGCGTGGAGATGGAAAGCTCATGTGCCAGGGCAAAAAGTAAGAGAATGGGAGGAGGGAGCCCCAGAAGGGAATGGGAGGGAGATCACAAGGGGGGGGGATTATTCACAGTTTTTCCACTTCTGCAATAGTTCTGCACCCCAAATCATCATGAAAGTGGAAGGGCCACTGTACATTAATTGGGGTTATTTTTATAATTACTTAAGAAAACTTATTTTCCCATGGAAACTTCTTTAGTGACAGAGGCTCAAGACCATCTTACCTCCCATGTTTATCTATTCCCCACCCCCAAATTTTCTTGCTGTCCCATATGAAGTGGGTGAAGCTGCATCCTGTGAAGCTATATCCAGAAAAGTAATGTCTTGTGATTTTGCTGCATGTTTAACAGAATGACATGTAGCATTCATTTGCTGCATTTACTCAGAAGAGTCTGGCACATGTGAGTAGTTTGCCCATGGTGTTTACTGGTTCAGATCTCATATGTAAATGCATTACAAACAGATGAACAGAGTGGGAGCTTTTCTGTGAGATTTCTTATCTCTTTCTTTGTCTTTCCAGCCAAGCGGTTCCAGTCAAATGATAGTTCTGTGAACATCCAAGAAAAAAATAATTGAACCTGCAGAGTACAAGCTGCCATGGGACATATTTAATTGCTCTGAAGGAGATAATTACAATTTAGCATTGCACTGGATTGTAAGATGTTAAACAAGGCATTCTGTGACTCTGAGATGGGTATATGCACTGAAGTGGCAAAGGTTTTTTACACTGATATGTTTTTGGCTTTTATTGTGAAAGGAAATTGAGGCAGTTCCCTTCTTTTTGTACTTGTGCTTTTGTCTCAGTTGCTTTCTGATTGGTAACTGTTGAATTATCTCCCCTTGTTTCCATTATACATTCCTTTCTTTGCAGCTTATGACTGATAACAATCTAATTTTAACTTTCATGTTCCCAGCCTTAGTATGACTCAGTATCATTCTTGTTTTTCCATAACACTTTTTTTTTAAAAAAATATGAAGTTAGAACTATTGCCTTAACTGCTAACAGTGTTCTGCGTCTTATGTTACAGATCTTGGATCTTGGTTCTCTAACCAGATCATTTGTTTCAATGCTACTTAGCTCTCTGAAATAGTTTCTGTAGTTTCCATGTACTTTATTCCTTTCAACATAGATGCCAGAACTACTGGTTGTTTGAATTAAGTGGTATTTGTAAGAATTCTGAAGAATTCTACAAATTTTGCAGAAATGTTGTGCTTTTGATAGTGCCACAGATAGGGTCCAATGAACAGAGCCAGCTCTGTTATTTTGGGTTAGAGTTGTTTGTGAATATTGTGCTAATTGAGGCACTGTCACTTAATCAGGTTCCTTTCCTCCCTTGTCCCCAAAGTGGCCTTCTCCATCCTGGTGCTTTCCAGATGTTTTTGACAACAAGTTTCAGACCCTCTGGTTAGTTGGCTGGGGGATTATGGGAATTGTGGTACAACACAGCTGGAAAGTAGCAGTTTGGGAAAGGCTGCCTTAAAGCTATTCTTTATAAAGTGCTTTATATTTAATGGTACATAATATAAATATATTTATTAGAATTACAACAGTATTTTGCCATTTTTGTATATATTGCCATGGGGAAGTTATAGTAAAAACAAATCACTGGACATGCTAAATTTTGTTTGGACTGAACTTGTTTGGGCCTAAGATATAAAAAAGGGTTACATATATTTTATGCAAAATGGTAGTTTTTTCATACTTAAGTGTTTTTGAAAATGTCTAAATACGACCATATTTTAATAGGAAAGGAGGAATATACATTTTTCTCTTGTTTAGTAAGATAAAAAAATATAAGAAACCTTGGATTTCACACTTTGAGGGTCTTTGTGGTAGACGTTTGTTGTCCAAACCACAACACAACAGATGGATTTAGGGTGCAGTCTATAGCCTTCAAGAGGACATCCCAGTGGTCACCATATATAGTTCACTTCCCCTGCGCAGTTGAGAGATTCAGCTAACAATGGAAAGCTGTTATTATTCAGTGTCTGGAAATGGCAAATATGATGCATTAGAGGCAAATTGTAGGAAGGCGTGAATCCAACTGATCCAGAGCCTCTTGTTCTCCATTAGGAGGGATCTTTTTGAAAGGAAAAAAAAAGGTGGAAAAAGTTTAACATTTTCCCCTTCTGCTCAGGCCAACATGAACAAGCCTAGTTGGTCTTAAGAAGGGGCCATAGCTCTGCCAGGGATTCTCCCTACCTCCACAGGATTGCTTTACAGCAGCCAGTTGATGGAAAGCACAACCTAGCATTTCCTCCCAGGGTATTCCTTTGCAACTTTAAAGAAATCCAGGATAGAACTACATTTTATATGTTCTATGTTGCTGCAAGTATGTTGCTGCAAGTATCCTTTTAGAGGTTTTATTTTCTTTTTTGCAATTCAGTCACTTGGTACAATTTAAAGGTGAAATTTACAGTAAAAGGGAGTGGTTTCTTAACCCTTGCTATATTGAAAATGTCAGTCTCCCATTTTTACCTATATAGGTTTTTTACCTAAATCATTCCTCTATGTGGGCTGTGGTAGGGTGGATGGCATTTTGGGAAGCCATTTTTTAGCATGAAGGGAAAGAGGATTAGTAACCCCCTTCCCAGTTTCAGTATTCCCCTTCATATTGCAGACTTGGTGGAAAAGGGAAAAAGACTGTTCTTTAGCTTAAAATTTAAGTGCACTTGGGAGTTTGTTCCATAAGGTGAAATGTGGACTTAATCCTGCAAAGAAGGACTCCACAAATCAGTGAGACCTGTATTGCTCATGGCTAAAAGTTCCATTTATTTCATGGGTCTACTGTTAGTAGAATTAATTTGGGATTTCTTCCATTGAAATCAGTAGAACTGGCTTCCCATTGCATATGTGTAGAATATATGTTTAGACTTAGAAGAACTTTGTTAAAATCAAGGCTATCCTGCATGAGTCTGTGTGAGAACTGGAAGGCTTACTACATATGGTAAGGGCAAGATATTAAAGACATTGATACTTGAGTCCAAAGAGCCATTTTGACAGCTACACTGAATGAAATAGTAGACTAAGGCAGTAGGATTCTAGGCTATAGCAATTCAGTTTGCAAGAGCAGAGAATAAATTCCTGAATATAGCCCAACGTGTAATAAGGAGTACCTTGTATGAAGGAAAGCAGTACATGAAAGAAAGGTGTGCATAAGACTTTTCTCACAGATAAGCTAGCTTCCTAAACAAGGAGAGCTTTTGGTATGGAGCAGAAAATGCCTTTTATATAGGAAGGATGAGAGTAATAATGTTATGTAGCTTATTACTTAGAGATATTTGTAGAGATTAGGAAAGTAATATTTTGGACTAGAGTTCCCAGAATCCCCCTAGCCAACATGACCAGAAGCCATTCTGCTAGGGCAGGTTCTACAAGTTGTAGCTCCCCCTCCATGCAAAAAGCTCCTTCCCAACATTTGCGACTATGTAGAACCATGCAGTTGGAAGGGGCCACAAGAACCATGCAGTCCAACTCATTGCCATACAGGAATACACAGCTAAAGACCTCATGGAGATGACCTTTCAACCTCTGTTTAAAGACCTCCAAAGAAGGAGACTCCTCTACACTCTGAGGCAGCCCATTCCACTGTTGAACCACTCTTACAGTCAAGAAGTTCTTCCCTATGTGTGGGTGGAATCTCTTTTCTTGTAATTTTAATCCACCGACCCATGTTTTAATCTCTAGAGTAGGAGAAAACAAGTTTATTCCATCATCTTCATCACTTCCCTTCAGATATTTAAAGGTGGCTATCATGCCAGTTCTCAGTCTCCTCTTCCCAAAGCTAAACATATCCAGCTCCTTAAGCTGTTCTTCACAAGTCTTGGTTTCCAGACACCTTGACCATCATGATCAACCTCCTCTGGACACATTCTAGCTTGTCAGTAACTTTCTTCAACTACAGTGCCCCTAACTGGACACAGTATTTCAGGTGAGGTCTGACCAAAGCAGAATGAAGTGGCACTACTACTGCTCCCCTTGATCTAGACATTATACTCTTGTTATGCAGCCTAGAATTGCATTGGCTTCTTTGGTTGCCACATCACAGAGTTCATTCATGTTTAACTTGTGGTCTACTAACACCCTAGATCCTATTCCACGTGTACTGCTTTCAAGGCAGGTATCACCCATCCTATATTACTTCGTTCTGTTTTTCTTTCCTAAATGTATTATCTTAAATTTATCCCTGTTAAAGTTAATTTTGCTAGTTTTGACCCAGGCCCTTTCTGCATGGGCCTATTAAAACGGTGCAGAGCGACCTCCAATGGAGGTCTCCTGCACCGTGGAGTGGACTGGGGCGGACTACTTTTCGTAGTTCCGCACCTCGGTCTGCTCTGGAGCGACCGGAACTGATCGGGCAGCGTGCTTTTTAAAAACCTCTTTTAAGAAGTTTTTAAAAAGTACGGAGCGCATGACCCCGTGTTGCTCTGTCCCTGTGCTCCAGTGCAGATTTGCAGGCGTGCACTAGTGCGTGCCAGCAGATCTGCCAGGGGTGGGCTTTTGGCTGGCGAGCTTCTCCGGTTGGTGGAGAGCCTCCCCAACTGGAAGCCGCCATTTTGGATGCCGGAGCAGTGCGGAGCAACGAGCTTGCACTGCTCCTCGTCCCGACAGACCCACCAAAAAGCTGGTGAGTAGCGGCAGGGAGCGTTTCCCTCGCCGTATGCGGAAAGGGCCCTAGTTTTACGTTCTGTTAAGGTCATTTTAAATTCTGATCCTACTCTCTTGGGGTATTACCTGTGCTTCCTAATTTGGTATCATCTGCAAATTTGATATTTATGCCTTTTATTCCATCATTCAAGCCATTTAGAAAGATGCTGGATGACACGGGGCCTGGGACAGACATCCTGCTAATAATTTCTCTCCAGGATGAAAAAGAACCATTTGTGAGCCCCTTTGGGTTTGATCCCTCGACTTGCCTCTTATTGAAGGGATATACCACCTATTACTGTTTTTTCAAAGAAACTGCTATTTTTGTATCTGTTGCCTTCAGCTTTTGAGATGTTTGGATTTAGTCAGCAGCTGCCCTTAATAGCATTACATTGATCTGAGGGCATCATATGATGGGGAGCAGCTCAAAGCAATCTTTCATTCATGCTGAGAGGGCCTGTGTGCTTGTGGAAAGCTATGGAATGACAGATTTGCTCTCATAAGCAGTGGCTTTTTGAGCTCATTCATATTAAGTAGGTCTGAAAGTCATTATTCTTGGGTACGGTGGTTAAGTACTTGAGGTCAAGGTGGAGGAGGAAAGCTGCTTTTATGATTTCCTTCGCTGCTAAGCCAACTGGAAAGTACTCATGTGATTGTTGTTGTTGTTTTCTTATTTTAAATATAAAAGAATGAAAGACATAACTTGTTTCTAAACTTAATGCTATCTTTTCTACATGGTTTAAAATGTTACATTGTGCACTGAAATATTTTTACTGCTCTCTGACTTTTCATGCTTATTTTTCAGCTCATTGTGCTTTAGCACATAAGCAGTAAAACTGCATTTTTAAAAAATGTCTGTCAAGTATAATAAAGATTCTTTATTCAAAATCACTTTTTATTACTGGAGTTCTGTATATCTCTTATTGCAGAGAGGGAAAATGCCTGAATGTTGATTAATAGCAGGGATAAGTATGGATGCTGCAGAAAATCTAGTTAAAATATTTGTGTCACAGGGCTACATCTTACATGTTCTGTAGAATTAATCCTGTGATCAATTTGAAGGGTATTTTTTCCGTTTTGGGTATGCACTTTGGGCCAGTTAAAGGGACAGACTGGTTGTACATAGTGCAGGTTTTCTGGCAGTAGTCTTTACAACCACCTGATTTTTCTGCTTGGAACTGCTTGAATGTGGTGATGTTCTGCATGCAAAGCATGTGCTCTCTTAACACTGAACCATGTTATTCCTTGAACATGATACTATCTAGCACAAGTAAGCTGAGGTCCCTGAAATCAGACTTTCATCTGCCCGCCCCCTAGAGGCATAGAAAGCTTGGGGGGCATAAAGACTTGGGGGGTAAGTTGTAGGATTCCCACTCCTGTCCTAGGCAATTGGCCAGGGAATTTTAATAAGCACCAGTCATGTAGGTCTTTAAAAAAAAGTAAAAATAGTTAAAAGTGTCATCAGCACCAACAGCTGAAATTCTGCACCAGCTACTTAGTCACATCTGCAAAATTATGTAATGTCTCCTGGCTCGACCCACTCTCCTTAAGAGCCAGCAGCAAGATTGGATGACAAGACTGTTCAGTTTCTGGAGAATGACATTTCCAGCTCCCTTCCACCTACTGCTACAACAAGGAATTGTGACAGGGATCCCGCTCCTGATTGTCACAACTTCAGTCACTGGTGGGAGGGGGCTGGAAATGTTACCCTCTTTGCATCCTAATTAGAAGTTGAGGAGACATCCTTCAGCTGATGCAGCTGCTAGTTGTTAAGGTGGGCTGAAGGGGGCATTTATGTTTATGGCAATAGTGCCACAACCATGACTACGTAGTCTTACTAAATACAGAGCAGATACAGATCTGTAACTCTAGGTCATTATTACTAGCATTGTTACGATAATTACTTTGGAGGATGAAGGAGGATTCTACAATCTTATTGGAGAAGGACAAAAAAGGGGAGGGGGATAAAAGAGAAAAGATGAGAAGGTGCAGTCAGAGAGGGGCATTGGGGACCAGCCCATTAGAAGCAGAGTTTGGAAAATGTCCTCTTTTCCTTTGAAAAGTTATGGATGTAGTACAACTGACTGTCAAGTCTTAAAAGCAATGTATGAGAAAGTATTTAAATCAGAGCTGGGGAAAGTGGTCACTCCCTATTCAGTGCTAACCATGGCGAACTTTATTTTCCCAATAAGTATTTAAACATTTATTAAGGCTTTGTGGTTTTTTGTTTTTTTTAATTTGAATGACATGATCTGAACAACTGTGGTTGATGGTTGATGAGTCGTGGTTAATGATACCACTGCCTGTGACATCACCTTTCCTAGGTCTCAGGATATGGCCTTGAAATCTCAAGCTCTGGAGTATTTGTGGCCTGGCAACCTATTTATAGGCATTAAGCATGCCAAGGCATTCTATCTTCACATATGCTTATTACTGGGGTGAATAGTTTTAAACCAAAGTACATTCTTCTCTCAAGAATATTGCACTGCATACTGCCTAGAAGATGGAGTTGCTTGTTAACCAATTGCATCTCTTGTACATTACTTCATCTTAGGAACATTGAACTAAATCCTCTTTACCATTAAACAATTGTTGTTGTTGTTGTTATGAAGAAGAAACATGAAAAATTAGCAGGAATTAAATTTGCTCCAAATGTTTCCTTTTTATTTTTTTTTTAAGTAATAATTGCTGCTTTTATTCATGAGATATGGACCAGTAACAGAGCATGTTAAATAAGGTTTATAATTGGCATTCCTTGTTAGTATTAAGAGCTCTGAAATCTTGTGAACAATGTAAATTTAAAAGAAACCGCTTAAAGGCATTCTTTATAAAAAGACATGGAATTAATTTTTATTTTTTATTTTTTTTTTATGAATGGATTGACACTTCTTATGCAGGGAACTTATTTTGTCCTTCACATTTGATGACTAATTTATAACAAAATGGCTTTAGAACAGAGTGTTAATGGCATTACATCGGGCTCTCATGGTCTGCTTAATCAAGTACTCTGGTCTATTTTTTCTTTCCTCATAAAGGGAAAAAAACGCCATTTCCATCTTGTAGCAATTATGTTCTTCACACTGAGTATTGTGTTTTTATGGAAATTGTAAGAAGATCATTGCAGATAAATGAAGTGATTTTTAAAAAAAAGTCTGAAAAGACTGACTTGTATCCTCATGTTAGTTGTTTAGCCTTTGCTTGTTTCTGAGCCTGCTTTTAGCTAAGATCTCATATTGCAGACTTACCTCTTGGTAATTCCCCCATTATCTAATGGCAGACACAGGTGACCCATCTGCTTCCATGCTGTTTACATTCTTATATTGTAAGCATGTTTTCAAAAACTCTTGTTTTCTCTTTCACACTATACTGTTCTGTACTGTACTGTATAGCACTTTAATGCCACTTTAACTGCTATGGCTCCATCCTCTGGAATCCTGGGATTTGTAGCCTTGTTAAGTATTTCTAATTCCCTGCCAGAGGGCTCATATGCCTCACCAAACTACAAATCCTAAGTTTCCTTAGGAGATAACCATGGCAGTTAAAGTGTGACAGTTATATAGGGTGAAAGAGACCACTGTGTGTTTCAAGCTGCCTAAATAATATAGTAATGTTATCTACCAGTAGTAATTTGCAGGACCTATCCACAGATTCTGTCCACTTGGGGCTGGTTCCTCTGACCAATCTCTCCATAAAAGCTAGTCCTAAGCATTAGCGACTGGTACCTTCAGGCCCTGGTATAGACTCCTGGCAATCTGACACCAACCTTGGAACTCTGCACCTGAAGGTTGGATGTGGTCACTCCCAGTTTAATTCACTGCAAGTTCTCTGTGGAAGCATTTTTCTAGAGCATTGTGGGAAATGACCGTTCCCATTCTGGTGCTGAGTGGGGCTGATGCTTTCCCAAGAACTATATGGTGACTACAGACAGTAGAGGTAGAACCAAGTTCATCCCCTTCGACTGGATCTCACTGGCTGAGGCATACCTTTGATCAGAAGAGAGTTAGATACTGATTTTTTGTTGTTTGTTTTCTTAGAAGCCAAATCTGTATTTTGGTAATATTTTATGAATTTGTACACATTATTGGCCCACTGTCTCATTTCATCTTTAAACTCAGTT